>CM030368.1:211181638-211781638 GCA_017893485.1 Hemerocallis citrina
TATAGCCCACAAATGAGGCTTAAACTGTCAAATACTAAATTTCACGAAAACAGTCTGAAACTTTGGACTAAAACCCACAAAATGAGGCCAAAACAGTAATATACAAAATTCCATGAAATTGAAAACAATGTATTATTGCCCACAAAATGAGCGAAATTAAATTCCCACGTAAGTGGCCAATAATTATGGACTATAGCCCACAAATGTGGCTAAAACAATCAGATTCAAATTTTAACGAAAACGGTCGACAACTGTGGACTATAACCCGCAAAACGAGGCCAAAATAGTAAAATACAAAATGACATGGAATTGATCGAAAACAGTGTACTATAAGCCCACAAAATGAGGGAAATAAAAAATCTCACGGAAGTGGCCGAAAACTGTGGACTGTAGCCCGCAAATGAGGCTAAAGCAACCAAATACAAAATTTCACGAAAACGGCAGGAAACTGTGAACTATAGCCCACAAAGTGAGGCCAACAAAGTAAAATACGAAATGTCATGAAATTGATCGAAAATTGTAACGCCCCGAATTCCAAATATGACCGAATTCGAGATTCCACAGGATCTTTGCTCTTCACTTCGTACAATTTTACAAGGAAATTTAAACTTTTCATCATACATCAGAGTTCTTTACAATTATGTACACAGCAGAAGATAAAATGAATTACAACAATACAAATAATATACAACTTGCAACATCTTTAACATGTAATAGCATCATATCACTTTACTTCTTCATGAGAAATCCAATTTCTGCATAATAAGCTGTGGGCACGTCAGTGCCTTACAACCAACGAAAATGTTATACTCGGCCATCCTCTCTATGCCAGAAATATAACGATCTCAATATTTTTAACAGGTCACAAACTTGAATGAAAATAAAGTGTTAAATGTGACTACACTAAACATGTAAGTGTATGCGATGCCTTAATGCCTAATGCAGATATTTTATACTAACATGACACTAATGCATACTTGTTCGGATTCTATGCATCCCATACTATATAGGTCCGAGGGCAAGCACCTACGTACTACACAATAAAAGGGTTCGATCCCTCGCCATGAAACTACCCAGTAATAAGATCAAGGTTTAGATATTCCATGAGTACGGATCCCAGTCCCGGAGTACACCGCCCGACTGTTATACAGACTCCTCGCCGTGCGAATACCCTGCAAGTGCCCCTCTAGCCCCGGTATATGTATATACATTGGAGTACGATAAACTATCCGCCCGACTACGCATAGTCCCGGATGTAAAATAAAAACTCATCTCCATCGAAGCAACCACAGTCCCGGAGTACACCGCCCGACTGGGTCAATAGTCCCGAAGTACATCGCTCGACTATATACAGTGCCCCACTTACGTTTGCCTAGGTTTACTATATCTTCTCTTAAGTGCCTAGTTATTAAGTTCAAGACATGAATAATATATCATACCTAGAGTTAGTTTTACCCCTTACCGGACTTAATCACAAAATACGAGATAGCTCCATGGCCTTATCTCAAAAGTATAATTCAATTCTTTTATTTTAACAATGCCGGTACCCGAGGTCTTACTAATCTCTAGTTCACAACCTTTCATGTAAAAGAATCCATGGGTACTCATACCCTTCAATAATCATGTATTAAACTTAAATATTCTCATCTTCAACTTATTCACAAATAGATCAATGTCTTATTTTAGCACTTATTCATGATTCACTAATTCATTTACAATTCACAATAGAACAAAAATTCTTTTCATGAAGATAGATTCATCACTTGAACTCTTTTTAGCAATTTAAGCTCATAACATGTCTCAACTCATATCAAAATATTTCTTAAACCAAAATAACAGTGTAATCACTTCAAGAGGGGATCACTTTACACAACAATATTTTATTTTTCTTCGAAAATAAGTCTCATACTCTTCAATAATCATTTTGTAGTTATCAATTCATTGTCTCTCTCAAATCCTCTTTTAATTTCTCAATTATGTACATGAAAATTATGAAACTAATTTTAATAAACTCTAAATCTTTTTAGAGAAATATTAGAATTTTCCCCAAATTGTTATTGCATTAAAGCTCACCGAAATGCCAAAAAAATAAAAAAACAAAATTGCAGCCAACGGGTTTCAAACCCAGGACCACACGTCGGCTACAATAAATGCCCGAAGGCCCAACCCGCTGGCTAGTGAGTCCATATGGACTTAGCGTCAAGAACCCATAACGAAAACCTCATATACTCAGTTTTAGGTTTTGAATTTATTTTAAAAGAAAGTAAAATGTGTCCAACAAGTTTTAAACCCAAGATCTCTTACAAGCATAGTAGTGCTCTATGGTGCACTAGCTAACCAGAAAGTCCAAGTGTGATTACTGATTAAGAATCACGCTATAGTAGTTTTGTTCACAACGTTCTGAAGTTTTTATTTTTCACAAAACTCGACATATGATCGATCTAATCTTTTTAATGAACTATAATTTTCTTATTCATACTGATTTTTCCTTGAAAACAATGTTCACGAAATTCCAAACTTGTGTTCCAAACATTGTATTTATATTTCAAAATTGTCTCCTTCTCTTGAATGAACAAAAGTTTCCTTTCTTCATTTTAGGATAATGTATCTCTTGCAAATAATTTTAAAAAATGATTATATGTATATCAATTCAATTTCACCCAAAATTTCATTTTTTATCTAAAGGGAAAATCTTAATAAGTGATCTTTCCATTATATATTTCTACATTTGTGAATCAACATGCATAACAAAATTTGTTCTCTTTCCTTTTTTAATTAACATGTTACTAACAAAATTAGAAAATAACTCATTACTCTTCTTCTTATTTCTAATTAACATTTTACTAACAAAATTTTACTACTATTCATAGTACAAACAAATGGCATGGCCTGGATTTGTTCTCTTTCCTTTTTTTTCTCCTCATTTTCCACCAACATGATGACTATAACAAAATCTCTACAATTCCTAAATAGCATGGGTTTGTCCTCTTATTATCACATCAACTTTATCTTCACTACTCATATAATATATTAGCATGCATGTCTTATAAATAGGACAACACAAGATTACTCACTTCACATTAAATTGATCTATATTACTAACATCATATTCTAGCATGCTTTACCTAAGAATTAGAAAATATAGAGACCACCCACCTTTTATGAAGAATAACAACCAAGAATGGAGAGACAACTTCTAGCTCCTTGCTCCAACAAGCAAGTCCTTGACCTTCTCCTCCTAGCAAGATCTTTCCAATGCACGAGGTACTCTCCTTCTCAATTTCTTTTTCTCTCTTAAGTTTGTTATTTTAGGTGTGAAATGAGAGAAAAACTAAGGTGTATTTATAGGACAAAGTAAGGGTATAAATTGCAAATTTCTCCACCTAATAAATTACTCATCTCTTCATTTTCTTAACTCCCATAACTCCCAACTCTTCACCTCTCCAACCCTTCAAAACCCTAACCCCCACCCTCTCTTCTCCACAAACCAACCACCCCCTAGCCCCTTCACCTTCACACGTGCACGTGTTGTGCACTAGTGCACACACATACACAATATTTAATACAATTCCTATAGTTCTAAAATGTGTATTAAAAATTGTTACATGTCATGTGTGAGTCCATGCACAACTTAAAATAGAAATTTATTAGTGGGCTTATCTCATGGGCTTTCTTTTTAATTAATTAATTAATTAGTCTAGTGGGCTTTCCTTTTAATTAATCTAATGGGCTAGAATCTATCTTTAGGTCCATGGGTTTAAAGGAAGGCTAAATAGAAATAAAAAGAATCATGCATGCTAAAATAATCAATGAGAGAAAGAAAATTTACAAGTCATCGTACGTTCAAAAATTGAAAAAAAAATGCATTTTTAATTAAAATAAAAATACGGGGTGTTACAAAAACAGTGTGGCCGAAAATGAAAGAAATAAAAATTCTCGCGAAAGTGGCAGAAAACTGTGGGCTATAGCCCACAAATGAGGCTAAAATAGTCAAATAGAAAAATTTCACGAAACTGCCGGAAACTGTGGACTATAACCCACAAAATGAGACCCAAACAGTAAAATATGAAATCTCGTGAAAGTGATCGAAAACAATGTACGATAGCCCACAAAATGAAGAAAATAAAAAATCTCACAAAAGTGGCCGAAAACTGTGGACGATTGCCCACAAATGAGGCTAAAGCAGTCAAATACAAAATTTCACGAAAACAACTGGAAACAGTGCACTAAAGCCCACAAAATGAGGTACATAAAAAATCTCACGAAAGTGGCCGAAAACTGTGGACTATAACCCACAAATGAGGCTAAAAAATTCAAATACAAAATTTCACGAAAACAGCCGGAAACTATGGAATAACCAACCAAATGAGGCCAAAAATAGTTAAATACGAAATCTCAAGAAAATGATCGAAAATAGTGTACTATAACCTACAAAATGAGGAAAATAAAAAATCTTCCGAAAGTTGCCGAAAATGGTGGACTATAGCCCACAATTGAGGCTAAAACAGTCAAATACAAAATTTCACGAAAACTGTCGAAAACTGTGGACTATAACCCAAAAAATGAGGCCAAAACAGTAAAATACGAAATCTCATGAAATTGATCGAAATCAGTATACTAGCCCACAAAATGCGAGAAATAAAAAATCTCACGCAAGGGGCCAAAAACTGTGGACTATAGCCCACAAAATGAGACTAAAACAGTCAAATACAATTTTCACGAAAACAGCCGGAAACTGTGGACTACAACCAACAAAAAGAGGCCAAAACATTAAAATACGAAATCTCAAGAAAAGATCGAAAATAGTGTACTATAGCCCACAAAATGAGGGAAATAAAAAAATCTGACGAAAGTTGACGAAAATTGTGGACTATAGCCTTCAATTGAGGAAAAAACAGTCAGATACAAAATTTCACGAAAACTGTCGAAAACTGTCGACAATAACCCACAAAATGAGGCCAAAACAGTATAATACGAAACCTTATGAAATTGATCGAAAATAGTGTACTATAGCGCACAAAATGAGGGGAATAAAAAATCTCACAAAAGTGGCCGAAAACTGTAGCCCACAAAATGAGGCTAACAAAGTCAAATACAAATTTTCACGAAAACAGCCGGAAACTGTGGACTGTAACACACAAAAAGAGGCTAAAATAGTACAATATGAAATCTCAAGAAAATGATCGAAAATAATGTACTATAGCCCACAAAATGAGAGAAATAAAAACTCACGAAAGTTGTCGAAAATTGTGGACTATTGCCCACAATTGAGGCTAGAACAGTCAAATACAAAATTTCACGAAAACTGTCGAAAACTGTGGCCTATATCCCACAAAATGAGGCCGAAACAGTAAAATACGAAATCTCATGAAATTGATCAAAAATAGTGTACTCTAGCCCACAAAATACGGGGAAATAAAAAAATCTCACGAGAGTGGCCGAAAACTGTGGACCACAAAATGAGGCTGAATCAGTCAAATACAAATTTTTACGAAAATAGCCGGAAACAATGGACTGTAACCCACAAAAGAGGCTAAAACAGTAAAATACGAAATCTCAAGAAAATGATCGAAAATAGTGTACTATAGCCCACAAAATGAGGGAAATAAAAAATCATACGAAAGTTGCCGAAAATTGTGAACTATAGCCCACAATTGAGGCTAAAACAGTCAAATACAAAATTTCACGAAAACTGTCGAAAATTGTGGCCTATAACCCACAAAATGAGGGAAATAAAGAATCTTACGAAAGTGGCCGAAAACCGTGTGGACTATAGCCCACAAATAAGGATAAAACAGTCAAATACAAAATTTCACGAAACGGCCAGAAACTGTAGACTATAACCCACAAAATAAGGCCAAAACAGTAAAATACGAAATAACATGGAATTGATCGAAAACAGTGTACTACAGCCCCCAAAATGAGGGAAATAAAAAATCTCTCGAAAGTGGCCAAAAACTGTGGACTTTAGCCCCCAAATGAGGCTAAAGCAATCAAATACAAAATTTCACGAAAATGGCAGGAAACTGTGAACCAAAACCCACGAATTGAGGCCAAAAAAGTAAAATACGAAATCTCATGAAATTGACTGAAAACAATGTGGCCGAAAATGATAGAAACAAAAATTCTCACGAAAGTGGCCGAAAACAGTGGACTATAACCCATAAATGAGGCTAAAATAGTCAAATAAAAAGTTTCACGAAAACGGCCGAAAACTGTGGACTATAACTCACAAAATGATGCCAAAACAGTAAAATACGAAATCTCATGAAAGTGATCGAAAACTGTGTACACGAAATGAGGGAAATAAAAAATCTCACAAAAGTGGTCGAAAACTGTGGACTATATAGCCCACAAATGAGGCTAAAACAGTCAAATACAAAATTTCATGAAAACAACTGGAAACAGTAGACAATAGCCCACAAAATGAGGTACATAAAAAATCTCACGAAAGTGACCGAAAAGCGTGGACTATAGCCCACAAATGTGGCTAAAAAAGTCAAATACAAAATTTCACGAAAACGGCCGGAAACTGTGGACTATAAGTTATATTAGCCAGAAACTGTGGTTTATAACCCACCAAATGAGGCCAAAATAGTTAAATACGAAATCTCAAGAAAATGATCGAAAATAGTGTACTGTAGCCCACAAAATGAGAGAAATAAATAATCTCATGAAAGTTGCCGAAAATAGTGGACTATAGCCCACAATTGAGGCTAAAATTGTCAAATACAAAATTTCACGGAAACTGTCGAAAACTGTGGGCTATAACCCACAAAATGAGGCCAAAACAGTAGAATACGAAAACTCATGAAATTGATCGAAAACAGTGTACTAGCCCACAAAATGGGGGAAATAAAAAAATCTCACAAAAGTAGCCGAAAACTGTGGATTATAGCCCACAAATGAGGCAAAAAGTGTCAAATACAAAATTTCACGAAAACGTCCAGAAACAGTGGACTAACCCACCAAATGAGGCCAAAACAGTTAAATACAAAATATCAAGAAAATGATCGAAAATAGTGTAATAGCCCACAAAATGAAGGAAATAAAAAATCTCATGAAAGTTGTCAAAAATTGTAGACTATAGCCCACAATTGAGGCTAAAACAGTCAAATACAAAATTTTCCGAAAACTGTCAAAAACTGTGGACTATAACCCACAAAATGAGGCCAAAACAATAAAATACGAAATCTCATGAAATTGATCGAAAACAGTGTACTATAGCCCACAAAATGAGGGATGTAAAAAATCTCACGAAAGTGGCCGAAAACTGTGGACTATAGCCCACAAATGAGGCTTAAACTGTCAAATACTAAATTTCACGAAATCAGTTAGAAACTTTGGACTAAAACCCACAAAATGAGGCCAAAACAATAAAATACGAAATCCCATGAAATTGAAAACAATGTACTATAGCCCACAAAATTAGAGAAATAAAAATTCCCACGTAAGTGGCCTAAAACTATGGACTATTACCCACAAATGAAGCTAAAACAGTCAGATTCAAATTTTCACGAAAACGGACGAACACTGTGGACTATAACCCACAAATCGAGGCCAAAATAGTAAAATATGAAATAACATGGAATTGATCGAAAACAGTGTACAATAGCCCACAAAATGAGGGAAATAAAAAATCTCACGAAAGTGGCCAAAAACTGTGGACTATAGCCCACAAAATGAGGGAAATAAAAAATCTCACGAAAGTGGCCAAAAACTGTGGACTATAGCCCACAAATGAGGCTAAAGCAACCAAATACAAAATTTCACGAAAACGGCAGGAAACTGTGAACTATAACCCACAACATGAGACCAAAAAAGTAAAATACGAAATCTCATGAAATTGACCGAGAACAATGTGGCTGAAAAGGAGAGAAATAAAAATTCTAACGAAAGTGGCCAAAAACTGTAGACTATAGCCCACAAATGAGGCTAAAACAGTCAAATAAAAATTTTCACGTAAACGGCCGAAAACTGTAGACCATAACCCACAAAATGAGGCCAAAACAGTAAAATACGAAATGTCATGAAGGTGATCGAAAACTGTGTACACCAAATGAGGAAAATAAAAAATCTCACGAAAGTGACCGAAAACTGTGGACTATAAGTTATATTGGTCGGAAACTGCGGTCTATACCCACCAAATGAGGCCAAAACTGTTAAATATGAAATTTTAAGAAAATGATCGAAAATAGTGTACTATAGCCCTCAAAATGAGGGAAATAAATAATCTCACGAAAGTTACCGAAATTGTGGACTATAGCCCACAATTGAGGCTAAAACAGTCAAATACAAAATTTCACGAAAACTGTCGAAAACTGTGGACTATAACCCACAAAATGAGGCCAAAACAGTAAAATACGAAATCACATGAAATTGATCGAAAACAGTGGCCCACAAATTGAGGGAAATAAAAAATCTCACGAAAGTAGCTGAAAGCTCTGGACTATAGCCAACAAATAAGGCAAAAAGAGTCAAATACAAAATTTCATAAAAACCTCAGGAAACTGTGGACTATAACCCACCAAATGAGGCCAAAACAGTTAAATACGAAATCTCAAGAAAATGATCGAAAATAGTGTACTATAACCCACAAAATGTGGGAAATAAAAAATCTCACGAAAGTTGCCGAAAATTGTGGACTATAGCCCATAATTGAGGTTAAAACAGCCAAATACAAAGTTTCATGAAAACTGACGAAAAATGTGGACTATAACCCACAAAATGAGACCAACAAAATAAAATACGAAATCTCATGAAATTGATCGAAAACAATGTGACCGAAAATGAGGGAAATAAAAATTCTCACGAAAGTGGCCGAAAACTATGGACTATTGCCCACAAATGAGGCTAAAACAAGCAAATACAAAATTTCACGAAAACGGCCGGAAACTGTGGACAAACCGACCAAATGAGGCCAAAAAACAGTTAAATACGAAATCTCAAGATAATAATCGAAAATAGTGTACTATAACCCACAAAATGAGGGAAATAAAAAATCTCACGAAAGTTGCCGAAAATTGTGGACTGTAACCCAGAATTGAGGCTAAAACAGTTAAATACAAAATTTCACGAAAACAGTCGAAAACTGTGGACTAACCCACAAAATGAGGTCAAAACAATAAAATACAAAATCTCATGAAATTGATAGAAAACAGTGTACTATAGCTCACAAATGAGGCTAAAGCAGTCAAATAAAAGTTTCACAAAAACAACCGGAAACTGTGGAAGGATAACCCACAAAATGAGGCCAAGATAGTAAAATACGAAATCTCAAGAAAGGGATCGAAAAAGTGTGCTATAGCCAACTAAATGAGGGAAATAAGAAATCTCACGAAAGTGGCCGAAAACTTTGGACTATTGCCCACAAATGATGCTAAATCAGTCAAATACAAAATTTCACAAAAACGGCCAGAAACTATGGACTATAACCCACAAAATGTTGCCACAACAGTAAAATAAGAAATCTAATGAAAATGACCCAAAACTGTGGACTATATAGCCCACAGTACGAGGGGGAAAAAAATCTCCCGAAAGTGGTCGAAAACTGTGGACTATAGCCTTCAAAATGTGACTAAAACAGTCAAATACAAATTTTCATGAAAACGAATGGAAACTGTGGACTATAACCCACAAAATAAGTCCAAAACAGTAAACAACGAAATCTCATGAAATTGATCAAAAACATTGTACTATAGCCCAGAAAATGAGAGAAATAAAAATTCCAACGAAAATGGCCGAAAACTATGAACTATAGCCCACAAATGAGGCTAAAACAGTAATATTCAAATTTTCACGAAAGTGGCTGAAAACTGTGGACTATAGCTCACAAATGAAGCTAAAACAGTCAAATACAAAATTTCACGAAACGGCCAGAAACTGTGGACTATATATAAACCACAAAATGAGGCCAAAACAGTTTAATACGAAAGCTCATGAAAGTGATGGAAAGCAGAATACGATAGCCCACAAAATGAGGGAAATAAAAAATTTCACGAAAGTAGCCGAAAACTGTGGACTATAGCCCACAAATGAGGCTAAAACAGTCAAGTACGAAATTTCTTGAAAACAACTAGAAACAGTAGACAATGGCCCACAAAATGAGGTACATAAAAAATCCCACAAAAGTGACCGAAAACTGTGGACTATAGCCCACAAATGAGGCTAAAAAAGTCAAATACAAAATTTCATGAAAACGGCCGCAAACTATGGAATATAACCCACCAAATGAAGCCAAAATAGTTAAATACGAAATCTCAAGAAAATATTTGAAAATAGTGTACTATAGCCCACAAAATGAGGGAAATAAAAAATCTCACGAAAGTTCCCGAAAATTGTGGACTATATAGCCCACAATTGAGGCTAAAACAGTCAAATACAAAATTTCACGAAAACTGTCGAAAACTTTGGACTATAACCCACAAAATGAGACCAAAACAGTAAAATACGAAATCTCATTAAATTGATCGAAAATAGTGTACTATAGCCCACAAAATGAGGAAAGTAAAAAATCTCACGAAAGTGGCCGAAAACTGTGGACTATAGCCCACAAACGAGGCTTAAACTGTCAAGTACTAAATTTCACGAAAACATTCAGAAACTTTGGACTAAAACCCCAAAAATGAGAACAAAACAGTAAAATACGAAATCCCATGAAATTGAAAACAATGTAGCCCACAAAATTAGAGAAATAAAAATTCCCATGTAAGTGGCCAAAAACTATGAACTATAGCCCACAAATTAGGCTAAAACAGTCAAATTCAAATTTTCACGAAAACGGTCGAACACTGTGGACTATAACCCACAAATCGAGGCCAAAATAGAAAAAAAGAAACAACATGGAATTGATCGAAAACAGTGTACTATAGCCCACAAATTGAGGGAAATAAAAAATCTCACGAAAGTGGCCGAAAATTGTGGACTATACCCACAAATGAGGGTAAAGCAACCAAATACAAAATTTCACAAAAATGGTAGGAAACTGTGAACTATAACCCACAAAATGAGGCCAACAAAGTAAAATATGACATCTCATGAAATTGATTGAAAACAATGTGGCCGAAAATGAGAGAAATAAAAATTCTCACGAAAGTGGCCGAAAACTGTGGACTATAGCCCCCAAAATGAGGCCAAATTAGTAAAATACAAAATCTCATGAAAGTGATCGAAAATAGTATACTACATCCCACAAAATGAGGGAAATAAAAAATCTCACGAAATGGGCCGAAAACTGTGGACTATTGCCCACAAATGAGGCTAAAACAGTCAAATACAAAATTTTACGAAAACAACTGAAGCAGTAGACTATAGCCCACAAAATGAGGTACATAACAAATCTCACGAAAGTGGCCGAAAACTGTGGACTATAGCCCACAAATGAGGCTAAAATAGTCAAATACAAATTTTCACGATAACTGCCGGAAACTGTGGACTAACCCACCAAATGAGGCCAAAAATAGTTAAATACAAAATCGCAAGGAAATGATCGACAATAGTGTACTATAACCAACAAAATGAGGGAAATTAAAAATCTCATGAAAGTTGCCAAAAATTGTGGACTATAGCCTACAATTGAGGCTAAAACAGTCAAATACAAAGTTTCATTAAACTGTCGAAAACTGTGCACTATAACCCAGAAAATGAGGCCAAAACAATAAAATACGAAATCTCATCAAATAATCGAAAACAGTGTACTAGCCCACAAAATGTGAGAAATAAAAAATCTAACGAAAGTAACCGAAAACTGTGGACTATAGCACACAAAATGAGGCTAAAACAGTTAAATACAAATTTTCACGAAAACAGCCGGAAACTGTGGACTACAACCCACAAAAAGAGGCAAAAACAGAAAAATACGAAATCTCAAGAAAATGCTCGAAAATAGTGTACTCTAGCCCACAAAATGAGCGAAATAAAAAATCTCACGGAAGTTGCCGAAAATTGTGGACTATAGCCCACAATTAAGGATAAAATAGTCAAATCCAAAATTTCAAGAAAACTGTCGAAAACTGTGGACTATATAATGCACAAAATGAGGCCAAAACAGTAAAATACAAAATCTCATGAAATTGATCGAAAACAGTGTACAGCCCACAAATGAGGCTTAAACTGTCAAATACTAAATTTCACGAAAACAATCAGAAACTTTGGACTAAAACCCACAAAATGAGGCCAAAACAGAAAAATACGAAATCCCAAGAAATTGAGAACAATTTACTATAGCTTAAAAATGAGACAAATAAAAATTCCCACGAAAATGGCCAAAAATATGCACCATAGCCCACAAATGAGGCTAAAACAGTCAGATTTAAATTTTCAAGAAAACGGTCGAAAACTGTGGACTATAACCCACAAAATGAGGCCAAAACCGTAAAATAAGAAATCTCTTGAAAATGACACAAAATTGTGGACAATATAGCCCACAATATGAGGGAAATAAAAAATCTCACGAAAGTGACCGAAAACTGTGGACTATAGCCCACAAATGAGGCTAAAACAGTCAAACAGAAAATTTCCCGAAAATGGCCAGAAACTATGCACTATAACCAACAAAATGAGGCTAAAACAGTAAAATACGAGATCTTAAGAAATTGATCGAAAACAGTGTACTAGCCCACAAAATGTGAAAAATAAAAAATTCTCACGAAAGTGGTCGAAAACTGTGGACTATAGCCCACAAATAAGGCTAAAACAGTCAAATAAAAAATTTCATGAAAACGGCCATAAACTATGGAAGATAACCCACAAAATGAGGCCAAAACAATAAAATACGAAATCTCATGCAAGTGATCGAAAAAGTGTACTATAGCCAACAAAATGAGGGAAATAAAAAATCTCACGAGAGTAGCCGAAAACTTTGGACTATAGCCCACAAATAAGGCTAAATCAGTCAAACACAAAATTTCACAAAAATGGCCAGAAACTATGGACTATAACCCATAAATTGTTGCCAAAACAGTAAAATAAGAAATTTCATGAAAATGACCCAAAACTGTGGACTATATAGCCCACACTATGAGGGAAATAAAAAATCTCCAAAAAGTGGTCGAAAACTGTGGACTATAGCCTTCAAAATGAGACTAAAACAGTCAAATACAAATTTTCACGAAAATGGCCGAAAACTGTGGACTATAACCCAAAAATAAGGCCAAAACAGTAAAATAAGAAATCTCATGAGGCCAAAACAGTAAAATACGAAATCTCATTAAATTGATCGAAAACAATGTACTATAGCCCACAAAATGAGGGAAATAAAAAATCTCACAATAGTGATCGAAAACTGTGGACTATAGCCGATAAATGAGGCTAAAACAGTCAAATAGAAAATTTCACGAAAACGACCAGAAACATTGGACAATAACCCACAAAATGAGGCCAAAACAGTAAAATACGAAATCCCATGAAATTGATCGAAAACATTGTACAATTGCCCAGAAAATGAGAGAAATAAAAATTCCCATGAAGTGGCCGAAAAGTATGGACTATAGCCCACAAATGAGGCTTAAACAATAATATTCAAATTTTCATGAAAGTGACCGAAAACTATGGACTATAGCCCACAAATGAGACTGAAACAGTCAAATACAAAATTTCACGGAACGGCCAAAAACTGTGGACTATATAATCCACAAAATGAGGCCAAAATAGTTTAATACGAAATCTCATGAAAGTGGTCGAAAACAGTGTACAGCCCACATAATGAGGAAAATAAAAAATCTCACGAAAGTAGCCAAAAACTGTGGACTATAGCTCACAAATGAGGCTTAAACTGTCAAATACTAAATTTCACGAAAATAGTCAGAAACTTTTGACTAAAACCCACAAATGAGGCCAAAATAGTAAAATACGAAATAACATTGAATTGATCGAAAACTGTGTACTATAGCCCACAAAATGAGGAAAATAAAAAATCTCACGAAATGGCCGAAAACTGTGGACTACATAGCCCACAAATGAGGCTAAAGCAACCAAATACAAAATTTCACGAAAACGGCAGGAAACTGTGAACTATAACCCACAAAATGAGGCCAACAAAGTAAAATACAAAATCTCATGAAATTGATCGAAAACAATGTGGCCGAAAATGAGAGAAATTAAAAATCTCACGAAAGTTGCCGAAAACTGTGGACTATAGCCCACAAATGAGGCTAAAACAGGCAAATACAAAATTCTAGGAAACGGCCGGAAACTGTGGACTAACCCACAAAATGAGGCCAAAACAGTAAAATACGAAATCATCATGAAAGTGAACGAAAACAGTGTACTAACCCACAAAATGAGGGAAATAAAAAATCACACGAAAGATGCCGAAAATTGTGGACTATAGCCCACAATTGAGGCTAAAACAGTCAATTACAAAATTTCACAAAAACTGTCGAAAACTGTGGAATATAACCCACAAAATGAGGCCAAAACAGTAAAATACAAAATCTACGAAATTGATCGAAAACAGTGTATAGCCCACAAAATGAGGGAAATAAAAAATCTCACGAAAGTGGCCAAAAATTGTGGACTAGCCCACAAATGAGGCTGAAACAGTCAAATACAAAATTTCACGAAACGGCCGGAAACTGTTGACTATAACCCACAGAATGAGGCCGAAACAGTAAAATACGAAATCTCATGAAAGTGATTGAAAACAGTGTACTATAGGCCACAAAATGAGGGAAATAATAAAATCTAATGAAAGTTGCCGAAAACTGTGGACAATAGCCTACAATTGAGGCTAATACAGTCAAATACAAAATTTCACGAAAACTGTCGAAAACGGTGGACTCTAACCCACAATATGAGGCCAAAACAGTAAAATACAAAATCTCATGAAATTGATCAAAAACATTGTACTATAGCCCAGAAAATGAGAGAAATAAGAATTCCAACGAAAATGGCCGAAAACTATGGACTATAGCCCACAAATGAGGCTAAAACAGCAATATTCAAATTTTCACGAAAGTGGCTGAAAACTGTGGACTATAACCCAAAAAATGAGAAATAAAAATTCCCACGTAAGTGGCCAAAAATTGCACTATCGCCCACAAATGAGGCTAAAACAGTCAGATTCAAATTTTCACGAAAACGGTCGGAAACTGTGGACTATAACCCACAAAATCAGGTCTATACAGTAAAATAAGAAATCTCTTGAAAATGACACAAAATTGTGGACTATATAGCCCAGAATATGAGAAAAATAAAAAATCTAACGAAAGTGGCCGAAAACTGTGGACAATAGCCCACAAATGAGGCTAAAATAGTCAAACAAAAAATTTCACGAAAACGGCGGGAAACTATGGACTATAACCCACAAAATGAGGCTAAAACGGTAAAATACGAAATCTCAAGAAATTGATCGAAAACAGTGTACTAGCCCACAAAATGTGATAAATAAAAATTCTCACGAAAGTGGTCGAAAACTATGGACTATAGCCCACAAATGTGGCTAAAACAATCAAATAAAAAGTTTCACGAATACGGACGGAAACTGTGGAAGATAACCCACAAAATGAGGTCAAAACAATAATATACGAAATCTCATGAAAGTGATCAAAAAAGTGTACTATAGCCAACAAAATGAGGGAAATAAGAATTCTCACGAGTGGCCGAAAATTGTGGACTACTGCCCACAAATGAGGCTAAATCTGTTAAAAACAAAATTTCACGAAAACGGCCAGAAACTATGGACTATAACCTACAAAATGTAGCCAAACCAGTAAAATAAGAAATCTCATGAAAATGACCCCAAACTGTGGACTATATAGCCACAGTATGTGGGAAATAAAAAATCTCCCAAAAGTTGTCTAAAACAGTGGACTATAGCCTTCAAAATGAGACTAAAACAGTCAAATACAAATTTTCACGAAAACGGCCGGAAACTGTGGACTATAACCCAAAAATAAGGCCAAAATAGTAAAATAAGAAATCTCATGAGGCTAAAACAGTGAAATACGAAATCTCATTAAATTGATCAAAAACAGTGTCCTCTAGCCCACAAAATGAGAAAAAAAATCTCACGAAAGTTGCTGAAAATTGTGGACTATATCCCATAATTGATGCTAAAACAGTCAAATACAAAATTTCACGAAAGATGTCGAAAACTATGGACTATAACCCACAAAATGAGGCCAAAACAGTAAAATACAAAATCTCATGAAATTGATCGAAAACTGTGTACTATAGCTCACAAAAGAAGGAAAATAAAAAATCTCGCGAAAGTGGCTAAAAACAGTGGACTATATAGCCCACATATGAGGCTTAAACTGTCAAATACTAAATTTCACGAAAACAGTCAGAAACTCTGGACAAAAACCCACAAAATGAGGCCATAAAAGCAAAATACGAAATCCCATAAAATTGAAAACAATGTATTATAGCCCACAGAATGAAAGAAATAAAAATTCTCACGTAAGTGGCCAAAAACTATGGACTATAGCCCACAAATGAGGCTAAAACAGTCAGATTCAAATTTTCACGAAACGGTCGAAAACTGTGGACCCACAAAAAAAGGGCAAAACAGTAAAATACGAAATAATATTGAATTGATCGAAAACAGTGTACTATAGCTCACAAAATGAGGGAAATAAACAATCTCACGAAAGTGGCCGAAAACTATGGACTATAACCCACAAAATGAGGCTAAAGCAACCAAATACAAAATTTCAAGAAAACGGCAGGATACTGTGAACTATAACCCACAAAATGAGGCCAACAAAGTAAAATACGAAATCTCATGAAATTGATCGAAAACAATGTGGCCGAAAATGAGAGAAATAAAAATTCTCATGAAAGTGGCCGAAAACTATGGAATATAGCCCACAAATGAGGCTGAAACAGTCAAATACAAAATTTCACGAAACGGCCGGAAACTGTGGACTATAACCCGCAAAATGAGGCCAAAACAGAAAAATACGAAATCTCATAAAAGTTATCGAAAACAGTGTACTATAGCCCACAAAATGAGGGAAAAAAACTCACGAAAGTAGCCGAAAACTGTGGACTATCGCCCACAAATGAGGCAAAAACAATCGAATACAAAATTTTACAAAAACAAATGGAAACAGTAGACTATAGCCCACAAAATTAGGTACATAACAAATCTCACGAAAGTGACCGAAAACTGTGGACTTTATAGCCCACAAATGAGGCTAAAAAAGTCAAATACAAAATTTCACCAAAACAGCCGGAAATTGTGGACTAACCTACCAAATGAGGCCAAAAACAGTTAAAAACGAAATCCCAAGAAAATGATTGAAAATAGTACTATAAGCCACAAAATGAGGAAAATAAAAAATCTCACGAAAGTCGTCGAAAATTGTGGACTATAGTCCACAATTGAGGCTAAAACCGTCAAATACAACATTTCATGAAAATTATCGAAAATTGTGGACTATAACCCACAAAATGAGGCCAAAACAGTAAAATACGAAATCTCATGAAATTGAACGAAAATAGTGTATTATCCCACAAAATGAGGGAAATAAAAAATCTCACGAAAGTTGCCGAACACTGTGGACTATAGCCTACAAAGCAAGGCTAAAACAGTCAAATACAAATTTTCACAAAAATAGCCGGAAACTGTGGACTGCAACTAACAAAAAGAGGCCAAAACAGTAAAATACGAAATCTCAAGAAAATAATAGAAAATTAAGTGCTATAGCCCACAAAATGAGGAAAATAAAAAATCTCACGAAAGTTGCCGAAAATTGTGGACTATAGCCTACAATTGAGGCTAAAACAGTCAAATACAAAATTTCACGAAAACTGTCGAAAATAATGGACTATAACCCACAAAATAAGGCCAAAACAGTAAAATACGAAATCTCAAGAAATTGATCGAAAACAGTGTACTATAGCCCACAAAATGAGGGAAATAAAAAATCTCACGAAAGTGGCCAAAAACTGTGGACATAGCCCACAAATGAGGCTTAAACTGTCAAATTCTAAATTTCACGAAAACAGACAAAAACTTTGGACTAAAACCCACAAAATGAGACCAAAACATTAAAATACGAAATCCCATGAAATTGAAAACAATTTACTATAGCGCACAAAATGACAGAAATAAGAATTCCCACGTAAGTGGCCAAAAATATGCACTATAGCCCACAAATAAGGCTAAAACAGTCATATTCAAATTTTCATGAAAATGGTCGGAAACTGTGGACTATAACCCACAAAATGAGGCCAAAACAGTAAAATATGAAATAACATGGAATTAATCGAAAACAGTGTACTACATCCCCTAAAATGAGGGAAATAAAAAATCCCAAGAAAATAGCCGAAAACTGTGGACTATAGCCCGCAAATGAGGCTAAAGCAATCAAATACAAAATTTCACGAAAATGGCAGGAAACTGTGAACTATAACCCACAAAATGAGGCCAAAAAAGTAAAATACGAAATCTCATTAAATTGGTCGAAAACAATGTGGTCGAAAATGGGAGAGATGAAAATTCTCACGAAAGTGGCAAAAAACTGTGGACTATAGCCCACAAATGGGGCCAAAACAGTCAAATACAAAATTTCACGAAACGACCGGAAACTGTGGACTATAACCCACAAATGAAGCCAAAACAGTAAAATACGAAATCTCATGAAACTGATCGAAAACAGTGTACTATAGCTCACAAAATGAGGGAAATAAAAAATCTAACGAATGTGGCCGAAAACTATGGACTATAGCCTACAAATGAGGCAAAAACAGTCAAATACAAAATTTCACGAAAACACCCAGAAACTATGGACTATACCCACAAAATCTGGCCAAAATAGTAAAACAAGAAATCTCATGAAAATGACCCAAAACTGTGGACTATATAGCCCACGGTTAGCATTGGTATAAATACCCGAAACCCGGACCCGACCTGGACCCGACATTGGAACGGAACCGACCCGGCCTATCCGGTCCCTGTTCGGGTCCTAAAATGGAACCGTTGTACTTTTGGGCCCGGGTTCGGGTCCGCTAAAAAAAGACCCGACCTGGACCCAGATCCGGACCCGGACCCGTTGAAAAAACCCAAAAAATCAACATAAAAGTAAATATTCTATCCTCATACCTCCCCTCCTTCCTCCTCAATTCTAAATCTTCCTCTTCAAACTCAAATTTCATGCTTTTTTCTTCTCTCTATTCTAAATCCTCAACTCGCCGCTCACACTCCCTCTCCTACCCGTTCGAGTAGGAATATTTTAATTGGACCCGGACCCGGAACCGGACCCGGTCCTCACGAGTCCGGATCCGGGTCCATTTTTTGGACTCGTAGGGGACCGGGTCCGGGTAGTGAAGGACCCGACCTGACCCGACCCGATACCAATGCAACCCACAGTATGAGGGAAATAAAAAATCTCCCAAAAGTGGCCGAAAACTGTGGACTAGCCCAAAAAATGAGACTAAAACTGTCAAATACAAATTTTCAAGAAAATGGCCAGAAACTGTGTACTATAACCCAAGGCCAAAACAGTAAAATAAGAAATCTCATGAGGTCAGAACAGTTAAATACGAAATCTCATTAAATTGATCGAAAACAGTGTGTTATAGCCCACAAAATGAAGGTAATCAAAAATCTCACGAAAGTGGCCGAAAAATGTGAAGAATAGCCGACAAATAAGGCTAAAACAGTACTCAAATACAGAATTTCACGAAAACGGCTAGAAATATTGAATTATAACCCACAAAATGAGGCCAAAACAGTAAAATACGAAATCCCATGAAATTGATCAAAAACAATTTACTACAAAATGAGAGAAATAAAAAATTCCACGAAAGTGGCCGAAAACTATGGACTATAGCCCACAAATGAGTCTAAAACGGTCATATTCAAATTTTCACGAAAACGGTCGGAAACTGTGGACTATAACCCACTAAACGAGGCCAAAACAGTAAAATACTAAATCTCATGAAATTGATCGAAAACAATGTACTACAGCCCACAAAATGAGAGAAATAAAAAATCTCAAGAAAGTGACCGAAAACTGTGGACTATATAGCCCACAAATGAGGCTAAAGAAATCAAAGACAAAATTTCACGAAAACTGCCGGAAGCTGTGAACTACCCACAAAATGAGGCCAAAAAACTAAAACATGAAGTCCCATTAAATTGATCGAAAATAATGTACTATAGCCCACAAAATAAGAGAAATAGAAATTGTCACGAAAGTGGCCGAAAACTATGGAATATATAGCCCACAAATATGGCCAAAACAGTCAAATACAAATTTCCACGAAAACAACTGGAAACAGTAGACACATAAAAAATCTCATGAAAGTGGCCGAAAACGGTGGACTATATAGCCCACAAATGAGGCTAAAACAGTAAAATACGAAATCTCAAGAAATTGCTTGAAAACAGTGTACTAGCCCACAAAATGAGATAAATAAAAATTCTCACGAAAATGGCCGAAAACAGTGGACTATAGCCCACAAATGAGGCTAAAACAATCAAATACAAATTTTCACGAAAACGGCCGAAAACTGTGGAATATAACTCACAAAATGAGGCCAAAATAGTAAAATACAAAATCTCATGAAAGTGACCGAAAAAGTGTATTATAGCCCACAAAATGAGGGAAATAAATAATCTAACGAAAGTGGCCAAAAACTGTGGACTATAGCCCACAAATGAGGCTAAAACAGTCAAATACAAAATTTCACGAAAACGTCCGGAAACTGTGGACTATGACCCACAAAATAAGACCAAAACAGTAAAATACGAAATCTAATGAAATTGATCGAAAACAGTGTACTATGGCCGACAAAATGAGAGAAATACAAAATCTCACAAAAGTGACCGAAAACTGTGGACTATAGCCCAGAAGTGAGGCTAAAAGAGTCAAATACAAAATTTCACGAAAACGTTCGGAAACTGTGGACTATAACCCACAAAATGAGACCAAAACAGTAAAGTACGAAATCTCATGAAAGTGATCGAAAACAATGTACTATAGCCCGCAAAATAAGGGAAATAAAAATTCTCACAAAAGTGGCCGAAAATTGTGGACTTATAGCCCACAAATGAGGCTAAAATAGTCAAATACGAAATTTCACGAAAACGGCCGAAAACTATGAACTATAACCCACAAAATGAGGCCAAAACAGTCAAATAATATATCTCTTGAAAATGACACAAAACTATGGACTATATAGCCCACAATATGAGAGAAATAAAAAATCTCACGGAAGTGGCCGAAAACTGTGGACTATAGCCCAAAGAATGAGACTAAAACTGTCAAATACAAATTTTCACAAAAATGGTCGGAAACTGTGGACTATAACCCACAAAATAAGGCCAAAACAGTAAAATAAGAAATCTCATGAGGCCAAAACAGTAAAATACAAAATCACATTAAATTGATCTAAAACAGTGTACTATAACCCACAAAATGAGGAAAATAAAAAATCTCACGAAAGTCGCTGAAAACTGTGGACAATAGCTGACAAATGAGGCTAAAACAGTCAAATACAAAATTTCACGAAAACGATTGGAAACAGTGGACTATAGCCCACAAAATAAGGGACATAAAAAATCTCAAGAAAGTCGCTGAAAACTGTGGACTTTATAGCCCACAAAATGAGGCTAAAACAGTAACCCACAAAATTGTGGACTTTAAAACAGTCAAATACTAATTTTGACAAAAACGGCCGGAAACTGTGGACTATAACCCACAAAACGAGGCCAAAACAGTAAAATACAAAATCTCTTGAAATTGATCGAAAACAGTGTACTATAGCACACAAAATCAGGGAAATAAAAAATCTCACGAAAGTGCCGAAAACTGTGAACTATATAGCCCATAAATAAGGCTAAAACAATCAAATACAAAATTTCACGAAAACGATTGGAAACAGTGGACTATAGTCCATAGTTTTCCGCCAATTTCGTGAAATTTCTTATTTCACTATTTTGGCATCATTTTGTGACTATAGTTAATAGTATTCGACCAATTTCGTGAAATTTCGTATTTCCCTATTTTGACCACATTTTTTGGCCGATAGTTCATAGTTGTCTGCCATTTTCATGAAATTTCGTATATCACTGTTTTCCAATCATTTTGTGGGTTAGAGCACAAAGTTTTTTTTCAAATTTTGTATTTCATTGTATTGGCATTATCACAGTTTTCAGCAATTTTGGTCAAATTTTACATTGTTTTGCAAGATTATCATTATTTTGCGTGCTATAGTCCACTGTTTTAGGCCAAGTTTTTGAAATTTCGTATTTTACTTTTTTGGCCTCATTTTGTGGGCATAGTTCACAGTCTTCTGTCAATTACGTCAAATTTTGTATTTCATTGTTTTGGTCTTATTTTGTAGCTATAGTCCACCATTTTTTGGCTAATATTGTAAAATTTTATAGTTCACTGTTTTGGCCACATTCTGTGGCCTATAGTCCATTAGTTTCGGCCAATTTCGTGAAATTTTGTATTTCACTGTTTTGAAATCATTTTAAGACCTACAGCCTATAGGTCAAAGTTATTAGCTATTTTGTGAAATTTTGTATTTTACAGTTTTTGCCTCATTTTCTGTGCCAAAGTGCACAGTTTTCTGTGATATTTGTCAATTTTCAAATTTCACTATTTTGGCTTTATTTTGAGGGCTATGGTGCACCGTTTTTTATCATCTTCGTGAAATATCGTATTTTACTTATTTGGCCTCAATTTGTGGGCTATAGTTCACAATTTTCTGCCAATTTCGTGAAATTTCGTATTTTATTGTTTACCTAATTTTATGGGCTATAGTCCAAAGTTTTGGGTCTTTTTCCATGTAATTATGTATTCATGGTTTATGTCTTATTTTGTGAATATAGTTTTCGGCCATTTTCTGTGAAATTTCGTTTTTCACTTTTTTTTCTTATATCGTGGCCTTAGTCCTCAGTTTTCGCCCATTTTCGTCGAATTTCGTACTTCACTATTTTGACATCTTTTTATGAGCTATTGTCCACCATTTTCGGTCATTTTGTTAAATTTCGTATTTCACTATTTTGCCATAATTTTGTGGCTAGATAGTCTAGAGTTTTCTGCCATTTTTGGCAAATTTCGTATTTCACTGTTTTGGCCTTTTTTGTTGGTTAGTCCACATTTTTCTACTATTTTTATGAAATTTTGTATTTCACTATTTTGGTTTCATTTTTTTGCCACAGTTTTCGGTCATTTTCGTGAAATTTTGTATTACATTGTTTTGACCTTATTTTGTCGGCAGTCCACACTTTTCTGCAATTTTTGCTATGGTTCATATTTCATTGTTTTTGCCCAATTTTGTAGGTTGTTGTCTATAGTTTTAGGCTATATTAATAAAATTTAGTATTTCATAGTTTTGATCACATTTTCTAGCATAGTCCATAGTTTTTCAGCATTTTCATGAAATTTCATATTTCGCTAGTTTGGCCTCATTTTGTAGGCTAGTCCACAGTTTTCGGCGAATTACGTGAAATTTTGTATTTCATGTTTTAGCTTCGTTTTGTAGGCTATATTCTATAGTTTTCGGCCATTTTTGTCAAATTTTGTATTTCACTATTTTTGACCCATTTTGTAGTTCATTGTTCAGCAAATTTCGTCGAATTTCAAATTTCACTATGCTAGCCTGATTTTGTGGGAGTCAACAGTTTTCGGACATTTTCGTCAAGTTACATATTTCAATGTTTTGGCCGCTTTTCTGGGCTACCACCGTCCACCATTTTCGGTTATTTTTATAAAATTTCATATTTCACACTATTTTCGGCCATTGTCGTGAAATTTCGTATTTCACTGTTTTTGCCTCATTTTGTGGCCTATACACTCCACATTTTAAGGCCAAATACAAAAAATTTCGTATTTTATTGTTTTAAACTTATTTTGTCGGTTGTAATCCACCGTTTTCTGCTAATTTCATGAAATTTGTATTCCACTGTTGTGGCTTCATTTTATAGCCTATCGTCTACAGTTTTCTGTCATTTTTGTGAAATTTCTTTTTTCACTGTTTTGACCTTATTTTGTGGGCCACTTTTTATCCACTATATTTGTAAAATTTCGTGTTTCACTGTTTTGGCCACATTTTCTAACCTAGTCCACAATTTTTGGCATTTTCGTAAAATTTTGTGCTCATCTTTTTTTGCCTGATTTTGTTGTGTCTTATAGTCCACAGTTTTTGCACATTTTCGTGAAATATCTTACTTCATTGTTTGGACATCATTTTTGGGCTATAGTCGACAGTTTTCGGCCATTGTCAAATTTCATATTTCATTGTTTGGGCTAATTTTGTGATCCCGCAGTTTTCTGCCAATTTCGTCAAATGTCATATTTCACTATTTTTGCCATATTTTGTGGGCTCCACAGTTTTCTGCTAATTTTGTGAAATTTTGTATTTCATTGTTTTGTGCTAAATTTGCAGGCTATATAGTCCGCAGCTTTCGGTTATTTTCGTGAAAATCTCATGTCAATGTTTGGCCATAATTTCGTTAAATTTCGTATTTCACTGTTCTAATCATAATTTCTAGCATAATCCAAAGTATTCCGCCAATTTCGTGAAATTTTGTATTTCATTTTGTGGCCTCATTTATATTTCACAGTTTCCTACCAAATTTTGTGAAATTTCATATTTCACTATTTTGATATTATTTCAGCGGCTAGTCCACAGTTTTCGGTTATTTTCGTCAAATTTTGTATTTTACAATTTTGGCCTTATTTTGTGGGTTATAGGCCACTGCTTTCGGCCAATTTCTAAAATTTCGTATTTTAGTATTTTTGTCTCATTTTGTGTGTTAGTCCACAGTTTTCACACATTTTCATGAAATTTCATATTTCATTGTTTTGGCCTTATTTTGTGGGCTATTTCCACAAATTTCGCCCATTTTTGTCTAATTTCATATTTCAATAGTTTGGCCTCATTTTGACATCTTTTTGTAGACTTATAGTCCACCGTTTTCGGCCATTTTTTGTAAAATTTTGCATTTCAATGTTTTGGCCAGATTTTATGGCCTACAGTCCATAATTTTCGACCAATTTTTGAGAAATTTCGTATTTCATTATTTTGGTTGAAAGTTTTCGGCCAATTTTGTGAAATTTCGTATTTCACTGTTTTGGCCTTATTTTTTAGCCTATTGTCCACAGTTTTCTGCCAATTTTGTGCAATTTTTATTTCACTCTTTTGGCTTCATTTTGTGTTCTATGGTCCACAGTTGTTGAACATTTTCGTGAAATTTCATATTGCACCGTTTTGGCAACATTTTGTGGGCTAGATTCCCAAAATTTCAGCCATTTTCTTGAAGTTTCGTATTTCACTGTTTTGGCCTCATTTTGTGGCCTCATTTATAGTTCACAATTTTCTACCAAATTTTGTGTAATTTTGTATTTCACTATTTTGGTATTATTTCTGTGGCACGTCAGTAGGAGGAAGAAGGACGTAACAGGTGCACCAAAAAGTACGGAGCATACTGCAGTCGGGGGGTGAGTGATAGAGAGCCTCATAAGTAGGGGTGCTTTCGGATAAAGATATATCCAATTCGATCCGCATCCGAATCCGATTTTTTTGCGGATACGGATATGAAAAATCCGTATCCGGACGAATACGGATACGGATTCGGATATCCAAATCCAAAAAAATTCGGATTCGGATACGGATACGGATATCCTAAAAAAGCGGATTCGGATATGGATATCAACTTAATTTAATATTTATTTATTTAATATATATATTTAATAGTTATATCAATGAGTAAACTTAAACCCTAATCAGCTAAATCCCGTATTCACCAGATCCAAAATCCCAAATCCACCCTTCCTCTTCTCTCCCGTCTTCCTCTTCTCCTGTTCTCCCCCGTCCCCAATTCCCAGTCCCCATCCCCAACTCCACTCCACATCGACCTCGCGTTCCCCCGTCTTCCTCTTCTCCCCCATCCCCCGTCTCCATCGCGTCCGCTCTCGAGAACACAAACGGCACGCAGGTCGAGAGATCGAAGCACGGGATCAGCAGGTCGAGAGATCGAAGCCCCGTCGCGAGCCTCGTCGCCACGCCCCGTCGCTAGTCGCCAGCGCAGGTCGAGAGATTTAGTGTCTTGTGTTTGTTGTGTTGGATTATGCTCTTGTAAATTGACCTCATTTTAGTTTCCAGTACCTTCTCCTTTCAAAGGTATAAGGTGCAGAATTTTCATGGATGGACAAAATGAAGAAATTATGTGGCTGTTTGGAATGAAAAATAAAATGAGTTCAATTTCAGGACCAGTAGTCAATGCTTGGGCATCTTTAGTTGTGAAGTAAGTATCATACATTATTTTAGTAGTTGTAAAGTGTGATGGACTATTCTGTGGTTCTCAATGCTTTGATCATCTAAAATGACTGGTAAATAATACTTCATGATTTGCATTGATGGTGATATTGATATTCAAGCGTTTGGAATAATTTGTGAGGCCAAAACCTTCAGGAATTTGTCTAGGGTTTGTGGCTTCGATTTGCTTCCATCAGATTTGAGAATCCCAATTTTGATAATGACTCGAATTGAGATTATTGTATCTGATTGACTATTAAGAATCTATTTCTTGTTTTTTGTTTCTTACATTTGAACTTGAAAGTGTACAACTAATAATTGTGGGGCGAAATCTAAATCTAAACATTAAAAAAATTAGGGAAATCAAAGAAAGTGAGGATCAGATGAAGTTTTGGAGAGAAGGGAAGAGATTAAGGGAAAGGGATGTAGGAGTTTTATATGGGTAGTGTAGAGTATTAGGATAAGCAGCCAAGCTTGACTGCTACTGTAGTTTTATAAGGTGCAGAATTTTCTGAGAAAGAGAGTGATGCTTTGTAATAGGGCAGTAATGTGTACACTAAACAGAAGGATGGGAAGTAGAAGATGCTATTAACAAACTGCATGTGCTGGAATTTAGCATCTCCTTTGGTTGGTTTATGTGGTTAGAGAAGAAGGAAATTAAAGTATACACCCCCATCTATGCAATAGTGGATATTTATGTTCCACTTGTTACTCAAAAAACAAAAAATTAATACACCAACTATGCAGTTGAGTAGTGATACTATTTAACTAGTGAACTCTGTTTTGTGATATTTTTATTCCTACTGTCTATTTAGTTACTGTAAGAGTCAAGACCATATTTTAAGTAACTGTTGTATTTTTTAACATTCTGTTCCTAATATAAAAGTTATAAAATTATAATTTTTTGGGCTTATTATAATATGTGAATTGATTGTAATGTATTGTAATTTTATGATACTTCATAGTTTTTGTATGCAAGGGAATTATGAGTTGATTTAGTAAAGAAAAGGGAGAAGAATAAAAAAATGGCCTGTGCTGACAATGAAATTTTCTATATTAACTTTTTCTGAGTCAACATTTTCAGGCTTTCAAATAATCCAAACTAATGACAGCATCCTGTTTACATTATCTGAAATTCTGAATGAAAGAATTCTGCTATTTTTTTAAGAATGAAGAAATAATTTATACATTGTCATTGTTAACTTTTCTCCATTACTGCAGTTCTTCCCAAGTGCTATCTTTTTCAATGACGCCACATCATCCTGGTAAAAGTAGTTAAAGAGTCGGTTTCAAACCAATGCAACATAGACAAGTAAGTGCGTATTATATTCATTTTTTTATAAGAGTTGTATATATTTGAAATAAATTTTCATTCTCCTTTTTTGTTCTGTTGTTTTCTATTTTGTTATTAGATATGAAAATCGATATCCACAATTCAGTGATATACATGTAAAAGTACTAGTTAAGAAAAATAAATAGCAAAAACTTTATATTTGTTATCCGAATTCGTATCCGTTATCCGGTAGACCGTATCCGATGCGCATCCGTATCCGAAAATTGCGGATACGGATATGATTTTTATTTTCCGAATCATATCCGTATCCGTATCCGAATCCGTCTTTGGATTGCGGATACGGATGTTGGTATAGCCAATATCCGATCCGTATCCGATCCGAAAGCATCCCTACATAAGGTGTCGTACCAAGTAGGGCAGACGAGGAAGTAATATTAATGAGACTAACATAGGTCATGACAGCTTTAGCCCAGAAAGAATGAGGAGTAGAAAAGGAGAGTAAAAGAGCACGAGCTGTCTCAAGGATGTGACGATGCTTGCGTTCAGCTACACCATTCTGCTCATGTGTGTGAGGACATGATTGCTGAAAAAGGGTGTCGTGAGACTGAATGATCGATCTCATAGTGGTGAAAGTGTACTCACGAGCTTTCCACAGCTCGAGTCCCCTGCTCCACGATCAGCAATCCTACAATGAGCAAACTATGGGCACGTCGGTTGAATGCAACTGACGCAATGCGGATGAAACCCGAAATCTCCAAAATCCTCAACAATCAATATTTGATGCAGAAGAAAAATGTGAAAGTCAAACCACAAGTATCGGTGTATGCCATGATCTAGATTCTGATGCACAACTCATATGCACACCATGCTCTTAATCTAATGCAAACTTGATTTGGAAACGTATGCATCCCATACTACATACTCCTCAAATCGAGTTCGTATTCTCCAGATGATAGGATTTTATCCCTCGCCACGCATCCTACTCTTGTACTCTGTCCTGTTTCTGACATTCATCTAGTGGCTGGTAGAGCCTGCAGTACATGCGGTCCATTCCCGCTCCTACAGTCGGATCATGGTCCTTCTCCACTCCGAACGGCAGTGATCACTCTGTTTGTTCAGATCATGGTCCTTCTCCACTCCGACAGAATCGTGCTCCCTCTCCATTCCCGGTCAGGCCGGTGATCATCAGCTCTGCCGGAATCATGGTCCTTCTCCACTCCTGCCCCTACCAAAGTTATCATGAACATAAGGCGAATCAATAGGGCCATCCCTACTCCGCCAAGAGACTTAGAGTTACACTCTTGCTCCTTGTTCGTATTGATAACCCAGAACATAGACGGAAACTTAAAAGTCCATCTCCTAAGTTCCGACAGAACTTGTGACTTACGTCTGCATCCCGTTCTTATCACTAAATCCCAGAAATTAACAATCGAGATCACGCCGCACGTGTCACAGACGAGACGACGCTGTATGTGTCCCCTTGACAGGTGAGTACACGCTCAACTAGTGTCTGTCCTTACCAATCATCCTAAATTAATTTCTTAATTCACCAACTAGGTTCTAAGTGAATCCATCCTAGTTGAATACAAGTCTCGTCTAGATTTAATTTGGGTTCAACTTAGCTTTCAAATCATGCTAGAGGTCGGCCCAACATGCACCACACTAGTGCACTCAATGTGCACAAAACACTAACATATGTAAATGTTCAAGTATGCATGCCCGCATACACATGCATACAGTATTCCATCAATCACCGCATTCATGCCTACAATCTCTTCTATACTACCAATAGTTCTTTACTTTACTAATTTACTATCATACTAACCTATTTAACTTACTAACATGATCACTACTTACACAAGAAAATCCTTATATAGTTCTCAACTACACAATGGAGCTTACTAACACATATTAGGCTTACTAACATTTCAACCAAGCCTACTAACATTTTTAGTATAATGCTAGTAGCTTACTAATCAAGATACTAACTTGCTAATGACGTGGTTTTTATTTATAATCTTGCATAAAGATTTATCTTTTATACTTTTACTACCATTCTTAACACAAAGATTAAATCTTTATTTGTTCACTAGTATATTTATGCATATAAAAATTCACAACATTCATAAGTAAGAAGAAAAACACTCACTACAATTTCTAGCAAGCATAACTTCAATCAAGCATAATTTCAATACTTCACACAAGCATATCTTTCTATATCAAAAGTCAAAAAAAATAATGAAGAGGTAAAGGAAAATACCCACTTTGATTTGTTTGCAAGCTTCAAGTTGCTATCTTCTCCTCCTTGCACCTTCAGTCTTCTTGACTTCTTGCTCCAATCCAATAGTAGTATAATAGTAATAATAGTAGTAGTAGTAGTAAAGTAGTAGAAGTAGTAGTAAGCAGTTGAAGTAGTAGTAGGTCGTAGTAGTAGTTGAAGTAGTAGTAGCAGAAGCAGTAGTAAACAGCAGTAGCAGCAACAGTAAAACAGCAGCAGGCAGTAGCAGTAGCAGTAGTAGAAACCAACAGTAGTAGTAGTAGACAACAGTGGTAGGTAGTAGAAGAAGCAAGCAGTAGGCAATAGTAGTAGTAGTGAAGTAGTAAGCAGTAGTGGTAGTAGAAGTAGTAGTAGGTAGTAAGAGTAGTAGTAGTAGTTAAGTAGTAAAGTAGCAGTAGCAGTAGTAGTAGTTAAGTGGCAGCAGTAGTATTAGGCATTAACAGCAGTAGTAGGTAAATATATATAAAGAAGGAGAGGGGGGGGGGGGGAGGGGAGGAGGGCGGCCGGCTGTAAAGAGAGAAAAAGAGAAAGGTAGTGGAGTGTGGAAGTGTATGGAAGTGTGTAGGAAATGCTTAGGTGTCCCCCTTTTTGCATTTAATCCCCTAGGTTTTTAATAATTCCACTTAACCCCCTAAATAGCCATGTTGGATTGGGCCTTAAGAAAAGAAAATGTTGGGCTTTAAAGAAAATATATAGATGAAAACAAATATAGTAAGAATAGTGTATGATAAAAATAAAATAACCATATTAACATAACTGTTACTTATTTTAGGGGTATTACAGAGCTGGGAGTGTCAGCGATCGTTAAGGCCATCACCTTCTTGGACTTTGCCTCGGAAATCCTCCCGAAGGAAGGGGCCATGGGCCTCTTCTTGCCTTTTGACTGCTCTGCAGCATTCCTTTTGGCCAAGACGACCCTCCTTACCTCATCACGGCGTCATCCATGGCTGCAAAGAGAAAAACAAGCTGTGAGGACGAAAGAATAGAGTTTGACGAAAAAAGAAAAAGAAAAACATAGAGAGGTTTGCAGGGCTCAGTCCAAACCTCGTCATGTCTCCCTCTGTCACCTTCAGCCAGCCAATACTCCCCCCAGCGATGAGCTAATCCACTTTCTCCTCCTTCGTAAATTTCCAACCCTTCGAAGCTTTGTGCTTAGGCATGTAAACAAGGTTGTAAATCTTGGATTTCGAACTCGTCTCGGCAAAGGGTGTTTCGTCTCGAATCGGATATATCGGAGGAGATCTCAGGAAATTGTGATCATCTCGGATGTTCATTTCGGACACTCAATAAACATATTTTTTTGTTGCTAAACAAAATATTATATGTTTTACATGTCATTTATCATATAAAATATTGTATAATGTAACTAGTGGCATGAATCAATTACGGTAAATATTCGCAGAATTTGATAACAATATAAAAGAGAATATAATATAAGTATATAGCTAAATTAAATTTGCATTGATTAGAAAAAATGTATTAGTTGAAAGACTTATTTGACTTTGCATATACACAAACAATACAGAAAAAATCCTCACATTATCTTACTTTAAGGTCCTATATTGAAGACTTATATGCAAAAAGTAAAAACAAAAAAAAGTTATATATTCACAATAACATTAGTGTGTCTATTTCGACCGATATTTCGGTGATTTCAGCACTATTTCAACCAATATTTCGGCAATTTCGGCCGAAATCTACACATTTCGGTCCAAAACGATATGAAGTATAAAATCTATGTTTTCTTATCGGCAAGGTAGCCGAAACAAAATTTCAGCCGTATCAGCCAAAATTTAAAACAGTGCATGTAAAAGGACCAATTCGTCGGCATGTCACACGGAACGAGACTTCGAACGACTAAGTACTCGATCTTCCACTCTTTGATCAAGTCCGGATGACCATGGACCACTCGCCTCCCGGGTCGAGGCGAGAAATAATAGCGTCCCCCGTACGTCCCCGCCGAATGGAACATAAGACACGCGGAAATACTTCAATCTAATGGCACCCCCTTCTCTTCGCAGAGAAGCATAAAACAAACAGGTTGTTTCTAGGAGTTTGGCCCGTATTGCATCGGACTCACCCCTACCGAATTCAACACCTCCTTGACGAATGGGTGCATAGGCAGCCTCACCCCGAACCAAAAGCATCTAAGGGAAACATACAGAACCAAGGAGCCAGGTTATCCGTGGGCCTTAGTCCAAGATTCAGAATCATCGAACTCTCGGGAAATTAAGTAACAAGCTCAGATCTGAGGGAGATCACTCTTCGTAAGCACACTCCCAATCTTATCCGCTTTAATCTTCATCCGGCTTGGCGAGGAAGGTTGTATCCCGAAATGGATCAGATCCTCAAGATCGTCCGGGTACATCCTAATTGAGTATGGCTACTGAAAGTACTGGACATCGCAACCGCCCACCGGAAAATACTCAACGGACTCCGCCTTAGGGCTACACGACAGGACGAACTTCAACTTCCTTCTTGGGGTTCAGGAAGGCCTGGGAGGAGATGGCGATGCTAGGCGTCGTAAGCGACCTGCTATCTCGGAAGGACCGACCTCGTCATTTCCCTGCTTACCAACTTCATCTCATTTTGTCTCCTCTTCGTCTGCCTCTTCCTCCTCGCCGGCTTCATCCTCAACCCCCTTTCCACTTCGATCTCGCCTCCCTCGTCCACCTCTCCGACCTCTTCCTCCAAGTCACTCCTCCACTTCCTCTACTTTACCACGGGGTTTGACTTGCTCGACTTCTTGGATTTCCTCCCAAGAAGTAGACTCAAATGAAATGTTTTGAACCTCCCCGGAAGACGACGATGAAGAGGAAGCACGATCATCTCAGCCAGATGTGGAGGCTGAAGAACTGGACTGAACCCTCAACATAATTTAAAAATACTATACCTGATTTTGTTGTCAGAAAGGTCGTCGGAAAGTATGTCACCGATAGACTGAATAAGTTCCAAAGAGAGAAACTATGAAGAGAAAAAAAAGTACATAGTAGAATGAGGGGGTGAGGGGGGATATATAAGCATCATTGGGACTCCTCGATATCCACAACAATCTTAGCCATATGATTCCAATGGCTGATAAGATGGGGACACCTCGATATCCCCAACAATGACGTCAGATAGCTCACGTACCACGCACGTGCCTTAACTATGCTCATGATGTCAGCTGACGATAGCCCACTCGTGTGTTACATGGGCATTGACAAACATACTATTCAGTAGAAGTTGCCAAGTATACCATCTTCGGCATAAACTTTGAGTCACTAATATTTCTCACAATCTCGCTCAGCCTCGTTGCTCGGCATGGACCTCAAACCACAAGCAAGGTTATTGACAATCTCGCTAAGCCTCGTCGCTCGGCATTGACTTCGAGCCACACGCAAAGATTTCTCACAATCTTGCTCAGCCTCGTCGCTCGGCATGCACTTCGAGCCACACGCGAAGATTTCTCACAATCTCGCTAAGCCTCGTCCCCCGACATGAACTTCGAGCAACACGCGAAGATTTCTTACAATCTCGCTAGGTCTCAGCACTCTACGTGGATTTCGAGCCACCCCTATGGAAGGCACCTTAACCTCAGTCCCTTGGCACCTCGAGGCTCGGGGTAGACTTCGAGCCAACCACAAGCACACCTTTGTGCATAGGCCTTCGGAGCTGAGCACCTCGGCACCTTGGGGTGGTCTTCGAGCCAACCACAAGCACCCTTCTGTGCTTAGGCCTTCAGAGCTCAGCACCTCGGCACCTCAGAACTCGGGGTGGACTTCGAGCTATTCGCGAATGCGCCTCGGTACCTCGGCCCCTCGGAGCTCGCCACCTTGAAGCTCGGGATCGCGCTACTCAGAACTCATAATGGATTCCGAGTCACCCCCGAGCACTCCTCGGCACTCTTTCGATCTTCTTCGTCTTGGGGTAGATTTCGAACCGACAACAAACAACACCCTACAAACCAAACGATCTTCTGCTATCTTGTGCTATCAACTGGCTTTTCCCCACTTGAGTGAACTACTCCTCGAAGGCTACTACACCCAACCTCCAGGAGTGGGGGCCTATGATGTGGGTAAAAATCCAACTCATCTGAACCGTCTGATCCCAACGAATCCGCAGATCCCTAAAAACAGGCCTATACTCCTTGTGAGCCATTAGCAGACCCAATACTTCAAGTTAGCCCATGGAGGAGGGTCAACCCGATCCATCAAGGGTTTCTCTCTCTACCTATAAATACTGAACCCCCTCCTCAGTTACCAGGTAATGAATCTTTAGCCTCTAAATCATAATCTCTTTTTCCAGTAACTGACTTGATCGTCAAAGAGTCTGTCACCGGGAAAACTCCCGGCATTTCGAGGCTTTTTGCAGGTATCCAACGGCCAACGATCAACACAGCCACCACCAGATCCACATATCCCAGATACATATCAGCCTCTCAAGGATCAGATCTACAGCTGAGATCTGCGTTTCTCATCCAACCAAAGAAATCATTTGTTGCTCCCACACCAGAAATCAGTAGCATCAATACCCCTCTTATCATTCTGATTGTTAATGTGGGGGTAATTTTAACTAGGCGCAAAATAGTAATTTTCAAAGTCAGGGTAACGTAAACACGAATGACTAAAAGTAACAAAAGTAGTTTTTTGGAATGACGCCCATATAGGGAGTTATATTGAAATAGCAATTTGTGAATGAGTTGGAATTAGCACATTGGTAGGTGACTTAAATGGAAATAGTCCTTTGTTTTTCAGTCACATCGGTCAGTCTACACACAATACATATTGTACCCTGTACTCTCATACTCTCTTTTTCAGTTAAAGAGTTCTCTCTTGCTATCACAGCATTAGATTCATGAGGTTAAATTTTCGCAACAGATGTTGTCAAATAATGCAGTTAAACAACAAAATTGTATAATAAATGCTGAAGTATCACATAATACATTTTTCTGGTACAATGCACCTGATAACAAAACTTTAACTCTTTCGAATGGAAGAAGCATGTAAGAAATAGAACAAATGATAAGATTTGGAGTACCTCAGGAGGCAATCCTGCGGTATTTCCGATAATGTCCGAGAGTTCTTTGAGGTTAGAAACTTGTCAAACTGGTCAAGATCATGGCTCCTCTGGGAACCTAGGCTACTAGTTTCTTCCTTTGCTTGACAACCCGAGGTGGAAAACTTTTGGAATTTAATTCGTTATCTGAGTGCCATCCACTAATTGCAGCAGAGGAATGATCCTCATCTTTACCCTCATCATCAGACATACTATGAGAAGTATCCATCTTTAGTATAACTCGGGTTATTTTTATTTTCCTCGTCGGCATGCCAACTTAAAGCCATGCCCTTTTCTGCCACTGGGGAGGAAGTTAAATAAGTTGGTGGTGATGAGCCAACAACTGCATGCCGGAGACCAACTGAAACATTTTTGAATTGACGAACTATATCATCCATGGCATCATCCACATTGACTGTTGAAATAGAAGTGCTGTTAAGATTAGGATAAACGACTATAAGCATGCATGAATCATATATCACATATCACCCCCTGGCACATTATGATCATCTAAAATATTTGTTCATAAGTAATTCCGATTGAATGAGAAAAGTCTTACACAATTTGATTTAACTGATAGGTTCTGCTGCAAGAACCAAACAAGTACATACATGATTCAAATTTTGTTTACAACTAACAACCAAATAGCCTTTATATCATCTAAAAAATTCACAACACGTTGCTGAAGAAAACATAACTTCTAAAGCAGCATTTGTGTCCAAACAATTGGGGATAGCTTGTATAGACATACTGCTATTGGATGTCTGCGTGTAGCAATTTTTTGAACAAAGTGAAGACATTCATAAATTTGGACAATTATTTATATTCTAAAAGTTAAAACAAAAGCAATTAGTAACAATATATATGGGACATCATCAAGAGAGCTCCGAGCTCACAATAAGATGGGAGAGCCCAAGGCTCTCCTTCATCATGGAGACATATTATGACCGATATAAATATGTTATGATCGATCTGAACCGTTCATTTGGTTCGAAATGCTTGAACTAGTCTACAAATGCCGAATCAAGTCTTTTGAAATTCGTTTGCCCTTGCAACTATAATCTTACAAAATTGTATGGCAATTTTTTATAATGATATGATGCAAGGGAAAACGAAGTTCAAATAACTTGATCTCACATGATTAGATTATGTTAAGTATTTCAAACAAGATGGACGGTTCAAATTGTTCATTGGAAGAGCCCCGCCTCTCTTGAAGACCTCACTGTATTTCTAATATTATAATGGGAGAAGGCCTTAGTGTCATTTCTCAATCAACCAACACGTGCATCGCACGTGCATAACTAATATGAAGGAAGTCTCCGGTTCGAAGCCTCACTATGTCAGATTTTTTACTTTAATTTTTTTACATATTAAATATGCATCACATGTGTAAATTACTATCCATCTATCTATCTATAATATAATATATTTCTATAATATAATATAGTTACTTACTATTTAATGGAAGAATTTGTCACAAATAAACAATTTTAAATATTTTTTTGTCACAAAAGAAACACCACTTTTGTCACCAAACAAACATGTACATCGCACGTGCAACTCCAAATCTATTTTTCAACACGTGCATCGCACGTACACATCAAAGTTTTTCCTTCTTAATTTTAAAAAATACATGTATCGCCCGTTCAGCTCCATTTTTAAAAATTAAGGCATTCATCGCACGTGCTAATTACTGTTGACTTACGTGTATCGCACGTTTAACTCCAACTTTTTATCAAAACGTGCATCGCACGTGAAAAATACTAGTATAACTAAAGGCAAGTACAGCATACATGATCATTTTTTTCAAAGGTTCCATTTCCTTTAATGAATAGTTATGTTCCGTAAACGAAAGCATTCTAAATCCATTGTAATATTTTAAAGTTTTTAATTTAGTTTGTTTAAAATGACAGTAAGCATGCAACACGCAGAATATATTTCAGGAGAGATTATGATGTAAACTTAACCCTAAATAGAGAATTTCAAAGAATATTAAAAGATTAAGTTTACCAACATATAATGCGGATCAAGTTAGAAATTAAAACAGTTAATCGGTTCGATGGATTTTCAAGAATTGAATTAAGTTTAACGAGCCCAATTAACGATTCAGTTCTAACAATCAATAATTATATACCTAAGCATTCTTAGCAAGTAAAAGATGCAATAATGATTTGTACTCTAATTGGCAACTAGAAGCACACACTCTCAATATTTGTAAACGACAGATAAATCAAATAATATTATAGAGACAATAAAGCAATTACACAAATATTTGCGAAGTGGAAAGAAATTACCGGGCTTGAAGAAATTGGTGTTAGTGCTCTGAGGTGGTTGTTGTGGTGAGGCAGCGATGGGGGGAAGGCGGCGACGAACGGTGGAGGCAATGAAGGGCCGTCAGGAGCAGGCGATGGGGGCAGTGGGGGTCGTCGGTGGAGAGAGGGTGGGTGTCGACTTCGGGGTGGAGGTGATGATCGGAGGGTGAGCTCGGTGCAAGCGATGGGTTTAATGATGGAGACGGTGATCGGTTTGGTAGCGGTGGTGGTCGTGAGGTCGGGGTCGCTGGTGGCTGACGGATGCGGGGTGATGGCAGGGGAATCAAGGGTGGTCGTGGGGGGCTTGGTCGATGGCGAGGTTGATCGGAGGAGGGGGGGAGAAGAAGGTGATGAAGAAGAAGAAGAAGAAGGGGTTTAGGGTTATAAGTGATTTGGGGATTAGGGTTTGAGATTTTAAATTTGGAAATTTGGGTGTAGTTTTAGAGTTTATCACAAACCCAAATACTTTATTAGGACTTCTCACAAACCCTAATAATTCTCTCAATTGTCTCACACAAAAAGAGAGATGAAGAGCAATAACTCAACACAATAATTTTTTTAATCAATAATAGCATATCTTCTTATTATTCTCAAGGCCTATATATAGACTCAAAACAAATCCAAAACAAATTTCAAACATATCTAAAACAAATCTCTCAAATCTAAAACAAACCTCTCAAATAAACGACATATTGCTAAATCTCAAAATAAAAAAAACAGATTTAATGTCCTCATCATTCTCTTCGACTGGGCGAGGGTTTGACCTAGTCGAATCAAAACCAGTGATCCTGTAATAGTGCTCCAAAAGATCTGGATTCAAGCGCGGGAGCTCCTCATGATCACTCCAAGTGTCATCCGACTTCGGTTTGTTCTTCCACATCACCAAATACATATGAATACCACCATCTCTGGTAGAAATTATCTGATCATCTAAAATATTATTTAATTTGTCTATCGGTGGGCAAGTAGTATCAAGTAAAAGGAAGAATGTGAAAATCTCACCAGTAGGCTGCAGGGCAAACTCATCTATAAGAGAATTTCTAGTGTTAAATTTTGGACCTTCATAGAGTACTAGATCCTCAATATTGAAAGTCTTACTTATGCCAAAACCTTCAGGAAGGTCAACAACATAGGCATTATCATTAATTTTATACAGAATTTTAAATGGGCTTGCAGCACGTATGTTCAATTTCTTAACGGATCCAGCTGGAAACCGTTCCGAACGAATCCGAACCATCACTTCGTCACCAACATCAAGAGTTTTAAATCTCCTTTTAGTATATACTATTAACTTGTAGTTAAAATTATTCTCATTAATTTCCTTGGAAACTTCTCTATGTAAGTCATGAATGTGATGCAAATATGGATGCAGACTCTGAGACTATGATGTTTTAACACGGATAAAATCTATAGGCTGCCAAGTGACAAGGGAAGGAATGGGTGACTCAGATACATTCAATGGAGGTGATTGGATCGATTGAATACAGTGAAGGGGCTGGTCATCCTCTTCTTCACCGAAGTTATCACTTACATGAGGTTAATAGGTAAACTCATTGCCGGGCTCATTGGCGATGACAGCGGTACCTTCTACAATGTTGATCCTACTAAAGCTGGGACAGTTGCCAGCAACATGATCATATTCCTTGTATTTATAGCACTTAATAAGAGGATCAATCTTAGAATAGTCTCTTTCAATGTTCTTACCCGTGTTGTCATTTCTAAGTGAATAGGGATTTGAAGTGAGCTTGCTTGGGTAAGACTTGTCAGGGTACTATGAAGAGAAGTGCTCAGGTCTAGAGGGATCAGGAGGGGTCATTCTAAAGGAATAATGCATCGAATCGTTGGACTTGTAGTAAGAACTTGCTTTAAGAGAATCCATATCGAGGACAAGGGCATAAGCTGCTGTCAATGAATCCACATTTCTATGAATTAGCTCATTCCTAAGATCGGCTCCTAATCCAGCTCTAAACCTAAAGAGAGTTTGTTCTTCACTCCCTTTACCTAAGGCATTGCACCAAACAAGGAAGTCATCAAATTTATCAACATACTCTTGAGTAGACTTACTTCCTTGATAAAGTTGATTCCACAAATCTAGCAATCAAGTGTGGAACGATAACGGCACATAACTCTCAGTGAGCTTCTCTTTCATGGTTTCCCAAGTGGCTATGGGTGACAGGCATCGGCCTCTACGGGCATGTTCAAGATTGGTCCAGTGTTGTTGAGTTTTACCAGTCAATTTTATCATGGCAAATTTTACCTTCAGGGTTTCGCTCATATGTCAAACCACACAAAGTAGTGGTCCATGATACGGATCCCATCGAGATAAGCTTGAGGTTCCATACGGCCTTCGAAGTGGGGAACATCACCCTTAAAGTTCTTTTTGTATTGCTCGTCAGGGTCACGATCTTAATGTCGATCGTCACGATCATTCCCTTGAGGGATCTGACAATTAGCATGAAGCTCAGGGTCAATAGTTGGATTTAATTTCACTCTCAAGCCTCTGATTGATATTGGCAAGAGATGCTTGAAAGATAGCTAGGGTAGCAGAAATATCAGAGTTGTCCATCCCAGTTCGGGGAGGTGCTCGCGGAAGTCTAGGGTTCCTAATTGGATGGTTTGGGAGGGACAAGAAAGACTCTTCCGGATCTGTGATGGTACTGCGAAGACGCATTCACTAATGATGGAAAACTAGAGGTCATTGTTTGGTGAATTTTCAGAAAACATGTCCTAAATGCACCTAAGTTTCTTTTTTTATCTGAAGTAATCTAAAAGAACGGGAAAAAAAAACTCTAAATGATTCCAAGTGAATGCAAAAATGATGCCTAAATGATGCTAGAACTAGGGTTTTAAGAAGCTTCGCTCTGATACCAAAATGATGTAAACTTAATCCAAAAGAGAGAATTTCCAAGAATATTAAAAAATTATGTTTACCAACATGTAATACGGATCAAGTTAGAAGTTAAAACAGTTAATCGGTTTGATAGATTTTCAAGAATTGAATTAAGTTTAACAAGCCCAATTAACGATTCAGTTCTAACAATCAATAATTATATAGCTAAGCGTTCTTAGCAAGTAAAAAATGTAATAATGATTTGTACTTGATATGGCTAAAAATAGGATTAAATCGGGATCATTCAAATTGGGCACGAATCTTAAAGCTTTCATGGGTAAATGATAATTTCACCTACAAACGGGTCTGAAATGGAAACTGGGTCTTTCTTCAAAGCCCAATAACTCATAAACGGATCTGTCCTACTGGGTATGGGTCCCAACCCGTTACAAACCAGTTCAGAAGGATAAAGAAGAATTCAGATTCATAATTATCCCTAAGAAGTGGTTTTAACCACCGGGAAGTTGAGATTTGTTCTTATCTCGAAACGGATCCCTAAGGCGACTATAAATACTCCTCTCCCCCCACCGTAACAAGGTAATCAATATTTTTCTACATAAAAGCTCTTTCATATCTTCCTGATTACTGACAAGAGCGTCAGAGGGTGCGTCGCCGGGATCCATCCCGGTGTATCGCACTTTTTGCAGGTTCGCGGCAGCGACTAGAAACGAGTCGACACGTTGGTGAAGGTCGACACGTTGGTGAAGGTCAACAGGTTTGCGTTATTCGTTCTCTCAAGAATCCACAAATTTATCTGTTTGCTCCCACACCAAAATCAACAGCAACGGCTTGGCGCAGTCTGTGGGAAACGAAAAAGCAATCCAACCTAACTTCATCAGCGATAGTAGTTTCAAGCCATGCATCCAAAGGAGAAGGGGAACGCAGCGGTCTCCAGCCGCAAAACCACTCCTTTTCCTCCTCCAGTTCAAGATGTTCTTCAACAACCTCCTCAACAGGACCCTCCAGGGTCTCGAGGGGCTCCCGTCGGAGTCGTCCAAAGCAACATCCTCCTCATGACCATGTCACGTTTCCCAATCCTCCAGTTGACTTTATGGCTTCTCAAAGCCCTCCCAAGCGGGATCTCCATCAAGTGATTGTCAACCGCCAAAAAGGAGTCGACCTCCGAACTCGCCTGAATGGATGGCGAGCCCTTGGGGGAGTCGATCAACCTGAGCACCCAAGGGTCTCAAGAGTTCGGACTCCCCACAGACCGAGGACCAGAAGATCTCCCTCGAGGAGGCGAAAAGAGTCCCCTCAACGTCATCGACGGAGAAGTCATACTCCAGTAAGCCGAGCCACACATAGGGACCACCAAGCTGGAAAGGCACCAGTCACAAGGGTGGAGTTCCACGATTTTCAAGAGACCGTTCTGCTGGCCCTTAACGTCGCTCCCAACCACGAGCAACGAGCCCCAGTCCTCAACCTGCCCCAAGACAAAACCACCGCACTTCTAGTCCCATTTCGCATGGGAAAAAGTAGGGGCTCGGCAGGATATGACCGAAGGGAAGACTCGGTCTACCACCGTCTCCACGAGATGGAGAGGCGCCTTGGCCAACTTGACAGAGACGAGGAACAACAGGCGAGGAATTTGCGCCCAAGCAGGCCCTCGTTCTCCCGAGCCATCATGGAAGCCCCGGTCCCGCAAAACTTCAAGCCCCCTAACTTTGAGTCATACAACAGGGAGTCGGACCCCACCGACCACATCGAGAGTTTTAAAACTCTCATGATGATCCACCAGGCTTCGGATGCGCTCCTTTGCAAGACATTCCCTGCCACGCTGAAGGGGCCAGCAAGAGAATGGTACTCTCGACTCGCCCCGACCTCCATCTTCTCGTTCGATCAGTTCGAAGGGCTTTTCCTTACTCATTTCGTAAGTAGTCGTCGGGCCGAGAAAACAAGTGTTTGGTGGCCCTCAACTAAAGAAGGGGTGAACGCCTAAGAGATTACGTTCGGCGCTTCACCGCCGAAGCCCGGTCTATTGCCTCCCTTAACCAATCAGTAGCCTCGGCGGCATTCGAGCACAACGTCACTAATGCCGACCTCAAGGCGTCCCTTGCCAAGAAGCCTCCTCGGGACTTCTCAGAACTCCTGCTTAGGAGTGAGAAGTACATCCGAGTGAAAGAGGCTCTCAACACCCCCCCCCCACTCTCGAGGAATCATCTTCCGGGAACAAACAGAAGAATACGAGTGAAGGGTCACAGAAACTCCAGAGGGACTACAATGGCCAATGCCGCCCAGCTCCTCGTTTTGAGAAGTTCACCCCCCTCAATGCTAGTATATCAGCAATTCTTATAGAGGTAGACATGGAAGGACTACTCCGCGCTCCTCCTAGAATGACAAGAAAAGAAACAGGGATAAGTGGTGTCGCTTTCATAGGGACCACAGCCACGACACGGATGATTGTCGGGCTCTCAAAGAGGAGATCGAAGAACTCATACAGCGGAGACACCTGGACAAGTTCGTCCAAAGAGATGGGACCGACCTTCCACCCTGAGGAGCCTACAAGCGAACAGAGAGGTCCGCCGAGTTCCCAGATTCCGAACCTGGTGCCGTCCTCTACCTCATCCAAGGAGGTCCAATGGGGGGAGAACCCAACTCCTCCCAAGAGGCCTTCACCCTATCGTAGAAGTAGGACCTCGGTTTTTAATAAAGCCGATGCTTGTAACCCGGCCAACAGCATGTAATAATGGTTCGCCCCATCGAAGCGGCCATTTAGTTTATTTCAATAAAACTTAAACGTTTGTCTATTATTGCACTTGCTTCATTTCTACTTCTCCGAGTCACTTCTACGACTCACTAAATGGTAAGTTTGGAGTCCAGCTTGTCCTACAAGACTGCTCCAACAACTTACTAAGCACAAAAGACAAGTTCGGAGTCCAACACTTTGTTCGACGTTGCCTTAGCTGCTTGCAAACAAGTGCGGGGCAGCTCACTATTCGGAATTGCTCCTACAACTCGTTAACTCTCTTAACAACAAGTTCAGAGTCCAACACTTAGTTCGACGTTGCCTTAGCCGCTTGCAAACAAACAAGTGCAGGGCAGCTCACCATTCGGAATTGCTCCCACAACTATTGAACCTCTTCTCAGCAAGTTTAGAGCTAAAACTCTCTCCTAGAGTTGCTCCTCAAACTTGTCTCCCAAACGGCTCTCTCCTAGAGCCAAGCTCTTCACTCTGCTCGCTCCCAGAGCGAACCTCTTCTCAACGAGTTCGGAGCTAAAATTCTCCCCCTAGAGTTGCTCCTCAAACTTGTCTCCCAAACGGTTCTCTCCTAGAGCCAAGCTCTTCGCTCCGCTCACTCCCAGAGCGGACCTCTTCTTAGCAAGTTCAGAGCTAAAACTCTCTCCTAGAATTGCTCCTCAAACTTATCTCCCAAACGGCTCTCTCCTAGAGCCAAGCTCTTCACTCCGCTCGCTCCCAGAGCGGACCTCTTCACAACGAGTTCGGAGCACGACTCTCCCCTAGAGTTGCTCCTCAGACTAGTCTTCCAAGAACGGACTTCCCCTAGAGCCATGCAAAACTCTTCTCAACTTCATGAAGACGAAGATGTTGCGGGACTATCTCGACCTTGAAGAAGGATGATTCTCCAACTCATTTCTGAAGAGAACTTGTAGATCTTCGAGATAGCTTCGAAACAAGGGGTCACACACCCCGATCCGACCTCCGTAGCACTGGGAACGTCGGTTACAATACAAATGCGAGAACTCTTCTAGACTTCGGCAACATGCGCCGAGCACTCTTGCCACCGACGTCCAAATGCGAGAAAAAACTCTCCTGGACTTCGGCAACGTATGCCGAGCACTCTTGCCACTGACATCCAAATGCGAGAAAAAACTCTCCTAAACTTCGGCAACGTGTGCCGAGCACTCTTGCCACCGACGTTCAAATGCGAGAAAAAAGCTCTCCTAGACTTCGGCAACATGCATCGACCACTCTTGCCACCGACGTCCAAATGCGAGAAAAGCCCTCCTAGACTTCAGCAACAAGTGCCGAGCGCTCTTGCCACCGAAGCTCAAATTGGAGAAAAAACCTGCCTCAAGATCCGCACTCAAATCAAGATCAACGGTGGTGATTAAAGCAAAAGGAGAAAGTCAACGATAAAACGTTAACCAAGTCAACGGTCAACTATTGACCGCCACGTGTCAGGCAGCCGAAGTCCTCTCCTGGTTCGGAAATACAATCCGAGCGCTCTTGCCACCGACCCTGAAACAAGAGAAAAATTAATCAAAAAAATCAACAGTCAACCGTTGACCGCCACGTGTCAAGCCGCCGAAGCCTCTCCTGGTTTGGAAATGCAATCCGAGCACTCTTACCACCGACCCTCAAATTGGAGAAAAATTTTGCCTCGAAATTCGTGCTCAAACACGATCTGCGCTCAGATACAAGCAATCAAACAAAAAAGGGAGAAAGGCAAGGGAGTTGACGGGTCGGGTTCGGACCCGTTAGAGACCCAAACCCGAAACCCTATATACTTCTTCCTTATATTTTGGCGCCAAAAAAAGACCCAACGTTTCCTCCTTCAACCTCCATCGTCCTTCATCCTCGAGCTCCATCAGCAACAGATCGACACCCCCAGCTCGCCTCCAATGTCGAGGAGACCCCTCCACTGTCTCCGAGCCAAGACTCGCCGAGCTCCATCTCTAATGTCGAGCTCGCCAATTCACCGAGCTCACAAGCTTCGGGCTCCCTCCTTCGTCGAACCCATCACTGCCATTAACAAGCTCCGAGTTCGAGCTCGCGACCAAGCTCCTCCATGGCCTCGTTGAACTCCACAGAACTCCTCACCGCGCTTCTTCCTCAGCTTCGCCGAGCTCTGAGCTCGACCTCACCGCTAGTCAGCCGAGCTCGAGTCCCCTCGTCGTCACCTTCGACGAGCTCCATACCCATCGCCATCGAGCTCCAACACAGAGCTCGAGCACCTCGAGCTCTCCCCCTCCGACGTCGACCTCGTCACCACAATCGATGAGCCTCCGCGACGATGAGCTCTCCTCCATTTCTCCGAACTCCAATGTCGTCGAACCCCATCACTGTAGAGCTCCCCTCCACTGCTGAGCTCCACACCGTCGCCGCCGAGCTCTTCGCCACCGCAGTCGAGGTCCTCCACTGCCAAAGTCGCGAAGCTCGCCATCAAAATCCAAGCATTCTCGTCACCGGAGTCCAAATCAAAGAAAAACCCCAACATATCCTCCTTCAACGTCGAGCTCAGCCATGCCCTCGCCGAAGCTCCCTCGTCGAACCCCTTCGACGTTCACCTCGAGCTCCGAGCCCACCGTAACAAGGTTTAGAGCTGGATCAGGAAGGGTCATTCTAGAGAAATGATCTATCGTATCGCTGGACTTGTAGTGAGAACTTGCTTTAAGAAAATCCATATCGATGACAAGGGCATAAACTGCTGCCAATGAATCCACATTTCTATGAATTAGCTCATTCCTAAGATCGGCTCGTAATCCAGCTCTAAACCTAGAGAGAGTTTGTTCTTCACTCCCTTTACCTAAGGCATTGCACCAAATAAGGAAGTCGTCAAATTTATCAACATACTCTTGAGTGGACTTACTTCCTTGATAAAGTTGATTCTACGAATCTAGCAATCAAGTGTGGAACGATAACGGCTCATAACTCTCAGTGAGCTTCTCTTTCATGGTTTCCCAAGTGGCTATGGGTGACAGGCATCGGCCTCTGCGGGCATGTTCAAGATTGGTCCAGTGTTGTTGAGCTTTAACCAGTCAATTTTATCATGGCAAATTTTACCTTCAGGGTTTCGCTCAAGTCAAACTACACAAAGTAGTGGTCCATGACACGGATCCAATCGAGATAAGCTTGAGGTTCCATACGGCCTTCAAAGTGGGGAACGTCACCCTTAAAGTTTTTTTTGTATTGCTCGTCAGGATCGCGATCTTGATGTCAATCGTCACGATCATTCCCTTGAGGGATCTGACGATTAGCATGAAGCTCAGGGCAACAGTTTGATTTAATTTCACTCTCAAGCCTCTGATTGATATTGGCAAGAGATGCTTGAAAGATGGCTAGGATAGCGGAAATATCAGAGTTGTCCATCTCAGTTCGGGGAAGCGCTCGCGGAAGTCTAGGGTTCCTAATTGGATGGTTTGGGAGGGACAAGAAAGGCTCTTTCGGATCTGTGATGGTGCTGCGAAGACACATTCACTAATGGTGAAAACCTAGGGATCATTGCTCGGTGAATTTTGAGAAAAAAAGTGTCCTAAATGCACCTAAGTTTTTTTTATCTAAAGTAATCTAAAAGAACGGGAAAAAAACTCTAAATGATTCTAAGTGAATGCAAAAATGATGCCTAAATGATACAAGAACTAGAATTTTAAGAACCTTCGCTCTGATACCAAAATGATATAAAATTAATCCAAAATAGAGAATTTCTAAGAATATTAAAAAATTATGTTTACCAACATGTAATGCAGATCAAGTTATAAGTTAAAACAGTTAATCGGTTCGATAGTTTAAGTTTAATAAGCCCAATTAACGATTCAGTTCTAACAATCAATAATTATATACCTAAGCGTTCTAAGCAAGTAAAAGATGTAATAATGATTTGTACTTGATATGGCTAAAAATAGGATTAAATCGGGATCGTTCAAATCGAGCACGAATCTTAAAGCTCTCAGGGGTAAAACGGTAATTTCACCTACAAGCGGGTCTGAAATGGGAACTGGGTCTTTCTTCAAAGCCCAATAACCCATAAACGGATCTTCCTATTGGGTATGGGTCCCAACCCATTACAAACCAGTTCAGAATTATAAAGAATAATTCAGATTCATAATTATCCCTAAGAGGTGGTTTTAACCACTTTTATCCATTCATACCGGAAAGTAGAGATTTGTTCTTATCTCGAAACAAATCCCTAAGGCGACTATAAATACCCCTCTCCCCCCACCGTGACAAGGTAATCAATATTTTTCTACATAAAAACTCTTTCATAATCTTCCTGATTACTGACAAGTTCGTCGGAGGGTGCGTCGCCGGGATCCATCCTGGTGTATCGCACTTTTTGCAGGTTCGCGACAGCGCTAGAAACGAGTCAACACGTTGGTGAAGGTCAATGGGTCAACAGGTTTGCCTTATTCGCTCTCAAGAATCTACAAATTTATTTGTTTGCTCCCACACCAAAATCAGCAGCAACGATACTCTAATGGGCAAGTAAAAGCACACAATCTCAATATTTGTAGACGACAGATAAATCAAATAATATTATAGAGACGATAAAGCAGTAACACAAATATTTGAGAAGTGGATAGAAATTACCGGGCTTGAAGAAATTGGTGTTAGTGCTCCGAGATGGCTGCTGTGGTGAGGCAGCGAGGGGGGAAGGCGGCGACGGACGGTGGAGGTAGTGAAGGGACGACAGGAGCAGGCGATGGGGGCTTCGAGTCTAGAGGTTAGGGGCAGTAGGGGTCGCAATGGAGAGAGGGTGGGTGTCAACTTCGGGGTGGAGGTGATGGTCGGAGGGTGAGCTCGGTGCAGGCGATGGGTTTGATGATGGAGATGGCGATGGATTTGGTAGCGGGGTGGTCGTGAGGTTTGGGATCGCTGGTGGCTGACGGGTGCGGGGTGATGGCAGGAGATTTAATCGGTTAATCGATCGATTAACCACTAATCGGCCGATTATACCCGATTAAATCGCAAACTATTGAAATATTATAAATCGCTTAACCTCCAATTAGTGATTAATCGGGTATTAATCGGACGTAATCGGAGATTTTAACTGCTTAGATAGGAAATACATCAAAGAGGGGGAAAATAATTTAATTTCATACCCTACCTTACAAACAAGTAACATCAAATTAACTACAATATATATTATTGCATTGTATTATATAATAACTATTAATGCAACTACAATTAACTACAAAGACAACACCTAAAGAGCTAAAAAGAAGACATTAGATAGATATAATCAAACCATACTACAACAAGAACCCTCTTTGCAACCACCGGCAAGAATAAGCAATGATAAAGAAAAAATTAGAATGCTGAAAGCGAAAAGAAAAACAAATTCTTACAAGCATCAGCCTTATTCATCTCCGAGAAACATCCTAGCGTGAGAACCGTTAGAACCAATGCAGACATGTGAAAGAGTTGACTTGTTAATGGAGCTAGGAGAGGAAGTGCCAACGAAAGGCATTCGAGACAAGGTTTTACTAAGTCGTGGAATTTGAAGAGAGAACTGATGGAAATTTAAGATAAGGTTAATCAAGGTAAAAGTGATAGAGGATGGGCGAAGCTATAAAAGATGCAAAGACGAGAGAATGCTGAATAGGGTTAGGGTTCGAAAAGAAGATTTCAAGATATGTTATTTTGATGGTAGTAAAAATGAGTAACGACATCAAACATGCTTTTTTTTGGTGCTGCAATATCCACTATGTTTCACTACACCACTAAATCCTATTACAGACCTGACTTGACCAGCTTCTACACCTGACTTAAAAATTAAAAAAAAAATGACAACTACTTAAATGTGGCTCAGGACTCCCAACAGAAAGCAAAGCGGCTTGAAGCCAAACCACTAAAGCGGGGCTCTTCACAGCCTAGCTTGATGACTTGCAATCTCACCGGAATTGATGCAAAGAATCACCCTCAGATCTGTGTTTTGATCTAAATATCCTCTAGAAATAAACCTAAGCCTCAATAAAGGGGTTTGACTTAACAACCAGCAAAAAGTTTCCTCACCAAATGGCCTACTAGGCACCATCTCAACCCCACTCTTGTTCAACATTTCATTCAACAAGAAGTAGGCATCAAAGTCGTACTGTCAGGAAGGCAGCTCCCCCTAAAATTTCATCAAACCTTTGATAACAACCTTGACATGGCATAATTGATCCCCTTTTAATGGGAAACACTCACATTATCATGGTGGTCGGGGCTTCATATAGCCTGTGTATCTGCCAAACTCAAGTAAGCTACCAAAGCAGATACCATCTTCCCACAGACAAATATAAGCAAGAGAGAACAGACAAGAAAGCCTGGAAACTAGTTTGTATGGAGAGGAGACAAACAATAACAGTGTATACTTAGCTAACTTAACCACAGGCATCAGACCTTTTAGCCAGAAACCAACATATATATAAGAGAAACCATTTGAAGGATAAGCGATATAGTAAGGATGTTCAGACAACTGCATACCTTCTTTTCACAAACTGGGTCCTGTTCTATGCATAGTCACAGAAATAGAGTAAACAGAGAATTTGATCCAAGGTTTTCAAAATATGCTCCAAGGACCTGCAAAAACATTATAACGAAGACATATACAAGTAAGAGTACGTAAAAATAAATAATAAACGATTTCATCAAGAAAAAGGAAATTAAACAAAGAGCATTAAAGTCTATGAAAATAGTTTTCATGGCTGCAACTGTTTCCTGCATATACAATAATGCCTTTTGCAAGCAGAAACCAAAGTAAATTTAGTTCGACAAATCAGCAAAATACAATATATTGCACAATGAATGGAAACATCTATATAATAAAACACAAAGAAAGCTATCAGGTGGCTCTCCTTCAATCTCTCCAAAATCAAAGGCCCAGATCTAAGTTCACAAAACATATTTTTCCCCCTCCCAAAAGTTCCCCCCCAAAACTCAAATTCAAATCCCCACTCAAAACAACTCTTTTGTTTATTTAATTACTTCTCTCTCTCTTTTTTATTCAAAAAATTAAGAAAATAAAAAATTTAAATTTTTTTAAAAAAAAATTTAAAAACTTTAAAAATACTACAAAAAAAATCAAAAAAATCAAAAATCTATATAATAAAACACAAAGAAAGCTATCAAGTGGCTCACCTTCAATCCCCCCAAAATTAAAGGCCTAGATCTAACCTCACAAAACACATTTTCCCCCAAAATTTCAAACCCCAAAACCAAAAATTTCCCCCCAAAACAAAAAAACTCATTACTTTATTAGAGCATCCACAGTGGTGTTTCTCATTTGCCAAAAAATGGCTGCTACAGTAATAGCAAATAGAAGCGATCGCTGCAGTGGTCGTTTGCTATACTGTTTGTCAAAATTGAGTGGGACGGTATATGATATACCGTCTGTCGTTTTGAAATTAAATTAAAATAGTTAATTACTTAGAGCATCCACAATGGCAATTTCTATTTTTTGGCAAAATGAAAAGAATAGAAATAGAACAGATTGCATCGTCTGCAATGGTAATTTCTCAAAATTTTCTTATTTTTGTGTGGGACGATACAAGATGTATCGTCACTTAAAAAAAATCGGTAAGACGAAACACCTTGTATCGTCGCTTTAAAAAATTTTCGAAAACTGCCTGCGACGAGACATCATGTAGCGTTCTTTTTTTTTTAAGCGGGCCGAGACACCTTGTCTCGTCCGCAATTAATTATTGAAAAAAAAAAAGTTAGAACGGGACATGATGTCCCGTCCATATTGTATGGCTTCATTTATGTATCATAATATTGTATGGCTTCATATTGTATGGCTTCATTTAGCTTCATTTAGGGAAAAACATCACAAAAAAAATGGACCTCGGACGGGACATGATGTCCCGGCCGATCACATTTGTGATCAAACGGGACATGATGTCCCGTTGGAGGATAATACCAAATTTTTTTTACAACTCGGGAAGGACGATACATCTTGTATCGTCCGACCCATTTTAAAAAATATATATATATATATATATATTACAGGACGAGACAACTAGTCCCGTCCGACTATAATAAAAAAATATTTTATCGTTGGAACGATACATCATGTTTCGTCTTCTATTTTTCTATATTCGCTTCTCCACTTCTCATATATGAGAATTCACTGTGCATCGTTTGCTATTTTTTGAGAAAATAGCAAACGATTGCAGAGGCTCAATTCTCATATTTTTCTCAAAATATGAGAATATGAGAATTATAGTAAACGACTGTGGATGCTCTTATTAACTATTAAACTTATTAATTAACTACTTAACCTACTGACTAACCTTAATTAACTACTTGTTATACTGACTAACCTACTGACTAACTTTAATTAACTCATTAATTACTTTGACTATTTGAATTTTTTGGCAGACGGGGAATCATTCCCCGTCTGACCATTTGGGTTTTTTTTTCCCCCTAATCGGGCCAATCATGGCCGTTAGTTTTAATTAAAAAAAATAATAATAATAAATACAAAAAAAAAAATCCCTCAGACAGGATATCATCTCCCGTCTGATTGAGACGGGATATGATCTCCCGTTTGAGAGGTGGTTTTTTATTAAAAAATTAATTAAAATGGCTCAGACGGTATATGATATCCCGTCCTCTATAATTTGAGAATCGCTATTCTGTTTCTCAAATATGAGAAACGAATATAGGTCGTTTGCTAAAAAATGGCAAAATGAGAAACCACTGCAGGACTTCGTTTGCTAAAAAATGGCAAATTGAGAATTATAGAAAACCACTGTGGATGCTCTTACTATCTCTCTCTTCTCTCTTCACTTTTTCATATTTCTCTCTTTTTTCTCTCTCCCTATCTCTCTCCCATTCTTTCTTTATTTACTTAGAATTTAGATTTTAAGATTTCAGGTTTGTAAATTTTCAGAATTTTTATGTTTTTTTTATTGCACATGTTATATTGAAAATAGCAAATATCGCTTCAACAGTTAAATTTCATTATTTTCCAGTTTTAAGAAGTTAGATTTTACAACCTCATTTATAATTTTTTTCAACATATACTAATGGAAACATGGACTTTTATTTATAACTAATTATTGTCATACTATTCAAACTTGAGCTACATAATTGTTATTTTATTGTTTACAGGGTTTTTCGTATTTTGTATCGTTCCGAAGACGTGCCGTAGGCACGTGCCCACGGGAAAATCTAGTAAGTCTATAAACACTAAAAGAAAGAAGAAACTATTATGGTGCAGAGCCAATGAGATATTGAGAGGAAAGGGGAATTGAAAGGGGAATTGGAGGATTAGAAGAAGAAGAGAGGTTAGGGGGAAAGAAAAGGGGGATAATGACTAACTACCAAGAAAACACTCAACTTTTAAGATTCACATTATCAAATCAACTGCCACTACAATAAGAGGTTAGCTTTTTTTATAACCGAAATAACTTGAGCCCTACGAAACCTATATATTCTACCATAAGAAACATTGATGGGAAGCAATTAAGCAAACAACGAAATGTTCTGAGATATTTTAAAATCTATTGTATTATATTACTTAATCTAGATAATCTATTAAATTACAATCAGTGACCCATGAATCTCCTTTAATAAGATCCATATCAAAATCATGCATGACCATAATGTGAACAATAAAAAGCATAAAATAAGTGGTGAACCATATTGAAGCATAGTGTTATAGCGTAACTTCAAATGGCATCACACATACAAAAAAAATCTTATAACCTTCCAGTTGCGAGCAATAAAATACACAGTGTGCCACCAGTGTGCATGCAAAAAGAAATGGAAGAAATACAATATCATTCATCTAGTTCCAAGAATGATGGTTCCCTTAGGAAAAATATAGTAAGTGTACTCAGTAAGAAACAAAAACTCACCCAGAATCTAAACTCTGGGGCAGGAAGGGATCCTTCACTATGGGATGTCAATTTGCACTTGGCTCTTTCAAAACTATACTGTCACCAGTTTTGCCCACGAGGGGAAAATTAATGTCAGTGCAACTACCAGAACGTTTAAGCTTGATGTTACTTGCTTTGGTTGATATCATTGCATTTTTCCCATATCCATCATCAAAATACTCCATTCCCGCACTGGCTAGAATTTGAGAAACACATCTCAGTATGTATATTTACATTAACTTTTATCTGGAGCATACATAAGAAATAAATTACCTGTACTGTCATTCTTCTTGATAACAAGTTCTTTCCCTGGGTATCCAGTATGATCAGTACCAATTATCATTCCAGACATTTTCCCGATACCTGATACAGTTTCTGCTCTTCTAATTTCAGAGCTCTTCTTTTTGTTGTAGTTTCAACCTTCTGTCCACATCTTCAAGATTCTCAGGAGCAAGAACCTGAGATATCATTTTGCTCCAGCTTCCAGAACCGATGCCCAATCTGCTGGACAAGGGTGCACATGATGTGTAGAAACTTCCAAATCGAAATGACTATGTTCAAATGTTTTCCCACCAACCTTAGCCACTGGCAAATCACTCGACTAATAAGAAGCTAAAACACTTTTCAAATCAGATTCTTCCCTATGATAATGGTCCTGGGCTGGGCTGGCTGCATCAGATGAAGTGCTAATAATGCTTGGCTCTAAAGTGTTATTCTGTTTATTGCGTGAAAGGCATACTCGATTAACTCATTGCTATACCTGAAAAAAGATGTTTATAGCCAGCGTTTTCATTTAAGGATAATTGAGGAAATAAATAGTTAAAACACAGCCGTGATAACTGTAAACAACTTTAGTCAAAACAATTAATCTGCATGTCGTTAGGAATTCATTGATAAAAACCCAACTTGAGACGTTCTCAATGTTCCTCAAAATTCTGAGATTAATTGAATTCCAGTTTCAAAACGGTCATTTCTTCTATTCAAGTTTCAAAACGGTCATTTCTTTTCTATTAAAAAGACCGAAATTCATAATTTATTTCATAGCATAGGCACATGCAACTGGACCAAAGCCTTCACCATATGTATAATACCCAATAATCGTAAATGAAACTTTAAAAAAACTAGTTATAAGAGAAAAATTACTATAAATGTCAATCATTAAGTCATCCTCTCTTATTCGCTTTTTACCTATATATGTATTAATTTAACTTTTTCTAAGTTCTTAGTTTTCATTTCTAGGATGCATAGTGTATTTCTTTTCTTTTATCTATATAATCAATTACAATGTGATCCTTTTTGCTCTAATATGTTTTTGCTCAACTGATTGGTTGATATTAAAAATATTAGTTTTATTTTCACCAACTGGTTCCCTTACTATGGGATATGGTGGAGGTGACAATTGGCTATGATACTTTTTCCATGTCTAAATGGGACGATGAGCATACTTATCATTGTTTAAGAATGATTTCAATTTAATTATTTTTGAGTCACTAGTTTTAGCCTAATTATATGTTTTCATATGATACATTGATTTGTATAATCCCTCTAGATCGTTGGATTTTATTTGCTCTGTATTTGTCTCATTTTAAAGTGGAAGCCGATGGTAATGAGAATAGATGTTTTCTCCTACCAATATCTAGAATTTTGATTAGCTAACTAAGTGGTCATGTCTTATTTTAAGTTTATGAATAATATTATAATTCACTTGAATTTAATGAGATGTACACTTGAAATCTTCAAACTAGATGTCAATTCTTTTTCTTATCAATTACTCTATGATTTAAATTTGTCCAAATGTCAAACATATATTGATGCATCATGCATATATAATATAATTACACAACTACTCATGCATGGGATAATTATCTTACGAAACATGACAAGTCAATATAGAAAATGATACATGATATATATCCTGAATTGCCAACTAAGCTTAGAATAAGCAAGTCAAATTTAAGCACTTGAAAGTAACTTTAGCATTATGAGCTACAAAACAAGGGTAGGATGATTAAACTAAAGAAGTGCTTCTGAGGTATTCTGTTATTGCAAAATACTCATGAATTGAAGGAAAAATTTTGCATAACCAGCCATGTACCCAGAATGCTCCGCAAGAAACAAATTGTCCAAAAGAATGCAGGTATTGACTGTCCAACTGCCCCCATTTTTTTGGGCTCCCTAATTCACCTTCTAAAAGATGTCCTTGACATGATTTAGGCGAGCGCCTTCTCAGGCCTCCTTGCGTTCGGGCTTCCAGCCACATCCACAAATAAACAGGGGATGCCTTGAAAGTGATTGACATTGAAAATTTCCCAAGCAATTCACTCCTTGCAAGGTATGGATCACTACAAAAGATATGGGAAACCCCGGCAAAACTACCCTGACGTTTGGGTAGTTTCGCCGGGAAATCCCCGGCATTTTTTTAAAAGTGCCTGCAGAGTGAATGGCTACGCCGGCGTTTGTTAAAAACACCGGGGTCAGTGAGATACCCCAGTGTTTTAAAATGCCGGGAATATAATTCTTATTAATAAACCCTAGTTTCTCCCTAAATTCCCCACTTCCCTCTCCCTTTCCCTCTTCGCGCCGAAACCCTATTTCCCTCTCTTTCCCTCGTCACCCTCAATTCCCTCGTCGCCCTCAATTCCCTCTTCGCGCACAATCCAGGCGAAACCCTATTTCCCTCTCACTTTCCCTCGTCGCCCTCAATCTCTCTGAAACCCTACTTTCCGACAATCCCCAATTTCATTCTCTCCTTTCCTCTCTGAGCTCAACCCGCCGCCGCTGATCGCTCTCGCACCCACCACCACTGTTCGCTCTCGCACCCGCCGCTGTCGTTTCCTTCACTTCCCCGTTGTCCTCCTCCATCTCTCTCTTTCATAAACCCTAGGTATTGTGAAAATAATTATTTGTGATATTGTGATAATTTTTTATTTGTAGTTGTAAAAGGATTTGTTAATTTATTTGTACACTTTTTTTTATTTTGAGTTAGTTCACTAATTTGATGGAAAAAATATGGATTAGGGTTTACTCACATCTGCACAGTATTAAGCAAGTGTCATAGCCCCTCACCTTAATTGAGAGAGCGATAAATAAGTTCAATTTGTTATAAATATAAAGCAATGTTATAAGATGCCAATTTGTTCACTAATTCGATTTTGCAAACTGAAGTATACTAATGTTTCTTGATATCTACAAGCACCTGAAATAATGCCAAATGCCTACACTTAAGTTTTCCAATTTCTTTGAGTCGCATTGAGTGGATACGAAGACTTATTGTAGGCACTAGGCATGAATACATTTTTCTGTTTGTATTTAGATGTATGCATGGACTTTTATACAAAAAATTCTCCTGAATTACATATGGAACTACAAATGGAACTGAATATTGAAAATTGAAATCTTCTGTGAATTTTTCCGTGAGAAGAAATTAAGCTTCAGAGGTATGATGCGTTCATATGATCTACCAAGTACCAACTTTCTCGTTCCAACCAATGATTGTACTCCGCGAGGTACGACTACGTTTAGAAAATGTGTGGGAACAAACATCTGATTTGATGAACTTGTGTGATGCTATTTAGTTATCATAATTTCTACAATTATCCTCTTTAAAAACCTTTTTATCTCAATCATCTTCACAAGCACTGGGACAAGGTTTTGTTCTTAAAGTACAGGTGAAGTGTGCAGCTATTGCATTGCAGCTTACTTTCAATAGTCTACACCATCCTAATATTGACTATTATTACTTGAATCTATAACAATACCTTGGAAGGAATGTGGGAAGTTAATCACTACCTTATCGAAGGCTGCTAGGAACAAGATGTCACTGAACAAGATGTTCACTGAACTTCTGTTGTCGACGAGGATACGGCGGACCTCGTGATTGGCCAGCCCAAGGCTGATGACCAAGGCGTCACAGTGCGAGACCCGGACACTTTCGAGGTCTTCGTCCGAGAAAGAGACCGCCACTTCAGACCTTGAGGAGGGGGACAATTGTGAACAGAGTTTATATCCCGAATGAAAGCCTTGTGGGAGGAGCTCGACTCTCCCCCCATGGGTCCGTCATGGACGCAGTGGAGGATGGCCAGATTCTCAATGTCCTGATGCTCGAACTTTGGCTCTGGACGTTTGTTCGCTCCCTAGGGAAGAGAGGTTCTCTGACCATTCCGAGTGAATTTGGGAAGATACCCTCTTCGGATGAGGGCCTCGATTTGGTCCTTCAAAGCTCAGCAGTTATCGGTTTCGTGGTTGTGGTCCCGATGGAAACGGCAATAGAACCTCCGGTCTCTCTTCTTATTGGGGTTGTTCGACCGAGGAGGGTGTTGGAGTATATCATCACCCTCTATTTCCATCAGGATAGCTGACACACTCGCATTAAGCAGAGTGAACTTATCGGAACAGTGGAGGCGGGGAGAGGCGCCTCTGCCCCGAGGCGTCTTCATGGGTCTTCTTGGGAGGCTCTGAGTTGTCCATCTTCCTCTTCCCTTTAGCGGGGGATCCCTTCCGACCCCCTGGGTGGAGCACCTCCTCGGCTCGGATGTACTTCTCACTCCTATGGAGAAGATCAAAAAAGTTGATGGGTGGCTTCCTAGCCAGGGAGGCCTTCAACGAGTCATCGCGAACATTGTGCCAAAATCCATTGTTGCTACCCCGGTATTAAGGGAGGAGATCGACCGTGCTTCATCCGTAAGCCTCTGGACAAAATCTCAGAGGGATTCTCTGTCCTTCTGTCTGAGGTCCAGTAAGGAGGCACTCACCTTTTGGTTGTTTGACTTCCATGTTGAGCACACTCACTTCTCCCTTGAGGGCAGGGGGGAGACTTGCTCACCTTTCTGCTGGTCACGAAGTGAACGAGAAAATTTTCTTCGAGCTGATCGAAGGAGTAAATTGAACCGGGGGCGAGTTTGGTGAACCATTCCCGTGCAAGACCTCTTAGGGTGGCCGAGAACACACGATAGAGAAGGGGATCCGAGGCGCTGTGAATCATCATGAGAGTTTTGAAGCCCCCAATGTGATCAGCCGGATTCGTTTCTCCATTATAGGTTTCGAACGGTGGAGTTTTGAAATTCCTCAGGACAAGTGTCGAGGATATGGGAGGAGAAGGGTGGCATGTTCGGCCGATATCTCTGTTCGGGCTGCCACCCACCTTCGTCGATCTGAGCAAGACGATCTTCCATATATTGCAGTCATTTGAGGATTGGGTCTTTCCGTCCCTCAGATCGGGTTGACCCATGGGACTCGTCGTTCCCATTCTCGGCCCCTCCTGCTCGGCCTGGGTCCCACCTCGGAGGGCCCAGAGGATTTCAACCAAGAATTCATGGAACTCTGCCCTCGTTACATGACCTTCGTCCCCATGGTTGTTCGAAGGTCGACGGTCACTCAGGGAGTAGTTGCATTCTCTGTCTTAACCATGGGAGCAGTGGCTCCGACCCGGACTGTGGTTCGAGGGCTCCCCTCCGTTCCGGAATCAGCTAAGACGATTTCGGAGGTCATCCTCATTATGTCGATTGTTGATGACGTTTCTCAGGTCAGACATCATCAGATGGGCGACCTCTCAAGCTACTAAGCGAGATGCGCTCGGGGTGGGTTTCTGCAGCCCTTGGTCCTGCAATTGTCGTGATCCTTGAGCGGCCACTCAACTTCGTGTCGAGCACGAAGGAGGAAGTGGAGGGTCAGGCTGATGCCCTCAAGTGGGGTCTTCTTGGCTTTGAGAGCCATAGAAAGCGTTGGTCACGGAATATAGTGAAGAAGAGGCTCGGATATGTGTTTTCCACAGATGGCGCTGATCTGATACTGCTTGTTTTTTGTGTGGGAGCAACATATAGTGAGTTCTTTTGGTGAAAAGGAAACTCAGATCCAACCGCCGATCTGACCCTACTGTGAGGTTGGTGTGAGGTTTGGTTTGAGGGATGGCTTTCTCGCTGGATACCTATAAAAAAATCTGAAACACCGAGATGACTCTCAGTGACTGACCATCCAACGCTCAAGTCAATAACCAGCGGATTAAGAGAGGCTTGAGTGGTGAAATAGTGATTACATGGTTACTATAGATGTAGGTTGTATTTATAGACTAGTTCGAGCTTACCTATAAAAAAATCTGAAACACCGAGATCATTCTCGGTGACTGACCATCCGATGCTCAAGTCAATAACCAGCGGATTAAGAGAAGCTTGAGTGGTGAAATAGTGATTACATGGTTACTCTAGATGTAGGTTGTATTTATAGACTAGTTCGAGGCTGATTAGGAAATATTATCCGATCCCCTGATTAGGAGGGCCCGATTTGTCTTGGGTTGGATTTGGGCGATGATCAGCACGGCGTCCGAGGCCAACCCTCATAGGGAGCCCTCCAAAGGTCTCAACTCATTACGCCCTAGGTGTGACGTCTGAGGCCGACCCTCATGAGGAGCCCTCACAAGACCTCAACTCGCGATGCCCCCAGCGTGGTGTCTGAGACCGACCTTCATGAGGTGCACTCCCACTCCCAATGTCTCAACTCGTTGCGCCCTCGGTTTGGCATCCGAAGCCGATCCTCATGAGGAGCCCTCACAATGTCTCACGATCGTTGCACCCTCGATCGACCCTCATGAGGATCTCGAGCAGGGGAGCCTCACCCCCGGTCTCAGCATGGTAGCCAACCCCAAGCTTCCCGCAGATTCACACAGCAGCGGAATACTCCCGATTTCGATGCGTGCAGAACATCGTTATTTACACGACACCCTCAATGAGTCAACTATTCCTCGAAGAAGACCAAAAGATCACCTCCGAGAGTGGAAGGCTTATGATGAGGATAAAAATAGCGAATGATCTGTACCGCTCGATCCTAGCAAAAATCTTGAGGAGATCCCATAACAACTCGTGGGTCGATTATGGGCCCATCGCCCAAATCCAACCCAATGCAAATCGGGTCCCCCTTAATCAGGGAATCGAAAAATATTCCCTAATCAGCCTCTCACTACCTTATAAATACAACCATACCTCTAAAGTAACCAGGTAATCATTATTTCACCACTTATGCCTCTCTTAATCAACTGGTTATTGACTTAAGCGTCAGAGGATCTGTCGTCGGAAGTCCTCCCGGTGTTTCAGACTTTTTTGCAGGTATCCAGCAGGATGTCATCCCTCAAACCAAATCTCACATCAGCCTCACAGGAGGGTTAGATCGGCGGCTGGGATTCGAGTTTCCTCTTCACCAAAAGAACACTCACTATCCGTTGCTCCCACATCCAACAACAAGGAGCATCAGTGTGGTAAATATTTGGGGGAGGAAGCGGTAAAGATGAAAGACAATAAAGTTTTTTATCTGATTTTTCACCCATTTCTCTCTTTTTATGCAATGAGTTAGGTCTAATCGGGTTGGGATTTGAAACCTAACCCAAAGGGCTAAGGTACATTTTCTTTTATAACACCAAATATTGCATCAGGTAGATATATTTCAGATATCTATTGATATTTAAACACTAGTTTCGGTAATGTTAACCTAACAAAAATGTAATAATGGTCGGTATAAAGGTTGTAACGGGAGAACTTTAAAACATTGATGCACATAAAATCTTCAAGTTCTTCTTCTTTGAAATCTTTTAAAAGTAATGCATGCTTTAACGGTTTGTGGTCACGCTTCTGCTCTTCAACAAACCCAAACCATGTCATGACAAACTCAACACTCATTCTATTGCAAATTTTGTCATGCGTATGTTTGGCAGGTGAAATTTGAAGAGAAGCAGAACTTCAAAGAACATTAAAATAAATTCCACTCATATCTGGATATTTGGAGTTTGAAAACTAAAACCTTGAACTTCTGATTTCTGTGAGTTCCATATATTATGTACACAGGATTTCATAGATATTTTTCACTTTTGGAGTTAAAAAATAAAAATAAATGAGAGTTCTAATGTTATCTACAATATTATTTTTCCTATCAATGGTTACCTGCCTATTATGACCATCTAATGATATTCAATATGAAAGTCTGGAATATGCCTCCAAATCTTATCCGGCAAAGAAATAGTAACGAATAAACCACGTCTCCTTCATATATGGAGCTTGCATTTACTAGATAAATTTTGCTAAGAATCCCAAGTTTCCATTTTTCCATGGAAATGATGGGTTCTATGGTTTCCTACCTTCCTCCAAAATTTTTGTGCAAAGTATGCTCTAAACATGGTTCCAAAATTCAATGTCAATATCAGGTATGTCAATATCGGGTATCGGTTGTCGTTTGTCGGTAGGCAAAATTCTGACTCGGCCAATGCATTTCAGAATTGACCGAGATTTAATACCATGGGTCTAAAACCTTTTTTGCGCACAATTAAAATTTGAAGGAAATGAAAGAAAAAAAAATTTGGAGATTCTATTGTTCACGTATACACTCAAAATTGATAGTTTGGGCTTTAACTATGACATATAGGAATTTAGCACGAACAATGACTTGATTTGTCTATAACGAAACTGAGCAGAGAACATTTCATGAATTATTTCATTAAGAGTGAAGTAATCAAAATTAATCAAAGACAATAAAAGAACAAAATGACAAAGACATAGATAACACATACAATCTATGAATCACGGATACAGGTTGCGGGTACGAAATTAGGGTTAATTCACCAACAATTTCATCACTTTTACATCAAATTTCAACCATTTCAACACCAAAGTGAACAAAATTAGGGTTAATTCAAGTATCAAGAACAGACAGTAATGAGATTACGTGAGAGGAAGTAGGAGATGGCGAAGATGCAGATTGCCCACAGCAAAGCGCGAGCCTTGACCTCGTCCATCAGATCTTGCAAGCTCACCATCGCCCTCATCGCTGAATCTGATTAAATCGGGGATTCTTGAAAACCCTAGAAATTGGGAAATTTTGGCAGAGGAGGGAAGAAGGAAAAAAAATGAAATAATGTCAAATGTCAATTTATTTGGGTTTTTTTTATAAAAAAATTAATGTAATTACAAGAATCTGGACGCGTAATTTGATGTAGATGGACGATAATACCTTTCTGTAACGTTTGGAGCTCTCTTTTGGGCTTTCCCAAAGGCCCATTAGAAATTAGGAAAACATTTGTAGAATTTTTTACCAAACTATCCCACATTTTGTAAGTATGTACGAAACTATCCGTGTGAAAATTTAATACCAAAACATCCATATCGCTAACTAAATTAGCGCGTCTAGTAATTTTCTTCGCGCTAACTCAGTTAGCGTACTGCAGGGGATACAACTTTTTCCCTCTTGTTTGGGTGTGGCAAAATACTCACCCAATATAGACACGCTAGCGTGCGTGTTTAAACCACTCGCGTTAATGGGGTTAGCGTTCGTAGATGGGACAGTATTGGGCACTATCTCAAAGAGGGGTGTGGGTAAAAAATCATTAAGTATAGACACGTTAACTCAGTTAACGTGCCTATTATTACCAAGGCCGTTAACTGAGTTAACGACTGTGAAGATTTCAAGTTTCCAAAAAGTTGAAACTTTCTGGAAATTGGAGATACTCACACACGTTAACTTAGTTAACGTGTCTATTCTTACCACGGCCCTTAACTGAGTTAACGAGTGTGAAGATTTTAAGTTTTCAGAAAGTTGAAACTTTCTGAAAATTGGAGATACTCACACACGTTAACTAGTTAACGTGCTTGTTTTACCAAGGTCGTTAACCGAGTTAATGTGTATGCCTATCTTCACAAACAAACAGACAATGATGTTTTGTACATAAAAAATTACTATGTATAGATATGTTAACTCGGTTAACGTGCCTATTATTACCAAAACCGTTAACTCAGTTAACGACAGGAATGTTTTGGTATTAAATTTTCAAACATGGATAGTTTGTATACACTTACAAAAAGTGGGATAGTTTGGTAAAAAAATTCAACATTTGTAAGCCCAATATGAAGTGGGCCTTTGAATGGATGTCATTATGCAATTTGCATGCTGAATGCATCATTAATGAATGATTAATAGACTAAGCACATGCATTATAGGCATCACACAAGTATTAACAATGAAAGCTAATTTTTTTTCAAAAAAATCCCATGAAGTATACCCTTTATGCAAAAAAACCATCTTAAATATTTTTTTTGTGCAAAAACTCTACTGAAGTATATTTTGCAAAAAAACCCGCTTCGTTAAGTGTTAGGGTTTCGGAAATTTTTTGACAAATATGAGAAAGATATATAATTTTTTCTGAACCAACTTGCAAAGTTGAATGGGGTTGTAAACCAAAAAAGTTGGAGTTTTTTTAATTCATTTAGCCAATAATGAATGTACCTTACGAATTATGTATATACACAATTCCCTCCATTTTGCTTGTGCCATGCACAGTACAATACCATTCCTTTCAAACCACTACTATGATGATCAAGTTTAAGTTAAACTAATTACTTGTGATTGTGAGAGAGAATTGTTATAGGGAGATGGTCCATGAGATCAAATAGTATATTAATTGTCTTGGATCATGTGCTCCTTCCTCTTGGATTGTGCCCCACGTGTTGCTGCTTCCAATCAAAATCACTGATTTTAATTAATTAAACTGTGACCTAATTAAGGATTAATTAAATCTCTAATATCTAATTTCTAATATTATAATAGGTAAAGGCCTTGTTAGAATTTAGGAATAGGAAAAATATTATTTTATTGATTGATTAAACTAAGTAAAATACGTCTCCTATATATAGGAGAGAAGAGAATACTAAATCAATACATTATTCAATGTGGTACTAAACTAATCTATCATCTAACACCCCCTCTCAAACTCAAGTTGGTTCAAGCAACAAGAGTTTGGAATACTGACGATATTGATATGGAAGAAACGCCAAACTGTGATGCAGAAACGGAAGAAATGCCAAACTGTGATGCAGAAACGGCACTTGGTGTCGCATGTGATGGAAACTGAGAAGTAGACTGATGGGATCTCACCCCTGACTTGAGACATAGTCGATGCTGTGATCTCACCCCTGAATTAAGAAATAGAGTGATGGGATCTCACCCCTGACTTGAGACATAGTCGATGCTGGGATCTCACCCCTGAATTAAGAAATAGAGTGATGGGATCTCACCCCTGACTTGAGACATAGTCGATGCTGGGATCTCACCCCTGAACTGAGAAATAGACTAATGGGATCTCACCCCTGAACAGAGAAATAAACTGATGGGATCTTACCCCTGACTTGAGAATGGTCGATGATAGGATCTCACCCAGACTTAAGAATTGTCGATGATGAGGGATTTCATCCTTGAACTGAGAACTGGATGCTGATGACACCCTCTCTCAAACTTACGATTGATCAATCGAAGTGAGTTGACGATCTGAATCGATCAACCGGAGTGAGTTGACGATATGGATGTAGAAGCACAAAAACCTGCAAGAAAGGCAACCAAGCAGCGGATCCAAGATCAGGATCCTCAACAGCAATCACAGCAGCCAACCAATACTCAATCTCCTCCTCTCACAAAACAGCAAACATGGAGATCGGATCTCCACATGCCAAAACAGCAAACACAGTAGACACCCAATCCCTGTGCCTCTTCTCCACTTCGAGAGAGAGAGAAAGCGCGCGCGCGGGAGAGACCTTGGCAGCGACTACGGTGGCTGGCGATGCTGGCGTCGAGGTCTCGAGACGACGGCAACGGCGGCACTGCGGTCGAGGAGCGACGCAGCGCTCAAGAGACGACGGGGACGATTGCTCTATTTTCGCTCCGAAAATAGGGGAGACGAGCGACGGGGTGCGCTCGGGGCTTGGATGACGACGAAGAGGATGGAGGGTCAGTAGTGGTTGTGGGGTGCACGAAGATGGCGAAAACGAGGCAGTAATGGGTAATGGCGATGGCGATGGATGGCAATGACGAAGCGATGGGTTAATGGGTTCGGTGGAAGCTTGGGCTTGGGCTTGGGATGATGACAGGTCGAAGGGAGGGTGAGAGGTCGATGGTCGGAGTTGTGGGCGGAGAGGCGATCGGGATGACGGCTAAGGGCGGGGATGAGTGCGAGTAATGGCGAAGTAGGCAATGGGAAAACAGGGAGAGAGAGCGGGAGACTTGGAGGGATGAACAGGAATGGGAGAAAGCACAGTAAAAGGGTTAAGGGATAATGACGGCTAGGGTTAGATTTGATTGGGATGGGAAGAAGGATGCCGGCTAGGGTTTTGGATTTTGTTGATTGAGGGAGAAGGAGATTAGGGTTTTGGTATTTGATTGGGAGCGGAAGAGAGATGTTTGGAGGTGGAGTGATTCCGATGAAGACGAGAATCACTCCACCTCAATAACGAGAATCAAATTAGTATAGGCCTTGGATTATAGGCTCTGATACCATGTTAGAATTAGGAATAGGAAAAATATTCTTTTATTGATTGATCAAACTGAGTACAATACGTCTCCTATATATAGGAGAGAAGAGAATACTAAACTAATAGATTATTCAATGTGGGACTAAACTAATCTATCATCTAACAGGCCTTAGGGTCATTTGTCAATCTACCAACACCTACATCGCCCGTGGATAACTAATATGAAATAGGTCTCGAGTTCGAGTCCTCACTATGTCAAATTTTTTTACTTAATTTTTATATATATATTAAACACGCATCATATGTGCAAATTACTATCACTCTATCTTTCAATAATATAATATATTTACTTCTCTACTATTTTAATGGGAGATCGAGTTTATCACCAAACAAACATCATTTGTAACCAAACAAACACGTGCATTGTAACCAAATAAATATGTGTAATGCACGTGCATAACTAATATAAAGAAGGTCTTAGGTTCGATGCCATACAACGTCTAAAAAAATTTATTTTAAAAAAATATATTTATAAAAACGTGCATCGCACGTGTAAATTACTAGTAAGATTAATTAAAGCCCTTGTTATACACTCATTACAGTTTCATGCACACATACATAAAATAAAGACTTTTTTTAAAACCTTTTGGTAGTAAAATTTGTAGTAATTTTAACCGTTGTGTAAATATACAGCTAGAGACGACAACCAATCACAACGAACAATTAAGTAACGTAGATTAAATCAAAAATATAAGCATACAATTTTTTCCCGAAGGTTCAGTAAACCTAATTTTGAAGAAAGGGACAAAAATAGTTTGAAGAAAGGGACAAAAATGTTGTGTAAATATTTTGATTCTCATGAAACTAAGTTATATGATTAATCCACTGAAAGGGACAAAAATACTTATTTCCAGCGTATAGCTATGAGAAAAAGGTACATTCATCAATCTTAGTTTTAGTTTGATAAAACTTCACCTTCTTGGGTGTCATATCAAAACATAAAGTGTGCTAAATTAATTAAGTATTTTTGGGCCGGATGATACAAAAAAGAAACTCAAGTTGGCAATAGTTGAACAATGTGTTTGAATCTATTGATTGTCACTTGTATTTAGGCTTTGTCTCTTTGATTTCGTATTATATATAATCATAACTCCTAATTAATGAATTACTTCCTTTTCCATTCTAGGCCCGTGTTTTTTTTTGACTGGCAAAAGGTAGGATTATCCTAGGTAGGATTATCCTACCTCACAGAATATATATATATATATATATATATATATATATATATATATATATATATATATATATATATATATATATATGAAAGTAAAGTTCTAAACTTGGCCCGTGCTTATTTTAAACGGTAATTTTTCATATTATAAAGAAAATGGGTTTACTTCTGCCGTGATTTTTTGAAAATTATAGAAAGAATGAGTTTACTTCTGCCATGATTTTTGAATCTTTGAACTATTTGTAAGCTTTCTTATCATTTAAGTATTTATATATAACTATATTTCTATGGTTATTTTGAACTTGTAAATTATTTTTATATATTAAGGGTCCCCTTCCGTTGTGTACTAGGCCTCCGTGTGCATTCGGCATTTCCGCCTTCGTATTGACATCGATCTGAACCGTTCACATTGATCTACGCATCTAAATTAGTCTAAATATGTAACATCAAATCATTTGAAATTTATTTGCCCATCCATCATTTGACTATAAAAAATAACAATTTTCAGCCAAACAATTTTGTGACACTTCAATGAATGGACAAATGAATTTCAAATTATTTGATTTTACATATTTAGACTAATTTAGATGTATAGATCAATGTGAACGGTTGGGATCGTCAATACGAAAGCGGGAAGACCGAATGCACACGGAGACTTAGTGCACAACAAAAGGAAACTCTATATAATATACTAATTCAATTGCTTAAAGAATTGCCTCATAATTTTTGTTCGTTCAGCTCTTCAAATTATCAGGACTGGCCCATATTTCCCTTTCTAAATTCCAGCATACACTTTCCATTGTACTTTACCACTGACACCCACTGTCCTTCCCTTTCTCAGAAAAGTAGTGATGCGCTGGCATGCTGTTCAGGTCCACATTCATGGTGATGATTAGCCCCTGCATTCACCCATGCACAATTACCCTACAACTCTGACAAATTGGGATCTCATTTCTTTAGAGAGAAATTTATGATTTTATGCATACCCTCCACTAGTTCATGCATGTGCTTTCAAAAAGACATTTCAAGAATTTGAACCAAATATAATTAATAATTTACACGTCCGATCCATGTTTTAATTTTTTTTTTAAAAAAATTATACAGTAAATAATAAGACGTAATCTGGCTTCGAATCCGAGACATTTCTTTACTCATTACATACTCTTTACAATTTAACTTTAGTGGCACAAACTTTTATTTTAAATGAGCGACCCTTTTATAAATAATTATGTCGTAATAAATTGAAACTTTGAGAGTATTATAGTAACTAATAACAGTTAAGTAATTGAAAGGTTAAAATAACTCACTTAAAAATAAATGGTTGAATGAATGTTTACACATTACAGGTTGTCTACAAATGACAACTCTAACTCTCACATTATAATATTAGAGATATTCCATCAAAAGATTTATGGGAACCTGGAGGGAGAGTGATTAGAAGAAAAAAAATAGAATTGCCGATACATTTCTATAATAACTGCTATTGTTTGTGTAGTCTATGAGTCCATGCGTCTACGACTAAACTGAAATGATTCATGTTTCTTTAACTCTAACTAGTGTACTCTTGTATAATATTGCACAAACTTATATAATATAATATAATATAATATGTAGTATAACATGTATAATATTGCACATATTTTTTTTTAAAATAAGAAAATTATTTTTGAAAAATTTATCTAATAATATCTATATAGTAATGCACGATTTTTAAGGTTTGATTAAGGGATATAATTCAAATTAAAATTTGCATGAAAAAAGAGTGGGAGGGTTCTTCCTATTTTCGCTCTCGTTTTTTTTATTTTAAAAAGATTAAAATTGAGAAATTTTTTTGAACTAAAAGTGGTTTAGCATATATATATATATATATATATATATATATATATATATATATATATTCCAGATTTCATGTATTGATGCACAAATTCTTTTACTTAATTGATGTTTGGGTTAGTTAAGCAGGTGTCAGGAAGTGGCTTCGCATGAATGACAGCGAGTAGTCTCGATGGGCAAAAGGACAGCTCGCCGGGGGGGACCATCGCTTTTGTAATAGATGTTTATGTATCATTTAGTAGTAGTAGTAGTTGTTGTTGTATAATGCTTTTGTTGAGAACTTGTGACGTATTATCATGTACTCTTATTTTGTTAAAATTTCATTAATGAAACCGATAGCATGGGTCACTTTATTAAAATAAAAAATAAAAAAAATAGCAATTTCCTCAAAAAAATAAACAAGCTGCAATGTATAACTAATGAATAGATATCATGCTATGCTTAACTTAAGATCGACTAGCTAGAAAGCCATATTAACCATATAATATTGGTAGTGTGAAACAAATTTGTTGGTACAAAAGAAATTAGTGAAACAATTAATTTTACCTAGCTATGGAGTAATGTTCCGTTGTGCACTAGACCTCCATGTGCACTCGTGTGCACTCGGCCTTCCCATCTTTATATCGACGATCCGAACTGGCCACATTAATCTACGTACACATCTAATTTAGTGTAAATATGTAAAATTTAATCATTTGAAATTTATTTGCCCATCCATTAAAGTGTTACAAAATTGTATGGCTGTAAATCGTTGCTTTTTATAGTCACGTGATGGATGAGAAAATGAATTTCAAATGATTTAATTTTACATATTTAGACTAATTTAGATATGTAGATCAATGTGAACGGTTCGGATCGTCGATACGGAGGCAGAAAGGCCGAGTGCACACAAGTGCACAACGGAACATTTCTCTTTACCTATATCTATCGAATATAACTGTATACTAATACCACTGAGTTGTAGCTAAGATGGTTCACGAACATAACACGTAGCTCTCTATTTTTAAAAAAAATTATAAGTCATGTAGTCTGCATGCATTAGAAATTGGATACTCTGAAGGTTACAGCATCGTAGGAAGAAGAAGAAAACTAAAAAGAAGCTAGGCATTAAATGAAAAATAATCAATAATTAATATATAAAAGGTCTTTCTAAGAAGCTCCGAAACTCATCCAATCCACCCCCATAAGATCCTGATGTTGCATATCACTCAGCATACAATCCACAATATCCATCTCCTCTTGCTGCAGCTGCTCATGCTGCCATGCCAAATTAGCATCTACAGTACCTGAAAAGTTTGGGGAATCACTCACCTGCAACCCGAACGCTGTCGGATCCTCCTCCGATTCATCCAACCCAGAACCCAAACCCTGATCACCCACCACTGCAGTCGCCTGTCCCGGTTTCAAATACTTGGAATACAACACCTCAAGATCAATGCAGTCGGACGTCCCATTACTACTACCATTAATCGACGGGCCACTTACGACCATGCCATTTAAAGCCAAGTCAGGCCTCAGAGAGCGCGAGGAATTAGGTTTGTCACTATAATTAGGGACGTATCTGCTCGGCTTTGCATGGCGTTTGCGGCTCTTGCGACAAGCGCCTCCCACGGGTACGTTGCGCAGGGACCCGCCTTTAGTCCAGTAGCGGCGACAGGCCTTGCAGAAGTACCTAGGCTGGGTGAGGCTGTAGTTGTTGTAGTAGCAAAACTTGGTGTTGGGGGAGTCGCAGCGGGGGCAGTTGGGGGCGGTCTCGGCCACGGTGGGCTTCCACCGTTGGTCGAATCGGGTCGGTTGAGGCAAGTTGGTGTAGAGGTACATGTTTTGAGTGTAGGACATGGGGAAGAAGACTAGGAGGCCGATGGGGAATGAGATGAGAGGAGAGGACATGTTTTAATTTGAGTGTTAAATGGAGAATGAGAGAGAGAGAGAGAGAGCACGTGGGATGCATGTGGGGCAAATATAAAAATGAGAAATGCTAGACATACATGAAATCTTACCTCAAATATATATAGAACTTGTCTTCTAGTGATTGGTATGTGCATTAATCACTAAAAGACAAATGGATAAGATCCAACAATCACTAAAAGACAAATTCCATGTATATTTGAAAATTTTGCCGTACTACCTCACTTTTTGAAAATATTTGGCGTTCTGCCACACTCTCCAAAACAATTAGCGATATGCCCTTATTTAGGACACGTCAGCAAAAACGTTATTGGGAAAAACAGCATAGGTTATTTCGATGCCGTTCTTCCCAATAACGGCATCTGTTTGAAAGAAAAGTGTCATGCCGTTATTTGGAGTAACGGCATAGGTTGTTTTGTTTTTCGACAGCTTGTAGTCTCCACTTAGAGAAAAAATTGCAAGTGTGAAAACCTTATAACAGATGCCATTATTTCTAATAACGGCATTCTCAATACTGATGCCGTTATTTGGAATAACGGCATCAGTTATATATTTTTTTTAATAAAAAAGTAACTTACTATTCATCCTCTCTGACGAATAAGTTAAAAAAAAAATATATCACTGATGCCGTTATTCCAAATAACGGCATCAGTTATAAAAATTTTTTTTAAAACTTTTTATTCATTCTCTCTGTTTCCAAACAACGGCAAGAGTTCATATTTATATATAACGGATGCCGTTATCTCCAATAACGGCATCAGTCATTTGAATGCCGTTATTCAGGATAACGACATTATTTATACGTTTTTTTCACACTTAGAACTTTTTAAAGTTAGAAGATTCACACTTGTAAGAGAAATTTACTGATGCCGTTATTCCAAATAACGGCATGAAAAAAAATGTAAAATAGATGCTGTTATTGGAAATAACGGCACGTAAATAACCTATGTCGTTATTTTCAATAACGATTTATGCTGACGTGTCCTAAACAATGGCAGATCGCTAATTGTTTTGGGAAGTAGGACAGAGCGCTAAATATTTTCAAAAAGTGGGGCAGTATGGCAAAATTTTCTGTATATTTGGGGTAGAATCTCATGTAAGTCTCGCATTAATTCTCCATAAAAATTGGGGTTAATCGACTTGCTTAACATATTATATGTAGGCATCAAATTAGAATCTCTAGACCACTATGTTTAGCTAGTATATATAGAGATACACTGCATTGTATATTGGATTGTAGGTAGGCCTAATAGTACATAACGAATATATGTTCAAGTACTATATATGGAACATGTGTTATCACTTATCCATAAGAACGCATACAAATTAGTATTTAATTTATGTATATACTAGATTTGCCCTTGGGCACGTGCCTACAACATGTTTTCGAAACGATACAGCATATTAAAGTCTTGTAAATAGTAAAACAACAATTATATAGCTCAAGTTTGAATAGTAAAACAATAATTAGTTGTAAATAAAAGTCCACGTTTTTATTAGTATATGTTGAAAAATAATTATAAATTGGGGGTGTAGAATCAAACTTCTTAGAACTTTAAGTATGGAAAATAATGAAATTTAACTGTTGATGAGATATTTGCTATTTTCGATGTAACATGAGCAATACAAAATGCATAAAAAATCTGAAAATTTACAAAACCTGAAATCTGATTTTTTGAGTAAATAGAGAGAGAATGATATATATATATATATATATATATATATATATATATATAGAGAGAGAGAGAGAGAGAGAGAGAGAGAGATAAATAAAGGTGTTGTTTTGGGGATTTGAATTTGAGTTTTGGGGGACTTTTGAGCAGGAAAATATGTTTTGTGAGGTTAGATCTAGACCATTGATTTCAACCCTATTAAATGAGAGCCACTTGATAGCTTTCTTTGTATTTTATTATATATATATATATATATATATATATATATATATATATATATATATATAATAAAACACAAAGAAAGATATCAAGTGGCTCACATTCAATTCCCTCAAAATCAAAGGTCCAGATCTAACCTCACAAAACACATTTTTCCTCCCAAAATTTTAAATCCCAAAACCAAATCCCCCCCCCCCCCCCAAAAAAAAAAACTAAAAAACTTATTACTTTATTACTATCTCTCTCTTCACTTTTTCATGTTCTCCCTTTCTCTCTCTTCCTATCTCTCTCTCTCATTCTTTTTTTATTTACTTGAAAATTTAGATTTTAAAATTTCAGATTTGTAAATTTTTAGAATTTTTATGTTTTTTTATTGCACATGTTATACTGAAAATATCAAATATCTCTTCAACAGTTAAATTTCATCATTTTTCACATTTAAAGCTCTAAGAAGTTAGATTTTACACCTCCATTTATAATTATTTTTTAACATATACTAATAATGGAAACATGGACTTTTATTTACAACTAATTATTGTCATACTATTCAAACTTGACCTACATAATTATTGTTTTACTGTTTACAGGGCTTTTCGTGTTTTGTATCGTTTCGACGACGTGCCGTAGGCACGTGCCCACGGGCAAATCTAGTATATATATAATCTCTAATCTCTAATCTCTAATCTATAATCTCTAATCTCTAATATTATAATGGGAGAAGACCTTAGTGTCATTTGTAAATTTGTAAATCTACCATTGCGTGTATTGCGCGTGCACAACTAATATGAAGGAGGTCTCAGGTTCGAATCCTCACTACATCAGATTTTTTACTTTATTTTTCTAAACATATATTAAATGTGCATCACACGTGTAAATTACTATATATCTATCTATCTATAATATAATCTCAAATCTCTAATCTCTAATCTCTAATCTCTAATATTATAATGGGAGAAGGCCTTAGTGTCATTTGTAAATTTGTAAATCTACCAACGCGTGTATTGCACGTGCACAACTAATATGAAGGAGGTCTCAGGTGGGAGTCCTCACTACATCAGACTTTTTACATTATTTTTTTAATATATATTAAATGTGCATCACACGTGTAAATTACTATCTATCTATCTATCTATCTATCTATAATAAAATATATAATAACTATTATAATGGAAGAGATGGAGTTGTAAATCTACATAATTACGTGCAACACACATGTAACTCCAACTCTCTCATTATAGTCTTCACATTAATTTTTAAAAATATATAATCATATTTATTAAGACATGCATCGTACGTGTAAATCAGAGTTCTAACTTTAAATTTTTTAATAAAATTTAATACGTGCATCGCACGTGTATATTACTAGTAATATTATAATGGGAGAAGTCCTTAGTATCATTAGTTAATCTATCAACGCGTGTGACGCACATACATAACTAATATGAAGGAAGTTTCCGGTTCGAGTCCTCACTACATCAAAGTTTTCATTTTTTAAAAAAATTACTAAGACATGCTTTGTCCGTGCATAACTAATATAAAAGAGGTCTCAGGTTCGAGGCCAGACTACGTCAAAATTTTTACTTTAAAAAATATATATTTATTAAGATGTGCATCGCACGTGTAAATTACTAGTATATATATATATATGAGAATATAGGTGGTAATTGGTCCTCACCGTGGCCCGCCGGGCCAGACCCTGTAGCGAGCAGTCTCTCTGGTCCTGCTATGGGCTGCCTTTGGGACCGGTCCGAAGGCGGGGAATCCCCGTCTGAGCTAGCCCCTATTCCGGGCATCCCGGTTTCTGGGCATCCCGGTTTCTGGGTTGACCTGAGTCTGACCAATTTTAAATATATTTTATTTCAAAACTTGTTTATAACTTTTTTCCTCACTTTCTCTTATTCTCTTAACACACACACACATATATATATTATAGAAAATTCCAATGCACAATAATCATATATTAAAAAAAATGTATTCTCAAGTCTTAAAGTCTGGAATGATTCTCCAGTCAAAAAAAAAGTCTGGAATGATTTACAAGGGTCAAAATAAAAATATATATGTAATACATATAAACTACACTATTACATGGTAAGAGGGTGATTTAGAATTTAAGATAGCCTAAGATTAAATTAAAGAGATGACATTAGATTACTGTCGTGAACCTCATCTTAACCTAAACATAAGATCTCGTCACCTTAAATTCCATAGTGAGTTTCCATTGCAATAATCTTCAATCTTCAATCTTTGTTAGTCAGTGAGATTAGGTCTTCATTCTTCAAGAATTTGTGATTCATTCTTCTTTTTCATGAGTGTTGTTACGACTTGAGCCATCTTGTATTTTTTGAGTCTTCTGCTCCGCTTTCATCCAATCTTCCGAGTACACTGGCATATCCAAAATCTCCGGTGTCAAGCAATTTCATTTCTCGTTTAATATCATGCCACCAAGAGGGGAAAAAACAATTTATGATGTGACGGTGGACACCGGAGGGGGTATGGGAGTTGGTAGTATTTTGTCATGTGAGAGAGAATATGATATGGACCTTCATTATTTTTCCATAATGTTAACACATTAATCTTGTGTTCAAACAACAGTGAAGGTTGTGCATTATACCGGGTGCATTAGTCCTACATCAACTGTTGTATCTTTAAATTCAATGTCATTACCTCTTGAAAAGGATGATGTTGTACTTGTTGTATTTTGTATTTTAGAAGTAGATGCAAATTTTTCATCATAAATATAATATAAATGTTCTAATATTAACTCATAGTTAACAATAAATTCATCATAATCATAAGAAACATTTCCAACCATACTATAAAACAAACAAATCAAATTCTCCATATCATCTAGTTTGATAAGAGAATCCATTACACTAGTAATACGATACAACATAGAAATATGATGTAAATATTTCACAAATTTATCGTAAGTGGACTCATAAGATTTTCAAATTTAAAGGGTTACGTTTTCAAAAAGGTTGTAAAAAAATTAATAAACTTTCGGCAAATTCTCAAGATTATTCATTCATGCAAAAAAAAATCATGTTTTTTGTAATATAAAAATTATTTATAACTGTTTTGTATTTACTAACAACAATAATTAAGTATGTCGTAAGTAGAATTCCATCTATTAAACATCTTTAGGAAAAAATTTATATTTTATTCCCGTAAGCTTACGACATTGTTGAAATTCTTGAAGATTATGACCATTCAAATCTCTGAAATGCACACAATCTCTAATTGCACTTGTTAAGGTTTAGCAGAGAAACTGAAAGATGTTATTGAACTATTGGATTCTTATTGAGTTAATTAATAATTGAATACAATATGTCTCCTATATATAGGAGTGAAGGGAAGGCTGAAGTGATACATTATTCGATTTGCGACAATGAGAACATAGCTATACATGATACAAAATGCTGGGTTACATTGTCATGGGTTTATGATATCATATAGAACAGCACATTGTCCCACCATTGGATCTCCCCCATAATCACATCGGTTTAGTAAATGAACCATATATGAATGAATCTCAACATAACTTGTACTTGATGGAAACGTTTCTTCATTTTCTACTCCACTCACATATTGACCCTTGCATGTATGATTTTAGTTGCAATTGCAGTGTAGGAGCGGAGGGAGCAAAAGGTTAGGAGGAACAATTGGGACCCAAAAATTTTGTAAAACTTCTTTATACGGATCAAAAATTTTATTTCCCCCTCCCCCGCGTTAAAATTTTTTGGGACCCCCAAGTTCAATTCACCTTTTAAAGGCTCAAATAATGGTATGAGCTTTGAGCTAAAAATTAATAGTGATACTTATTATTTAATTTGTATGATCATTGAATAAAATTTTGAATAAGAAGCTAGTGTGTACACAAATTGCAAGTGTATCTATTCATTTGGGTTATATTTCTTAGCCTCTAGTATTATAATAGTGTAAATAATGTAGTAGGATTATTTATTAACATTATTCTTACTAAATTTAGAGTACAACTGTACAAGTGCCAAAAAATACATGATAATAAGAACATGAATTCGAATATTGACTTTGATTCTGACTTTATTTTGATCCAATTACTTTAATTTTTCAAAACAAAATTGAAGTAAGGAATTTTCGGCAATAACCATGTCAATGCCGGGAAAAGAAATGAGACCCACATTTTAATTTGTTTAGCTCCGCCACTGGTTTCACAATGATCGATCTATACCCTGCATGGGAAATCACCAAGGAAATGGTTATCCTATTTCTCTGATAATGGAAGTGGATCTCAGATACTGGAGGGTTCAATATATGATAGATACATCTGTCATAATTCGGGTGAATTTGACACTAATCAAGAAACATTTATAATTGACGAAAATATCCCTCTTCGTTCATAATTCAACGAGCCATTTTGACAGTGATTTGTAACTGGCGGAGATGACACTACCGACACTTGGGGTGCAAGAAGTACGGACTTATTATTATCAATATTATTGTTATGATCGTGTGGACTTATTTGATGAGTACACAAAGATGGACCACCCTGCCCATTTGATCAATACTAGCTTCTAATAGCAAACTATCAACCCCACAACCAGAGCTTGCTCCAAATTTACATTTCCCCTTTCATTCTGAGCCCCATACTAATCATTCGTATCTAATTTTTCAGTGTATAGATCCCAAAAGGGGACTTACTATCAACTGTGGAGTCAATCATTGATACGTAGGTGGGAGTAAACAAAACAACTGCCTACAAATGCTTTTGTGTACCGTATGTAAAAACCTCTTAGCAGTTACTAGTAAACAGTCTGCAGTTCAAATCTTGCTTGCATTAGACAAGTTACGACTTGCATTTGTCCAGCTAGGTAAGATACCTCGCAATGGTAATCTTCATGGAAGGTGCATTGTCAGGCATATCTATGTCTGGTTCTGTAGATGGTTCAACTAATTAAGCACAGGAAATTTCATCACACATGCATGTTAGGAGGATTTCTGATAACATTGTTTTTCATATCATTAACTGTTGTTGAACACTTGTTTGAGACGATCGGACATATAAAAAACAATGTTGGTAACATCATTCATCAATAGGGTTAGTAACTTGGTATATCAACTTCAACTAAGATTAATTCACGCAATTTCTTCTTGTCAATCAGGATTTTTTTTTATCAACGAGGAGCAGGATAATGGTGTGATGGGAGGGGGATCGACCTGGACGTGGAGGAGCGATCTGTTTGGTCCTGGCCTAGGACAGGGGTCAAGACCTTATTGTAATTATCGGTATATTGGTACCGTTTTTTAATGCATGTAAAAGAAAATTCCACACCTTAAACTTCTAAGTTAACTGTTTTGGTAGTTGTGGTAGTTGAAATGCATCTGCATCTCAATTGCCAATTTTCTGAAATCTCAGCTGGGTTGAGAAAATGTCAGTGCAGTTTCTTATGAAAAACAATCTATCTCAAGTGCGTGTGATCATATGGGGTTTAAATTTGGATAGCTCTCGGAACTCGGATATCATGTTACATCACCATCAAAGCATCAGGCTAAGCTAGGGTTGATAAATTAGTGTTATGTGCATCTCATTTGTTAAACCAAAGGTAAAACTAATAAGCACCACAATGTAGGTGAAACATTGAGATATAGTTGTCTGCAATTCACCGAAAGATGAATATTTGTACACTTAACCTATTTGGATTGCAACTTGCTTGCATGTCTAGCTCTTGATACAAACACAATCGATCCCCTAAAATGAACAAATGTCATGATCAAACCTAAATCCTAAACATAGATAGTGATAGGCATGCATGTGAACAGTGCTGTGGAGAGTGATGGGCCTCTTCAAATCCTTCATACATCGCAATAAAAAAGGCCGAAAGAGTGTCACTTTCTACTCACATGCATTGCCTTTACCAGCTTTGGAGGTGGGGATTATGCACAAAACCATGGTGGCCTATGATATCCTTCTAACTTAGTTGATGTCACCCTTGTTTATTATGGGACAAACATGAAACTATATTTACCTCATATTTTTCACATTTTACGCTTGGATTTTTTTTCCGCCAAATCTTAGAACCTATTAGAGCATCCATAGTCGTTTACTATTTATCCATTTTATACATATTTTAACAAACGAAGTGCTGCAGTCGTTTGTAATTTATGCATATTTTGACGATTTCGTAACAGTAGATTGCTATATATGAGAGCGGAAATGAGAAAATGCATAATATACAGGACGGATCTTCAAGATCTGTCCCACAAAAAAAAAAAAAAATTAATTGTCGGACGGAACTCGAAAGTCCGTCCGATATTTTTTTCGAATTTTCAAAAAAAAATTGCTGCTAATATTGGTAAACCCCTTGGACGGATCTTGAAGATCCGTCCGTGAAGGAGCCCACCCTTTTTTCACTAAAAATTATTTTTTTATTATTAAAAAATTGCAAAAATTATTTAAAATTCGTGGGACGGATCTCGAAGATCCATCTGATCATAAAAAAAAAATCGTGTACTATATTATAGCATTTTACCACTGCAGCAAACTCGCTTTGCTATATGTATAATATGCATTTATGCATATTTTAGCAAAGCACGATTGTGGATGCCCTTAGCTAAAGTGTATAATATGTACTTAGGCCGCGGTTGTGAACTGTGGCATCGAAATCGAAGTGGCTGGCAGTTCGGTACTGTGGCCTATGATGACTGGTCTATCCTCAAAATTACTTTGGAAACTAGGTCATCTTGAAAATTAGTTTCAAAAAGTGGGTCAGCTCAGAGAAAAATATCCCCATCCCTAAACCTGAGATTTTTCCCGAAATAGGTCTCTTTTTAAAACTAATTCTCAAAATAGATCTGTTTCATAACTAATTTCGAAGATAGATCTGTCCTCATTGGCCGCAATATCGAACTGCAGCCTCTTCAATTTCGTGGCCGCAATTCACAACTACAACCCAATTATATATCATACATATTTTATTAATATGCTCGTAGACTCGGGGGGGAATGCCTAAGTGTAAAATTAATGTGAAAAATAGGAGGTCGCATTTCACAACTACGGCCTCGATAATACATAGGCCGTAGTTCACAATTGTGGGTCAAATATATATCATATATATTTGACTAATAGGTTCGTAGACCTAGTGTGAAAATAGGAGGCCGCAGTTGTGAACTGCGGCATCCTATTTTTCATATTTTATGGTCATTTTCTTCCCAAGTAGCCTATTAGTCAAATATGTATAATATATACTTGGGCCGCAGTTGTGAACTGTTGTCACGAAATCGAAGAGGTCACAGTTCGATAGTACGGCCTATGACATATCCATGTTCGGAATTAGTTTTGAAAAATATCTATTTGAAAAATAGTTTCAAAAAAAGATCTCGGGGAAAAAGATCCCCCAAAAGCTTCCAAAGTTTGATTTTTTCCCCAAACTAACCCACTTTTTGAAAGTTATTCCCAAACTGATCCACTTTTTTAAAAAAATTCCAAACTGACCCACTCGCTTTCTCAGATAGCAAGTATAGTCAAAATTCACAAGTGTTGGTTTTGGGTTTTTTTGTTTCTTCCTTGGCCAATACTCGCTGTCTCAAAAATCAAGTTGAAGCTGTTATCATCTTGAAATTTATCGAAATTCCAAAATATGAGTCTTCCAAATGATGTGTTTAAGGTTTTGAGAGTAGAAGGAGAGAGGATTGAAAAAGATTAAGTGAATAGATTTAGATGTATAGGAGATTTTGTGGGTAGGAGGTCTAATTTGAAAGGCCAGGGCTTTGGGTTTCGGAGTTAGGAGTAAGAATGGAGAGAAGAAAATAAAAAAATTCAAGCCTGGGGTTTAAGAAATCCTCAATCAAAACTCGATGTCTCAAACAGGGAGCTTGTTAACCAAGCTTGTTAACCAAACTCGCTGTTTGAGACAGTGGGTGTCGATTGGAGTTTTTTAACTTTCTCAATCCAAACTCGCTGTCTCAAACAACGAGCTTGTTTTAACCAATTACGCTGTTTGAGACAATGAGTTTCAATAGAGGATTTCTTAAACCCCAGGCTCGGTTTTTTTTTATTTTCTTCTCTCCTTTCTTACTCCTAACTCTGAAACCCAAAATCCTAACATTCCAAATTCGACCTCCTACCCACAAAATCTTTTATAAATCTAAATTTATTCACTTAATCTTTTCCAATCCTCTCTGCTTCTACTCTCAAAACCCTAAACTCATCTTTTGGAAAACCCATATTTTGAAATTTCTGTAGAAGCTAATACGAGTCATTAAAAATCTTTTTTGTCACCTTAATGCATAACAATTATTACCAATTTCTGTAGAAGCTAACATAAGTATGTATGGACCCGGAAAAACATTATATTCACAAATCAGTCATCTCTGCATATACCGGCAAATAGCCCCGAATCATAGTCCAAAAGGGCAAAAGCAGAACCAGACAAATCATATCAAAGTCTCACAAATCATGCTTCAAATTGAACAGGGCCTTGAAACTTGAAGACACTCAATGTGGAAAGCTTGGAGAGGATCTGGTCACAATGGATAGAAGAATATATCAAAGTCTCGTGTATAGCTACCAGTAAATTTGCACATGCGATACACATCTTAATAAATATATATATTTTTAAAGTAAAGCCTACGGTTATGCAAGGACAGTCGTTGAAGTTATTATGCATCTATGCATCTCAAAGCAGAGCAGTTGTTGTAGAAAAAAAAGGAGGAAAATGTAACTTGATTGTGCCCCACGAATATTTTGGGATAAAAATTAAAATTATTGAGGGGCATTCCGAGAATTGAACTCGGGACCTCTCGCACCCTAAGCGAGAATCATACCACTAGACCAAATGCCCAATTTGCTTTCAAAAATTGATAAAAGTTACTTGTATTAAATTTATTACTATACATTCTAAATCATAACAAGCTGCTATTGATTCATCAACACAAAAAACAAGAAGAAAAAAAACTGCTTTGGCAGTGCTGGATAACGCCTCATCAGTCTGCGCGCACTATTTTGCCGGCCAATTTGCGTCCATAGCATCCCTTCAGATCCCTTCCGAGCATCTGTATCGTTTGAGTTAAAAAATGGGTATATTGAAAATATAGAATTAGCAAATAAGGTAGCGCTGCAGTGGTGAATTCTCAAAAAATGTTTTTTTTTTTTTTATTTATCAAACGGAACATGATTTACGAAAAAAATTTGAAAGACAGCTACAGTTCTGCCGTCTGATTTAGAAAAAAAAAACGGGGGGGGGGGGGGGGGGGGGGGGGGTGTTGTGCCCGTGTTCTCCCGTCCAACACATTTGGGCTTTTTTTAATTTCCGTTTCCTCAAACGGCATATGGGGGGGGGGTTGTGCCCGTGTTCTCCCGTCCAACACATTTGGGCTTTTTTTAATTTCCGTTTCCTCAAACGGCATATGTTCTGCCGTCTTGCCATTTTTTGTTTTTTTTTTAATTTTTTTCCAAACGGCATATCATTTACCGTCCGGTCAATATATTTTCTCAAACGGCATATCATTTACTGTCCGGTCAATATATTTTCTCAAACGGCATATCATCTTCCGATTTCTATAATGTGCATAATGCCAATTTCGTTGCCAAGTATAGACGTCTACTGTTCATCTCAAACTCAAAAAATGAATAAATAGACAACGACTGTAGCGGTTTTTATCCGGTTTTTATCCATTTTTTGGATATATAGCCAACGACTACAGATGCTCTCATGCACTGTAATGCAAAATCGAAGAACACGAGGTCCATCAACATCTATGACAATACAACAGGAGACTCTACAAGCAAATAGAGTATCACACTCAACTATTCATTTCATCAAACATTTACTCCTATTCAAAATGTTTTGCCCACACATGGTGGCTGTCGCAGTTGTTAAAAGTTCACAGCTTTTGTCACAAAACACAAATTGCGTCTTGACAACTCGACTAATCCAAACACTGTAATGGCTAACGAACATAACAGGCGTCTTAGACATAAAGTTAATAGATATAGCAACATTAACATATGCTCCTTTTGAGATATGGCATATGCATCTTCAGCTCGAAAAAGATTTACGATAGGTTCTTCATAATGACAATGTAAACACTGGACAAAATTTCATCATAGATACAAGCAAAAAAGCTCACTTACATTAACTCGCAATTCTGGAAAGCTACAAGGACCAAATCTAGGCCTAACAACAGTTGGGATAGGGTTGATATTCACAAAGCACCCTAAACCTCAACAAAAAACCACCCCTCAGCTCTAGATGATGTTCTACACTATCTTCGTCACGACTAAATGATCTTTCACCTAAGCCCCAGATCAAGGTTTAACTCGGTTCCACCACCACACCTAGCAACAATGCCCATGTCCTCAACCCCCAACGGAAACAACCGTAAGCAGCGGCCCTCTTCATAGTCTCCAAAGCAAAACTCTCCCTCCTCTCTCCCAACGCGCTCATCCAAAATCTCTCCCTCTTCCAACTCAAAAATCTCTCCCTCTTCCAACTCAACGTCAGATTCTGAATGAGTACTCTTCTTCATCCTCAACTCAGAGACGTGAATCTGATTGATCTTCTGTATATCTGATAAGACTTCATTCGATATTGAGTTCTGCACATTAGCATTCCGTTGAGCATGCTTTGACTGATATTCAGATCCATCTACTTTGGGTGAAGAATATTTGGGGCTATTTTGTGTCACGTCGGAGGCTTTGGGAGAAGGGCTACTTTGTAACTCAATTTCACTTTTCAATTGATCACCATTCCTTACTCCCAACTTAGTGCCCTGAATCTGATTTGTCTTGCGAACCTCTGATAAGAGTTCATTTGAATCGGAGTTCAGATCATTACAATTCTGACGAGCATGCCCAGACAAGTATTCAGATTCATGTAATTTGTCTGAAGAATTGTCAGCGCTATTCTGAATGACATCCAAAGCTCTGGGAGAAGGGCTACTGTGAAAATCGGAGTCATCATAGATACATTCATCCCTCTCTCCTTTATCACTTAAATTCAATTTTGATACCTCCTCCCTGATTTCATCTGACTGAGAATTGCAATTAGATTTTGCTGTGGATGTCAGAGCAGGGACCTGCCTCCGTCGAAATGTACCCCAAAGATAATATTTACTTTGAAACCCTATGATGAAACAGACAACAAAATTAGCCACGGATATGTCAAGTAGAAAGCCAATAAAAAAAAAATTAAAAAAATTAATTTTTTTTTTTGAAACTGCCAAATAAAAACATTGAAGAAGACGGCGTTTCCATATGCAATTTTATTCAATAAAAAATCAAAATGCTGAAGGAACAAACCAAAGTTACTATGCAAGAATAAAACAAAGTCGGACAATAGCAACACACGAAATGAATTCTAAAAGTTTAAATTATGTGGATACTGAAACACCAATTCAAGCTTTTAAAAACGTTCACATGGGGTCCTTATATCTGAGAAAGGTAGGGGCAGAGAATTTTCAAGGGATCAAAAAAATTGGTGTGCACAAAACATCACCTATGGTGGCACCACCCCTAGCTTATATTCTATTGGAAAAACTACTAAGTAAAATATAAGGGTAGTATTATTTACTGTGTACATAAGTTAAATATAATACTTGAGATAGAACTTACTGTGATGATATCTGGGTAATACTATTGAGGAAAATATAAGCAGCTCAGCTTCATCAAAAACAAACTTCAACATGAGATCATTGTCAATTATATCCTTCACTAGCCGATCGAACAAAGTATCATTCCTGCAAACAAAAAATCAATTATAAGCGTACACTCAAAACAGTTCACAATGCAATCCCAGACAGATCCAACAATCATACCCAGGGCCTGAGAAGAAAAATAATCCAATACTTTCATCAGTTGGAGGAGCATTCTTGAAACTGTTCGGCCAAGAATCACGCCTCCAGAGCTTTTCCATGTCAAGAACAGCAGGAAACCTTTTGGAAGCTACTGACACTCTTATGTGTGCTTTACTTGATGCATGTGCCACAAAGGGACCATATTTTTCATTTTCAAAAGAAAACTCACCGCTGTAATTTGGAAAGTGAAAAACAACTACTACATTAATGGATGGGAATACTTCTCAAGAAAAGTAGCAAAGGACAAGACCAACCTCCAAACATGATCGATGATGGGCTCTGCATAGAAACTACATATATCTGATTGAGCATCATGGTCCTTCACAGCAGCAATCTGGGACCCAATCGTGACTTCATCATAAGAACAGGTACGTGATTGTTGTGATGATGACAAAGGTGGTTTGGTTGGGAGATCAGTAGCTTTGTTAATGACATTTTGATCCCCGTGATCCAACTGATATTCTTGTTCTAATAAATTCTCCTCGAGCAAAATTCTTCTTCGTCTTTTTGATTGCCGCTTCTCACCTTGCTCTGAAGGTGTACATGGGCTGTTGTCACCGTTCATCTGCAAAAAAAGAAGAAAATAGAGGGAGGAGGAGGAGGAGGAGGAGGAGGAGGAGGAGGGGGGGGGGGGGGCTCAGCACCCGATTTGAAGGCATATAAGGTATACTTCAATATACTTTGTTTGATCACTTACCATCTCAGGTTGCGAGACATCAGGAACATCTGTCTGCAACATTTGCAATTCAACAGTTTTACCATGGCTTCGAAAATTGCTAGATTTAAGACAATCTATAAGCTTCTCAGAAGAGAGAGTCCTCGGGAATCTAGGTTTGCATTCTTCGCAAAACCAGCGAATATTCTGATCCCTCGAAGGAAGTTGATCCAGACAATATCTGAACATTTTGAGATAAAATAAACAACTATATCAATAACTTAACCCAGCAAGCGAGATAAAACTGATGACTGAATGTTACATGAAATGGATCTTATGTATATCAATAACTTAACCCAGCAAGCGAGATAAAACTGAAGACTGAATGTTACATGAAATGGATCTTATGGACCACTCATGGGGCATAACCAATAACTTAAGAAGGTAATAACTATGTTTTCAAAAAATGACATCCTAGGTAAATAATCCAAGTTATAAACCGAAAATTAAACCAGAACTGAATGAAAATGCTCACAAACTAATAATTTCTGGAAGGGAACAAGAAAGAAACTGAAACAGGACCAGAACCGAATAAACAGACACCAGTAGAGATGATAACTTCAACAAGAGACAAAATGGTGCACAAGACCTCAGGATGTGTTTGGTATTGTGTACAGCAGTCTTTTTTTTCTCTCTCTCTCTGAGTGAGAACTAACTCTATTGCAGGCTAGTCAAAGTAAGGGGGAATGTGAAGTCGGTAGCGGTGGTGAAGAGGGGTTAGGGTTAAGGTTTAAGAGAGTGGAAAGGGGAGAGACTGTAAAGTTAATTTGCCAACCTGGGAAGAGGCCGTTAAATAGGCTTGAAGTAAGAATCTAAGAGAAGGTTTTTTTAGAATAAGCGCCAGAGTGTTGGTGAGTAGTACGATATTTGAACAGCTATGGACGAGCCATGTGGGAAAAAGCTAATAATTATATCACTCCTCTACTACTGCAGAGCCTCCTATAGGGTTCATGAGCTGTTAGGCAGGTTTTTGAGAAATTCCGTACCGAACTAGTGATTGCAAGCAAGTTTTCTAGAGGATTAGAACTCACACTTTCGGGTTTATGTCAGATAAGGGCGGGTCGAACAGGTTTTCCAGGTTAACTTATGGTATATACAAATATATTTATCTTTTTTTTTTCTTTTCAAAAAATTATTTATATAATTGGGTGAGAATTACATTGGTGAGAACATGAGAACTTTTTTTAATACAAATATATTATCTTTTTTTTCTTTTCACAAAATTATTTATATAATTCGGTGAGAACTCCATTGCTGAGAACATGAGAACATTTTTTTAGTTTGTGTGTGTGTGTGTGTGTGTGTGTGTGGTGGGGGGGGGGGGGTCCGTGGTCCGAACTGTTAATTTTGTCTGCATAACTGAATTAATCAAAAAAGAATGAGTGAGAGATCAAGTCATTAGAGATTTGTTTGCTCGCGCATAAAATGTTACAAAATATATGGTTAAATATCGTCATTTCTATAATGATATGATGCTTGGGTAAATGAATTTCAAATAATTTGATTTTACATTTGTAGACTACTTAGTCATCCTCGGATCATCCATGTGGTAGTTATGCATGGAGTTCTAACAGCAGCTTATCATAAGAATAGTTATCAACGATCAGTTCGCACAAAATTTATCGCAATCAAGTCATTTAAAATTCATCTGCCCATCCATCATGTTATTATAAATTATAACGATATTTAACTATATAATTTGTAACACTTTAATGCATGAGCAAAAAAAAAAAATCAATTGACTTGATCTCACATTTTAAGACTAATTTAGACATGTAGATTTTTACAATTTATGTCCCAAAGAAAAGTTCTCACTTGGTTCTCACTAAAGGAGTTCTCACCCTATCATAGCCACACACGCACACACAGACACACACACACACACATATATAATGTGAGCATCATATTTGTAGGAAGTGATTTCCATCATACATGAAGATTATAATCATTTGTTGGGGTTTTATATGTCATAAAATGTGTAAAAAGATCATGTGACTTGGAAGACTTTTTATTCATGCATCATGTGGTTGCAAAATGAACAATTTTCCATATGCCCATAAATAGAGAGGGGACCGAACTTAGAAGTCGGCTTGATTTACCGAGCTTCTGTACTTGAGGATTTCTATTGTGATTCAGGGGCGTATATACAAGTTGTTGAATTAGGATAGGAGGATTTTAACGAGGTCATGGCAATTGGCACTTTGGTCGCCCAACGAAGCAAGGCCACAAGGACCTATATAACAAATTGACCACAAACTAGACCTCATAATGCATGGGTAAACGACCTTCAAATCATTTGACTTTTCACACATACATCTTATAACATATAAAACAAATGAACGGAGTGGATCTTCCATCTAGGGTCCCAACTTTTGTAGGGGGACGACCATGTGAGACCCTACATGTCTCTTACTTAGCGACCTTGTATGAGCCTATTAATAGGAACACCATGAAAAATCTAAACCGTTCATCTTATTCTACGGTAAATTTGAGTCATTTAACATTCATTTGTCCATCGATCATGTCGTCTAGAAAAATGAAGAATAAGCATATTGTACGGCGTGCAGCATAGTATCGTTACTTCTCTAAATATAAGTCATTTTGTTAAAGTTGTGTGTGTAAATTCTAGTAAATCTCTCTAATATATATATATATATATATATATATATAGATATAGAGAGAGAGAGAGAGAGAGAGAGAAATCTTCGGTTGCACACTACTTTGGTGAGCACTCCGTGAGCACTCATGAACTAGAGACCCTATGAAAAATCCGAACCGCTCATATCGTTCTATATGCCTTAGATAGCCTAACAATAAAAAATCAAGTAATTTGAAGTTCATTTGCCCATGATTTATATCATCACAAAATTGTATGGCTGAAAATTCTAACAGCTTGATGAATGGGCAAATGAACTTCAAATTACTTGATTTTTTATTGTTAGGCTATCTAAGGCATATAGAACAATATGAGCGGTTCGGATTTTTCATAGGATCTCTAGTTCGTGAGTGCTCACGGAGTGCTCACCAAAAGTAGTGTGCAACCGAAGGGGACTCTATATATATATATATATATATATATATATATATATATATCCCAATAAATCTCTCTTATATTACATTTTCTCCTATATTGATACTACGTACTACAAACGTTACTTGTATGTGGCTCATGTCTTTACTCTTCATACAGTATTTAATATAATAGGTGACTACTAGAACTTCAAATCTTTCACATAAAAGTAATTAAAATATGTTTATGAAGTTCCCAATATGGATACCAGAAAGCAACACCATCTCCCTAATATATCCTCCAATATCTCCTTTTTGAGATAAGTTGATAGCCAAGACGAGTTGGAGACATGAGATTTAAAATCTCGGTGATGAACTACTTCGACCTCCCCACACCTGTAATATCATAATTCACCCTCCAATCCTTTACATTTTCATTGTTTTCCCTTCTCAACAATCATCACCATCTTTTACATCTTATGACACGACTGATCCAACCACGCATTCTCCTTCTAAATCCTTTCCTTATACAAAAAAATCCTTTCCCCAAAGCCTCTACTTCAATGCACTTGGCAACCACACTCTCCTCAAAATCACTACTACTACCTCTTATAAAGCACAGATACGGATACGGGATACAGGTACGACACGACACGGTACAAGGATAGGTTATTTTTCAAAAATGTATGATACGGGTGCGTTGATGGGTGCGTTAAAAATAATATATTTTATATTATATATATAAATCAATGAATATTTTAGCTTGTTAAAAATGCAAATATTGAACCATTTCATAGAACTTTAAGGATACATTATAATTATGAGCATTTTTTGAGAAAAAGAATGATAACCTAACTATCAAAACATTTGGTATACTTGTATGTGTTTGAGCATAACCTGAAACATCAAGTTTTTGAAATTACACTATGATCTCAAACATTTATCTAAACATAATTGTGTCCAAAAATAGCAAACACGTTTTAAGAAATTAGTTACTCCTTGGGTACCCAAGGAGTATCGGCACCCGATACGCACCCGACACGGGTATGTTGACCGTTTGTAAGTACCCATGCTTCCTAGACTACCTCTACCTCTTTGTCTTCAACTTGCATTGTGATGACCACTTTGACCTCAGAAAACCTATAGGAACAAAACTTGCCCATCCTAAATCATAGTTGGTCCCTCAACCATCTACTTAACACCTCCACCTCCCACCGCTTTAACAATGCTTCGATCTCCTCTTCCCTCAAAGACACCATTGTTATACTTGCTTCCGTTTTCGTCCTTTTCCTACTGTGCAAGACAACCATAGCAACTAGATCTTCCCTTCAAACTCAACAATATATCAAACTCCGCTTCTTTAAGACCACTCGAGCCACCACCTTTTCCCGCAAGCACCACAACTTATTACAAAGCGATAATATGATTACCTTGGTTGGCATAATCAGAACTATGATTTTGTTACGCATCTTGATTCCCAAGAGAACAAAATTTGGGTTTTTTATTCCCCCAAGTCTGTGTGAGTATCTAGATTCTTATGGGAATCGAAGTAAAAGACTAATATATTTCCACCTTTTTCGACCCACCACCTCCACAATCACCAATATTGTAGCCACTGCTGCCACCACCCCACTACCATCACCACCACCTCCACTGTCACCCCCGCCACGTCCACCTATGTCGCCGCCACCACCATCACCATCACCATCACCACCACCGCAAACACCACTACTACAACCACCACCACCTCCACCATCTCCACCGACTTGCTGACATGACTACCATTCGCCATTCTCACACAGTTTGTTCAACCACGATGGGAAGGGCTTTTTGGTACAAGTCGAAGAGATCCCCAAGAATGAGTGTGCCATACCGAAACACAAGTGTGAAGAATTCCTAAGAAACTCACATTCTTAGAAATCATTTACTCCAGGAATCTTTCATTCCACATAACGCCCCCTTCAAAGGCTATAACGGATAACATAAAGGGGCTTATTATTGCAACATGTTCTCAATAAAAAAAAATTCAATAAAATATCGTCACAAAACCATTACAAGATAATTTTCAAATCTAGAATTGGTTTGATCTAGACATGCAACTAGCTCCCATCAAAATGGTCCATTTATCTATAGATGTTATGCTAACAATGGAGGTCATAACAATAATAATTGTATAAATATTTATATATCAACTAACTAGAAAGGTTTAGGATTAAGCAGTTCAAAAGTATGTTAAAGCAAAGGAAGGTTTGGATTGAACATACCTATGTTGAGCACTAACTCTGCACTCATTGCAATAAACAAGGAGCTCTTCATAACCAACATGGCCACAAAGTTGACAAGGAGGTACCTGTAAGATGAGAACAAATAATTATTTGGTAATTACAAAAATTAAGACAAATAAATTATGACATAATCAAGTAAAAATTGCCAATTTTACAATGTAAGTTGATAGTACACATACATGCCTATATAGACTACTTTAGAGGCACATTTCTGTACAACAACTTAATATTAGTAAATGTTGTTTGAGTTCAAAAAATAACAAATTTGGGTGACAAATCCAATCATGTAATTATGAACTCTAGACGACAATAATACATTTTGTTGTGGAACTTGAAATACATCCCAAAAAGGAGAGTTTCACAAGACCCCTCAATAAATCAAGCATCCATTTCCTAAAATGCTCAACCCAAACGAGCACTAGTTCCAACGCTAGCCTAGGCAAAAATCAAGCATCCATTTCCTAAAATGCTCAACCCAAAATTGGAGCACTTCCCCTGCTCGGCTTCTGCCTGGGGCCAGCGGTGGGCCCCACACGCAAAACGACAAAAATGAAAAAAAAAATGCCCCACCCCATGAACACACAATGGCTATTTTAAAATATTTTTAATTTTAAAAAATCCAAAAATCCAAAATAATGGGGGAAACAACAAAGGCTATTTTGTGGTTTTTTAATTAAAAAATAAAACAAAATCTGAAAATTTGGGGGAAAATCTATAAAAATTTGCCTATAAATATATATCAATATTCTTCTCTCTATATTATCTATCAATCTTCTAAACCCTCCAAAATTATTTATTTCTCTTTTCACATATCCTTATTTGTTTAAATTGAAATTTGTTTTTGTTTCAAAAGTTGGCACCGCATTGTTGATAGCGGAAGATGTTTTGTTGTGCCAATGTTGGGTTAGTGTTTATCATCACCCGATTGCGAGTACTGAGATAAGGCTGCCATTAATGTGGGAAAAAAATTGGAGAATTTCAGTCAAGGTCAAGATCGCATCGTACAGAACAAGGTCTCCAAAGTAGGTGAAATTTTTTTAGCAGAGAATTAAGCAAATTGAGGGACGCGAAGAAGAAAACACAAGACAATGATCAAAGTGGCACAAGTTTAGAGGATGAAGTGAGATAGTTTATTTTAGATAATTTAACTGTATTATTTGTTATTTAATTTTATTAAATTATATGTGATTAAATTGTAATAATTATTAGATTAATATTTTTTTATTTGTTATAACTTGTTCAAAGGTGGTACAATCAAAGTCACTAAACATCGTATCCACAGTTCTCGATCAAAATTTTATATATGTCCAAAATCTGATAAGATTTCCATATCGAGCCAAAATCTTATCAAAATGTCTAATCCAAATATTCCATATATGTCCAAAATCGGACCAGATTTTCATATCTGTAAAAAATTTCTTTAACAAATCTTATAAAATATTATCAATCACAAATCTACAAAAATTAATAAAATATTGTGAATAGTAACTGCCTGCCCAGGCAGTTACTATTCACTTGGTGAGAATGGGTATAAAACTTTGAGAGGCAGTTACTATTCAGAATGAATAGTAACTGCCTTGGGGGGCCTTTGCCTTTTACCCAGGCAAACAAGGGTAGAAGTGCTATTAGTGGAACCAAATTCAAAAACACAGCTAAATATGTCAAAAAAAAAAGAATTTTTTTGTTAGAATTATACACATACAACTTGCCAGAAGTAGCGAGTACATAAATGCACATTTGAAAGACCAAAAAGTTATAATGAAATCCAATGAACTCCAAATACAAACAAACAATGTAAGAGCATTTGTAGTCGTTGGCTTAAAACCCCTTTTTTGCAAAATTTGGAAAAAAGATTGCGGCAGTCATTGGCTAAATACCCAAATTTTGGGTTTGAGGGGGGACCAAAAGCCGACTATATTTGGGAGAAGATATAGGAATTTGCAAAATTTAGCTAACGAAATATCATCTTTCGTCCGTTGAACTTTTCATCCCAAAAACGTATCGGACGAAAGATGATCTTTCGTCTCTCCTTTTTCATTAAAAATCTATCAGATGGGAAATCATTTCCCATCGGATACCAAGAGAGATGTATGGTCTAATGAGGTCCACTAGAGATCAGAAATTTTTAAAGAAAAAAAAGATGTTGTCCCTTCCAGACGATCAGAAAATCTAGAAATGGTTGAAATATTCAAGATAATTACGTATTTACAAAATACCGTCTCAATTCATTCTATTTCGGGATGTGATATGGTTCCGAAGGATGAACCAAATATGGATAGTTTCAATAAGATTTCATTCTTGAACAAAAATCTATATTTGGATTTATTTTATCCATTCCACGACCGGAACAAAGGGGAAAACACGTTACACCGCAATTTTGAATCAGAAAAGAGATTTCAAGAAATGGCAGATCTATTCACTCTGTCAATAACTGAGCCGGATCTGGTGTATCATAGGGGATTTGCGTTTTCCATTGATTACTACGGGTTGGATCCAAAAAAAATCGGTCCGGATCTACTATGGAAATGATTTGAAAGATCCAAAACTAAAAACGGCGGTATTTGCTAGCAACATATTTTGAAGGAGAAGCTAGGCCAGCTTAAAATTAGCTTATTTTCTCCTTTAAAAGGAGACGCTGGGCCAAACACATTTTGAAAAGCCCAAAAAAAGAAGTAACTTATTTTTTTATAAAGAAAAGGAGCTCCAAAAGAAGCCCTCCAGATCTACTTCTGGCTTCTCCTTTTCTCTTTTTTTCTACCGTTCTCTTTTTTATCCCTTCACGTATCAAACTCAAACCCTAAGATCAAAAAAATTCCCCCTTCCCCTTCCCACCAGCCTTACTCCAATCCTCAACCACCAGCCCCAAAAGCAGGTGCTGAGGAAACACCATGTCTCTCCCCAACGCCTTGGCCTCTCGCTGCGAGAACACAACTGCTTTGATGGCGCGCTCGGTGAATCGCTCGAAAATGGCAGAGATGGAAGGGAGAAATCTCCGGTTTGGAGCTAGGGTTTTGGGGTGAGGTAGGAAGGAGGTTAGAGGGTTCGAGCAGGGGCGATTGAGAATGATTGTTCTTCTTATTTTGGAAGATGATGCTTTCAGATTCGCGACTGAGATGGGGAGAGAGGAGAGGTTGGTGATTGGGTTTTTTGAAGGAGCTAATCGAAGAAGAAGAAGAAGTACAGGAGCAAGAGCAAATCTCCATTGATTTTGAATTTTGGAATTTTAATTTTAGAGAAGGGGTTTAAGAGAAGAGGAGAGTACAAATTTATGTTTATGTATTTGAATTATGTTTGAGACCAAATTATATTAGCCTTGTTTTTATATATTAGAATTGATAATCTTGTTGTAGTGCAATCTTGTTGTAGTGCATTGAATTTATGTATTACAATTTTATGTAGATAAATTTGTCTTGTTGTTATAGCTATCCAAATAGAAATTCCTGTTTTTCCTCTTTGAGTTATAGCGTTTGTTATGGTCTCTATTGATTTTTTTAACGCCAATTTTTTTCCTACAGATGTCTTCTAATCTTACCAATGAACAATCAAGAAAAGTTAAAAAAAGGAGACGCGCACACTCACAGTTTTCTACCCGTTTTCTTTTTACGAGTTCTCTAGGTTATTCTAAATATTTCATTTATTAGTAATATAAAGATTTTTTTTGTAATTTGATAACTTATATTTTATTCTTAAATAAAATCAAAAACTTAAATTAAATATAAAAGTAGCTTACAATTGATATCTTATGCCAAACAACTTCTATCTTAAAAGTAGCTTTAAAGTTAAAAAAAAAACTGACTATCTAAACAGCTTCAGCTTTTAATTTCAAAGCTCTACTTTCTTACTTCTCCTTCTGAAGTAGCTTTAAAGCCCAAAAAAAACTAGGCCAAACGCACCCTTGAAAGATCCAAAACTAAAAACGGCGGTATTTGCTAGCAACAACATAGAGGCAGTCAATCAATATAGATTGATCCGAAATCTAATTCAAATCCATTATAGTACCTATAGGTACATAAGAAATGTATTGAATCGATTCTTTTTAATGAATAGATATGATCGCACTTCGAATATGAAATTCAAAGGGATCAAATAGGAAATGATACTCTGAATCATATACCTATAATGAAATATATGATCAACCAACATTTATCGAATTAGAAAAAGAGTAAGAAGAAATGGTTTGATCCTCTTATTTCTTGAACCGCGAGATCCATGAATCAGGATCCTGATGCATATAGATACAAATGGTTCAATGGGAGCAAGAATTTCCAGGAACATTTCATTTTTGAACAGAAGAACCGTTTTCAAGTAGTGTTCGATCGATTACGTATTAATCAATATTCGATTGATTGGTCCGATGCTATCGACAAACAAGATTTTTCTAAGTCACTTTGTTTCTTTTTGTCCAAGTCACTTCGTTTATTTTCTTTGTGAGTATCGGGAATCTCTACAGTCATAGGTCCGAGATCTACATCTATGAATTGTAAGGTCCAAATGAACCCTGCAATCCCTTTGTTATAATCAATAGGTGTTCAAATCGTTCATTTGAATAAATTGAAACTCTTCTTATTGGATGATCATGATACTTCCCAAAGGCCGAAATTCTTGATCACTGGAAGAAATATTACCATTTTTGTTTAAAAAGATACCAAAGTGAATGAATAACTCATTCCATACTAGAAAAAATCGCGAAAAATTCTTTGATAACACGGAATGCTATTTCGCAATGATATCCGACGATCGAGACAATTGGCTGAATCCCGTGAAACCATTTCATAGGAGTTCATTGATATCTTCTTTTTACAAAGCAAATCGACTTCAATTCTTGAATGATCCACATCACTTCTGGTTCTATTGGAACAAAAGATTCCCTTTTTCTGTGGAAAGGACCCATATCAATAAGGATGATCTTACATATGGACAATTTCTTAATATCTTGTTCATTCGCAACAAAATATTTTCTTTGTGCGTCTGTAAAAAAAACATTTTGAGACTGTTTCACCGATTGAGTCACAGGTATCTGACATATTCATACCTAACGATTTTCTACAAAGTGGTGATGAAACGTATAACTTGTACAAATCTTTCCATTTTCCAATTTGATCCGATTCATTCGTTCGTAGCGCTATTTACACGATCACAGACATTTCTGCAACACCTCTAAGAGAGGAACAAATAGTCAATTTGGAAAGAACTTATTATTGTCAACCTTTTATTACATATATGAATTTATCTGATTCACAAAATGGAAAGAACAAATAGTCATTTTTGCAACACCTCTAAGAGAGGAACAAATAGTCAATTTGGAAAGAACTTATTATTGTCAACCTCTTATTACATATATGAATTTATCTGATTCAAAATGGAAGAACTTGCATCAGTATGACAGTATCTCAGTTTCAATTCCATGTTCTGAGAAATATTTACCATCCGAAAAGAGGAAAAAACAGAGTCTTTGTCTAAAGAAATACGTTGAGAAAGGGCAAATGTATAGAACCTTTCAACGAGATAGTGCTTTTTCAAATCTCTCAAAATGGAAACTGTTCAAACATATATGACATAGTTCCTTACTTCGACAAGGTGCAAATATCTAAATTTCACCCTTTAAGATACTTTTTCAGACCCATTGCCGATACAAGTAGCAGTCAAAAAAATTGTATCCATTTTTCAGATATATCATGGCCAATTCCTCAGATAATTCTTCCACAGCGGACTCTGATAAGTGAGATTTCGAATAAATGTTTACAGAATCTTCTTTTGTCCGAAGAAATGATTCATCGAAATAATGAGTCAACCGTTCCATTGATATGGGCACATTTGAGATCAAGAAATGCTCCGAAGTTCCTCCATTCAAACCTTTTCCTTCTTCTTGATGCTAGATATCTCATTCGTATCCATCTTCTCTTTGTTTCCCAAGCCTCTAGTGAGTTACAGACATAGTTAGAAAAGATCAAATATTTGATGATTCTATCATACATGATTGAGTTGTGAAAATTTTTGGATAGTTATCCTACATACGAACTGAATTCTTTCTGGTAAAGATTCTCTTTCTAGTTGCTCTAAAACAATTAGGAGATTCTTTGGAAGAAATAGAGGGTTCTGCTTCTGGTGGCAACATGCTATTGAATGGGGGTCCCGCTTATGGGGTCAAATCAATACATTCTTAACACCAGAAAGAGATGGCTTAAAAAAATTGATTGAACGGGAAATCATTTCCCGTCTAAAAAAAATTGATCGGCTATAGATGCTCTAAGAGTTATGCTCTAAAATTTCCCGTCTAAAATACATCATCTACCGGCCGTCTATTTTTTAAAATCAAAACCCAAATTTTGGGTTAAAACGACTACAACTCTAACCCCAATTTTCTATTTTTAAATGTCAAATACCCAAATTTTGGGTTTGAACGACTAGAGATGCTCTAAGAGTTATGCTCTTCGACAAGGATGAAGGTTCATCTTTACCACTAGGATGAAGGATCATCTTTTCATGAAACCCCAAAGTCATAACAAGTAAAGACAATACATAGTTTACCACTAGGCAGTTAAAATCAGTTTTTGAAACTAATTGGTGTAGGAGCAATTAGTAATAAATCAGTTAATCGAAAAATAATTGGAGATTAAATTAGAAAAATCGTCATATATATATATATATATATATATATATATATATATATATATATATATATATATATATATATATATATATATATATAATTAAAAATATATATATATCCTAATTATGTAGCAACCCTAAATCCTAACATAAAACTATTATGAGGTTATTAAATAGTAACATATAGTTATAGGAAAAAAGAAGAGAGTACTTGGTTTCAGCTGAGTTTGGATTCTGAATGTGGGTCGGATCGGATTTGTTGGTCGGTTCCATCAAACAAAAACAAATGGGGAAGAGCAACGCGAGCAACAAAAGGAGAAAAGTGCAACAGATGCGGGTCGGGTCAAGTATGCGACGGCGGATAGGGTTTGGGTTTGCTCAAGAAAGAAGAAGAGCATCAGTTCGAATTTAAGTTTACACGAGGAAGAAGAGAGCAATGACATGTCAGGGTTGAGTTTGCGCGAGGACCAGAAGGAGTTTGGATTTTGAATTTGGATTTGTGTTTGGACCGAATTAAGTCCAAATAATGCAAACGAGCATGCAAATTAGATAAAAATATTTAATCGGTTAATCGAACACTTAAAATTGACCAATTAACTACTAATCAGCCGATTATAACCAATTAAATCGCGAACTATTGAAATATTATAAATCGCTAAAAAAATAATCTCTTTAGCCTCCGATTAGCAATTAATTGGGGATTAATCTAGCGTAATCGAGAATTTTAACTACACAGGTTGACCACTGGACATTTAATAGTATACATGTTCACAATTTATGACCACCCAATGCATCGCATCACATCCACTGTTCTAAAAGTCGGTCTAGGCGGCGCTTAGGCGCTAGGCGGTCCCCAGGTGACTTGCCTAGGCCCTAGGTGTTTGAAAAAATCGGTTTGGCCTATTGGGTAGATCTAGGCGAGTCCAGACGGATCTGGGCGGCCTAGGTTGATCTCGGCGGCTTAGGCGGATCCGGATCATAAAATAGAGCTTAACCCGATCTAACCCAATCTGGACCCGTTTAAAAATAATTTTCGGGTCTAGGAGTTAGAGACTTGGTTCATATTAGTAGTAGAAGTAGTAGTAATATTTCTTAGGTGGTGTCTTTTACTTGTAGTAGTAGGTATGGTCTGGTTGTTTGTTTTTATCTTGAAGATTTATCGTTATTGTTCTAATAGTAACTTATCAATGAAACGGGGTGACAACAATCTTTCTATATTCAAAAATATATATACTTATATAGCTACTACATATTTAGACAATCATCAGATTAGGAAGATATGGCGTCTTTATTCTCCAAAATTGTTTTCATAAAAAAAAATACAACCCAACATTACAAATTGTAAGTTGCAGTTCACTGAAAACCACTAGTACAACACTATTTACCTAAGATATCAAATCTTCTGATGCTTTTGATTATGAAAAAATAAGTCAATCTATATTTCAAACGAGACAGACTAAAACTAGTATAATAGTTTATTTCTCGATACATCTAATTAAGACATTAAAATATCTAATGGGAAGCAATACCTTATCCTGACAAATAATTGCTCTACCAAAACCAACACTTTGATGCAATTTGTCTTTTAGACTATCTAAAACTCATCTTGCAATAATAAGGAGAAAAATTAAGAGTAAGAATGAAGAGCAATAAAGAGCATGATAATGCATGATGGAACAACAAAAAAAAAACCAAAAGATAAATTGGGGCAATAATAAACTAAAATAAAATAAGTAAATAAATAAATAAATAATGCCTAGCACCTAGCCGCCTAGGCCCCGCTTACAAGGTCTAGGCGATAGACCCCCATCGGCCGCCCGACTACCGCCTATTGACTTTTACAACATTGATCACATCACATAGATGATTTTGGAGTACAAATGGAAGTTGCGCAAGACTAATCCATCAAAGAAAGAATATAAAGATGGGTTCATCTCGCACAAAATATATGAGACATACTGAACTCCGAAACATAGTAACACCAAGCTTCCATCAATGTTCTTCAAAGAATCGCAATGGATCCTACCTAGCCATGGCTGGGGCTGCAAACGAGCCGAGTCAAGCCGAATACCTTGAGGCTCGAGCTCGGCTCGTTTATGTATCGAGCTCACTTTCAGGCTCGAGCTCGGCTCGAACTCAACACGAGCCAAGCTTTGACTGAGCTTTGCCCGAATTCAAGCCGAATACTTGCGAGCTTCTGCCTAAAACCCACGTATCTTCAAGCTTGAGCTCGGCTCGTTTACGTATCGAGCTCGCTTTCGAGCTCGAGCTCGACACGAGCCGAGCTTTGACCGAGCTCGCGAATAGCTAGGTTCCTTTGCAGCCCTAGCCATGCCTAGACCTCCCAAAATATTGCCTAATTGGGAACTCGTTCAAAATTAAAATAACTTGAATCCCATTCCCAAAAGTTATGACCCAAGCTGATGAAACCCAAAGATAGCAGTACAAGCAAAAAATGAACCCCCCAAAATAAATAAATAATTAACAAAACAAAACAAAAATCCAACACCCATTCTTCGATATCAAGAATCATCCAAGTATCGAGCCATCCCATCATCAATAATGTCAACAACAAACACCATCAACCAATATCAACTAAATCTTCAACCCAAAAAAAAAGTATGAAGGAACCCGCTTACCATCTGCAATCAATCCTCTTCTTCTTCAACCTCAAAGCAATCTCAGTCACTGATTCTCAAAAACAAACAAACAAGATTCAAGCAACCAAGAGAACAAGAGATGAACATAATCCAACATCAAGAATCAACAACCCAAAATAGAGAGATGAACAAATCAATCAATCAAGAAACCAAAATTTTAGTTTGCATCCTCTCTTTATTTTTTTTAAAAACAACGGCCATGATTGGGGCTGCATATATAGAGAGCAGCTGGGCAAAAACCCTAACGGACCGGAAATTTCGGGTAGGTGGAGTGGTGGACCTATCAGTTACGCGTGGCGAGCGCTGATTGGGTGACTGTTTACACAATTATAAAGTGAGAATATTTTTAAATTTTGAATTTCAAATTTCTAAATACGAAGAAGGTCTCAGCTTCGAGCATAAAATAAGTCAGGATTTTTTGCTTTAAAAAATATTATATACTAGATTTGTCCGTGAGCACGTACCTACGGCACATCTTCAAAACCATACGACATATAAAAGACTTATAAACAGTAAAACAATAATTATGTAGCTCAAGTTTAAATAGTAAAACAATAATTAGTTATAAATAATAGTTCATATTTTCATTAGTATATGTTAAAAGTAATTATAAATGAGGTGTAAAATCCAACATCTTAAAACTTTGAGTATGGAAATTGATAAAATTTAACTGTTAAGGAGATATTTACTATTTTAAATATAACATGATCAATAAAAAAATGCATAAAAATATGAAATTTTACAAATATAAAAATATAAATTTCTGAGTAAATAGAGAGAGAATGAGAGAGAGCGAGAAATAAATAAATAAATAAAACAGTTGTTTTAGAGAATTTGAATTTGTGTTTTGGGGGGTATTTGGACGGAAAAATATGTTTTATGAGGTTAGATCTGGACTATTGATTTCAACCCTATTGAATGAGAGCCATAGCTTTCTTTGTGTTTTATTATATAGATTTATTAAGATGTACATTGCACACGTAAATTAATAGTATAAAATAATAAAAAAGATCGTAATTAGAGAGTGGAATAAGAAAACAATAACTTCATTAGTGGCTAATATGTAAAAACGAATTGTTGGCGACCTCTATGTTTGTAACGACAACAAATGGGGTACAGTATGTCCAGACAGCAGCTGGTACAGTCAAGTCATGGTGGCCACAATAAAGTGAGGGATGCTTTACTTTTGTACAGTCGTGCTTTCTGAAAAGTATCATAAAAAAATTAAAAAAAACTAGTTCGTATATTTTTTAAATATAAAAAAACTACAAAGATAATAAATTATTAAATCTAAATTTATTAAATATAAAAAAAAAATCTTGAAAAGTGGAAACTTTGGAGTTTCATATAAATTAGGGTGAGGGTTAGAGTTGGGTTTGAGTAGGGTTTAAAAAAACTACTTTCATCTTTCATTTGTGTATAAAAAAAACCACATTCATCTTTTATTTTTATTTAAAAAAATATCACTTAACTAAACAGATGGATAAATAAACCCCTCGAACTAACCCTAATCCTAACTAACCTACTGGAGTTCTTTGAAATTTTGTGTCCTTTTTTCTAAACAAAAAAAAACTTAGTACGGTATTTTTTAACTGGCCTAAAACTTAGTGTGTTTTTTTTAAAAATTAGCCAAAAAGATATAATAAAACTTATGTTTTATAAAGTTTTACAGATGATGCATTCGAACTCCTGAAAAAAAATAATTTATATGTCATTTTTCAAAACCATTTGCAAAAAGAATACAGTTTGCCAGAGTATTTGCACTCGTGGACTCAATGGCGAGTTTAGCTGTTTCATGCTCGCCATTGAAACACGGCGAGTGTAGTTTCTTTAAAAAAAAACTCGTTGTTCCCAATGGCAAGTTTACTTCAAAAGTTTCAATGAAGACTCGCCATTCCCAACGGCGAGAACATTTACATTAAACTCATTGTTGGGAACAGTGAGTTTAGTACTTTTTTTTTGGAGGAGCCACTGTTCTCAACGGTGAGAACATTTACACCAGACTCGTTGTTGGAAAATGCAGGTTTAGTTTAGTTTTATTATTATTATTATTATTTTTTAAAGACTCGTCGTTCCCAACTGCGAGGACATTTACACTAGACTCATTGTTGAGAACGACGATTTTTTGTTTAAAAAAAATTATAGAGTTTTTTTCGAAAATTCACTAAGTCCAACAGAGTGTTTCACTCTGTGAAATTTCCTACATCCTCGCTGTTCCCAACAACGAGTCTAGTATAGATGTCCTCGCCGTTGGGAACTACAAGTCTTTATTGAAAATTTTGAACTAGACTCATTATTCCCAACAACAAGTCTAGTGTAAATGTCATTGCCATTGATAACGACGAGTTTTCATTGAAAATTTTGAATTGAACTCGCCATTGGGAACGGCCGTGTCCCAATAGCGAACATGATACAACTAAACTTGTCACTGAGAACAACGAATTTGGTTGTTGAGTCCACAAGCACAAATACTTTGGCAACTGTTCTCTTTCTGCAAATAATTTTAAAAAGTGGCATATTATACCAAAAAAATCCGAAAGTCCTCAGTAGAACTTGTTCTAGTGAAGTAATGTATTCAATTGAACATGAAATTCCCAAGAAAGTTGATTTAAAATATTGGTCATAGAAATTAAAAGAAAGGAAAAAAGTAACTTCGAAAAGATATAAGCCACATGAGAAATATCATTACTTCTGTCATCTCTCGCCCTTAAAATAACAATGAAAAGTTATTAATGTTAAAAGTAAAAAAAATTGACATTACAATTTTCTTATGTAAAATTGAACCCAAAAAAACTTAACTAAATCCTACCCCAGGAACAACGAAGGAGTGTAGCCAAGGAGGAGACCTAGGATGGGTGATCCTCTCATGTTGGATAGGGGTGTTTAGCAGATAACATCTCTGAAGCTGTGGCATTATTTGTATCGTTACCTCGGTCTTTGTAATTTTAAATTATGTCTTTTATTAATTTGTTTTGATTGTGCCTCTAGCGAGCACATGTATCTATAATATTAGTGGATGTACTACTTGTTTCCTTAATCCTCATTAATAAGACGATAACTACGATCATCTTTTATCACAAAAAAAATAATAATAATAAAATAAAATAAAATAAACAGATAATATTGAAACAAATCAACTAGAAAAAAGGGAAACAAAATTGTTCTTAAGGACATCGAAAAGGGGTATCCCTATACAACCCTAAAAAATTGTCATCTTTGAATCTTTCCATAAATAGTCTTCAGTATGATCTATCAAAATTTAAAAAGATACATCATAATATATCTATACGATATGTTATGTTAAACCACTTTGGGTTTAAGGATTTTTCTCCTTTTTTTCTTTTTAAAATAAAAAAACGAAAGCAAAAGTAAGAGGCAACCATCTCACTTTTTCTTCATCCAAATTTTGAATTAGAATCATTTACCTTAATCAAACTTTAAAAAACGTACATTATTATTATTATATATTAGATGAATGTTTCAAAAAAAAGTTTCATTATTTTCTTATTTTTTTAAAAAGTATGTTCAATACTATTATATTATATTATATAGTTTTGTGCAATATTACACAAGGGTACACTAGTTATATATTATGAACTCTTATTCCATTAACTCTCATTAATAAAATATGGTGGAGTGAGTTTTAAGAAAAAAAAACATATCTTAAAAAAATCTAAAGAACCCTCAATCCTAACTTCAACTTTAGTGTTTTGTTCTATGATAGTGGCAGACCCCGAAATTTTATGTGGGGTTGGAATGTAAGTAGGAAAAGCACAAACAAAGTTGTAAAGTGTATATTATTGAGTAATGCTAGAGCCACTACCAATTTCACTACATTTTTCTTCACTACCTTAGGTGGCACATTCCAATAGATAGAGGAAGATAGAGTAGGTGGAAGAACTCTCCAATAGGAGTATGCCACCTAAGGTAGTGAAGAGAATGGTAGTGAAATTGGTAGTGCATGGCTGAAGCATTACTCATATTACTTAGGATAAATTACAAGAAACTACCATATCTCTTCACTTCTTTCATAAAACTACATCAACACTATTTTAATGCGTGCAACACCTAAATTTTTTTGTTTTTAAGAAAACTATTGCGCTGCATCTGACCCATTGATCAGACTGTTACGTGCATTATATGTTGTCACGTTGTCATATTGGACATAAATACCTATGCACTCTTTTTTTAAAAACTTTTTTACTTCATTTCTTTAAAAAATTCACAAAATTATCCAATTTTCTTAACCATTTTCAACAATTTCATCTCTTTTCCCAAATTTACTTAAGAAAGTTGGATAAAACAGTATTTTTTTTTTAAATGGAGCAAAAACATGAGGGGGGGGGGGGGGGGGGGGGGGGGCAAAAGAGGCATAAATCCCAAAGGGGCATAAATCTTTCCAAAATTTCTTCGAGTACTTCGTCTAGTAGTCTAAAATCCGTCACTAATTATATAGTGATTTTTCAAATTTGAAAAACAATCTAAGGCAGGTGTATTCAATTAGGATTTTAAAAGATTTTGTGTGACTTTTTTGTACTCCATAGATTATTGTGGATTATTTAAATTCATGGATTGTTTAATCCATTGATTGTTTAAACTCATAGATTGTTGTGGATTCTTTTAATTCCATATGGACTCTTTTAGATTATTTTGTATTGTTTATCAGTTTTTGTTTGAAATTATATGGATCGACCAATAACCATAATATAATAAAATACTTAACAAAATTTTATCAAATCCAAATTATTTGTGATCTTTGTCAAAATACAGTACCTAAAATGTAAAGACGATCAAATAAATACATTACCGAATACGCAAAGACAATTAAAGAAATACATTGTAAAAAATTAACAATCTTGATTCTCATTCTCATTGTCTTAATTCACATCATCATCATCATCATCATGCGGTCTATCATTAGTTTTCATTATCAGAAATGAGCTTTACAACTACAAAGTATACTGGAAGAGATTAATTCTTTCGAAGTACATTCTTATGTTGCGCGTGTTCTGATAGATACTGTGACGTTATTTATGATTATATACAAAAGTTGCATCTAGAACTACGGTAATGCCAATTTGTCGAACATCTACCATGCATAAATTCAATTTGCAAATCAACCATAACAAGACCAAAAACAATTTTCCCTCTTAAAAGAATAATAAGACAGAATCACACCAAATAAATCTAAAAAAATACCAAATTAATTTATTTACAGCAAAATTAGAAACCCTAGCATAGTTTGAAACCCTACATTGGGGGAGGCAGCAGTTTAAGGAGGAAGAAGAGACGCGTTGGAGGCGCGGAAGAGAAGAAAAAAAATATGCGGATTGGAGGCGTGGAAGAGAAAAGAATAAGAAGAAGAAGAAAAATACGTGAAAATCTCTAGGTTAAAGCATCCACAGTCGTTAGCTATTTATCCATTTAATGCATTTTATAATAAACGACGAGCTGCAGTCGTTAGCTATTTATGCATATTTTGGCAAAAAAAACAACAGTAGATTGCTATAAATGAAAGGAGATATAAGAATTATGCATAATTTACATGATGCAACTTCAACTTCCGTCCCTCAAAAAAAAAAAAAAAAATTTAATACTTAGACGCAACTTCAACTTCCGTCCCTTCAAAAAAAAAAATCATAATTAAAAAGCCCCAAAATTGTAACGGAAAAGCAAATAAAAGGGAAAAAAAGCCAAATTTGTCGGACGGAACTTCACTTTCCGTCCAAGACCTCTGTAAATCCCGGACGCAAATTGAAGGTCCGTCATTCAATTTTTGGTTTTTTTTTATTTTTTTTCTCCCTTCCGACGCAACTTCAAACTCCATCTGATATTATTTTTTATTAGATTGCATGAAATTCCATTCGATGACTGCAGTCTGCAGCAAATTGTAAAATTGCTATATGTAAATATGCATTTATGCAATTTATCACATTCACAACTGTGGATGCTCTTAGAGACATAATTTCTCATGGACTTTGATATTTATACATGACCCATTAAAATCCTCCTAAATCAGTCATCTCATTAAATCGTTCAAAATCATTCAGCTATTGAATATTATTTGATTTAGACGAATAATTTAAAATTCTGATTGAATACATCAAGAATTTTAAAAAACTTTTTAAATTCCAGATTGAATATCCATAAAAGCTTAAAATAAAGTAGAATCCTTTAAAATTGTAATTGAATACTCCCGCCTAAGAGAATGATCCCATCCTTCTCAAATGGCAGTTTTCTCTCTTTCTCCTCGAAATTGATGAAAAAACAAAAACCGGAGAAATCCAAAACTCCAAATAGCTGTAAAAATCTAAATGAACCCAAAGATCTTTCATGTTAAAACATCTGTATCCAATTGGTGAAGGAATGTCTCCCGTTCCAGACCAAACAAACTGCAATGTTACCCTCTATTTAAAACAAACAAACAAACAAACAAACAAATCAATGAGAGAGAGAGAGAGAGAACCATTTTCAGCTTCCACAAAATAGAGCTTTAAATTTCGTGCAGGCCGTCTTCTCAGGTCCTGCTATTCTTCAGAACTCACCTTCAATCAAGGACTGAGAATTTATAAGAGAACCAATCAAAAGAGAGCGAGAGATTCTTTTGCACAGAGAGAGAGGTCAGCCCGTCGGGTTATCTTTGGTTGTTAAGATGCGTGCCCGAGTTTATATTCTCAGAATAGAGGAATGCAGGTCTGACATTGACATTTTGGTGGGCTAATTGTCAGGCGAACCCCATAGTTTTTTAGTATTCACTTAATTAGTTGATATCTCAAAATCTAGAGGAATTCTAAACCTTAACTTCCCATTAAGACAACATCAAGAAGAAGGGAAGAAGTAGCAGGTTCGATCTACCTCTCTGGCCCCGACGCCAACCGGCAGCTCGCCGCCCCCGCTCCCCTCTCATTGTTTTCCTGACTTGACGAGTAAGAATTTTTTAATAGGACCCAGACCCGGTTCTCAAATGTCAGGTTTGGATCCAATATTTGAACATGTAGAGTGTGGGTTCCGAATCCGGGTAGCGTAGGACTCGACCCGACCGATAAAAGTGCTAAGCCTATCAAGGGCTAGATTTTAGGGAACTCCCTTGCTTTTCAATATTCATCAAATTCTGACTTCTAACATTTATGAAAGCCTAAATTTAAAAAAAAACTTCGTTTCTGAAAACCCCCCACAATTTTTTGGTTCGAATAGGTGAAATTGATTTTGGACATAAATTGATCAGATTAATCAAAAAGTTAATAGGTGTTTTTCATAAACACAAAATTAAGGAGTGTTTTTTCAAAAACAAAAATAATTAAAGTGCGTTTTTTTGAAGGAAAAAAACAAAAATAGTTAAAGTGTCACCATATGCCATTAGAAACTAAATGAACGACAAGGATTGTTCATATATGGCTTCTTTAGTTGGTATGAAGTTCACTCTAGGAAAAGAAATCCAGAGAAAGTACACTGCTCATGGGTTTAGTTGGCTGAATTTGGATTGAATTTAGATTCATACAGTAATACTACTGTAGCGGTTCAGAAATCCAAAAAAAACCCCAGATTTCAGTGGAAAAGCATTGTTCATGATTTTTTAATTATTTCTCTCCTCTTTTTACACTACCCAAGCAAACAATTCCACCTACTCATCTACATTAATTTCTTTCTCTCCCTCTCTATCATATACTACTAGGGGTGTACAATGAACAGGACGGTCTGTCGTCCGTCCGAGTCCGGCTCGAGAAATGGTCCGACCGTGGACCGTCCGAACTATTATACGAACCGAACTCGAACAAATTATTGGGTCCGATTCCTTACCCAGCTCGAGCCGGACATAAGTCCGTCCGAGTATTATTGCGGTCCGATGCTTTATCGAACCGAGTCCGGACTATAAAAATTTTGTCCGACCTAGACCGAGCCGGACATAAGCCCGTCCGAGTAGAATTTCGGTCCGAGCTTGAACATATGGTTGTCCGATCCCGTCCGGTCCGATTTACAGCCCTATATACTACGATAAAACTACCTTTAAACAAACCACTTTTTTTGAACTCATTTTTAAGAATTTCTTTTTCCTACAATAATCTTCATGGTTTGCTTATAGAGACTCATCATAGGAGTAAAAGTTAGATGAGGAATCTTCTCTCCTCCGAGTATGAGGTTCTCTTTCCTCTTTCTATAAGTATGTAGAATAGTAGTGACCACGGTCTTTATACACCAGCTTTATTTAACAAGTTGATGGAACACAATTTTAATAATATTGCAAAGATTTATAAAAAAGTAAAGAGGGTGGAGATTGTGTCGCATCAATGGAGTAGATCTATAGTCAATTTTCGAACCTTATTCCAGTCATAAATCATCTTAAAGAGCCTCATGTGGGCATTCTATAAAATGGAAAGAAAAAAACTGACTCCTGTGTTGGTTGGAAGCTGCAGGTTTCCATTTTTGTTTCAACTTCTAATTCCACGAAATTTCCTCATTACTATCAAAACAGACTGTCTTTTTCAGATGATTTTGTCATTGTCTTTCAAAACCATCCATGAAGATTTTCACATGACTACAAGCATTTTATCGAAGAGTAAAACCTTGTAACAATCTTGATTCAAGTACATCCATAGTCAGTCTAGCTCAAACAGCAGATGCTCAATCACTTGTTGATTGGGGCATGATATCATTAGGCAAAAGAAACTATTGTACTAAAGTTTAAATTGGATGGAGATGTGATGATATTGTCTCTGACATCTGCTTCTCTTTTGGGCCCCCCCCCACAGCCCAAAAAAAAGTAGCAGAAGTTCTTGTCTTCTCTTTTTAAATTCCGAAGCAAACAAAGTCATGGTGGAGGAATGGTGGCAAGGATAGGCTACAGAGGATAAGAATGGTGGTTGTATGATGAGCAGGATAGAATGTAGTATGAACACAAGATTGAATAAGGTACAAGAAAATTATTAAATCTCTGAATGCTTTGAATTTTTTTTTGATAACACGGATAGAGTGCTAAGACTCCAGCCAATTAAATAAATGATAAGCGAAAGTACAACACGGATAAAGTACATGATAAATTTTACACTGTGTAAAATTGAAAAAGGGAACGAACAACACATCACACATCTAAAGACAGATATACAGGCAATGGAAAGCATTGCCACCACAAGACTCCAAGATCAGCTGGGTAACCGCTAGCACGAAACAAAGGCAACCTAAATAGTGTTGGATGTATATGTATATTCTCAATATAATAGGATAATATTGTGTATATTATTCTATGGGGCAACACGGGTTTACACGTGTTATGTATTAATTATTGGAACGGGTTGAGTGGGCTAAAAGCCCAGTACCCTAAACCCAGTCTAATCTCTTTATAAGCTGGTCTAGAGATAGTGCTCTGTGATATTCCAATACTGATAAGCAGGGTATAATATCTTAAGCGGCTAGAGATTAACCCTAACCCTAATTTCCCAAATCAGTATTAACAATCTTAAGATATTATTTAATAAAATACTGAGATTGAGAGAGAGAGGGTTCGTCGGAATCTCACCCCGCCGTTCGCCGCCGCAGTGGTCCACCACTGTCTCCGACCAGGGACGCCGCCTCCTCCGTCGTCGGTGCCGTCGCAGTTGCAGATCGCTGCTGTCGCTGTTGTATCTCGTCGAAGATTTCGTCGACGTCGCCGGCACTCACCACCGACGCTGCTGAGCGCCACCGCCGCTACTGACTCCGGCGTCGCCGCAAGTCACCGGCCGCGGACACCCCCAACCCTCACACCCGCAGCGGCCAACCATTGCCATCACCCACAGCAATCATGAACAAGAGATCGGGAGATGGATCAGTCAGATCCAATTTTCTTAATGGGTGATTTGGGTGTTTCGTGTTCGGGTCTGTGGAGGGGATCATGGATGGACATTGATCTTGATTCAGATCTGACTCCGAAAACACAATCTCATTGTTTGAGATCCGGCATGCTGTGTTCGGGACTTGTGATCGGATCCTGGATGGAATCAGGTTTGAGCACATCCACCTGCAGTGAAGCCTCACTTTTGGATCTAATATTGGGGTGTGGTGTTTTGAGTGCAATACGGAATAGATCGGATTTGTTCCCAAACTGACTTGACTCTAATCACTTGAAAGGGAAGAGATGACGAAAGATAAGTTCTTTAATTTCCTCGTATTAAACTCCTGTTAAATATTTTGCTATGTGCTGAAAGTTCAAAACACTCGTTCTAAAATTATGTTTTGAATTATAGAATTACTATGATGCTAAGTGATTAAGTTCAAGACTGTATTAATCATTTATTTAATTTAATACAAGTTGAATAGATATCTTGGCTATGTGCTAAAATCAAATATCTATTTTTTGATAAGTTAAACTATGTCTTGACTGTAAATTTGTATCTCCAATTAAATTATTGTTAGAATAAAATAGTGCAAATAATTTGTTTAATTGGCTAATTTTAACAATTTGATGATGTAGGAACTTCAAAGTTACCTACAAATTGTGTGTTGGAGACGATGGATATGCATTACGGTTGAATAAGTCTGCACTACGCAGGCTTCTCCATCGAATTTGGAAAACACTTCTAACTTGAAGTGTCGGTATGATCTACTCTAACTTTCTTAGTATTTTTCATGTGATGAATGTGTTAACGTTCTGTGCGTTTGATCATATGATTGAGAGTTTTAGATCATAGTTATTCTCGCTTTGGAAAACTAGCATGTTTAGGGTTGTTAAGCATTTTATCATACTATGTGTATAGATATTTTGACAAATCCATTGTTTGCAGTTTGTGTGAGATTACATATTTGTTTCTCTAAAATTTAAAATAAAATAAAATTGTATAAGATGTATAACAAATGTCTGTAACTTAGGAGAGAGCATCTCTTAATGTAGAATATGACTCTACTAGTTACATTGTGTTTCCTCTCGTTCATTGTACTGTGTGTGCAAAGTTGAATTATAATATGTTAGTCATTATCTCATTTAGCGTTATGAAGATAATGAAGAACGAGTAAAGAAAGAACTGTTTGCTCAATGTGTTTGAGCTAGTGGACATTGTTAGAACCATTAGAGAAAACAAATAATTTTTTGAAAAATGTGATAGAGTAATTTTGTATTAACTCTTATAAAGTGCATATATTGTCAATCGTATGTATAAGTTGAGTTTAACAAATGGGACAATTAATAATAATAGTTCTAATTGTGTTCTTGAACATAGCATAATTGGCTAAGATTTGAGAACTATATATTCAATTGTTTGTGAGGAAATGTGATCTAATTATCAAAACTGTGGGGAAATGGAGTTAAAAGCTATTGAGTCAAAGCTTTAACATCCAAGTTGTTTTGAAATTTAGAATCACTATGAACTATATATTAAATTGTTTGTTCTTGTTAAAACTCATAGCCCTACTAAATGACACTCCACTAAAATATGACAAATATGAAAGTTGTGCTCAGATTATAATCACTAGAAAATCATTTAGTATGATCTCTAGGAGCACACAACTTCTTGAGTCAATACATTCTGATATTTGTGATCTCAGTAGCTTTGTGACTAGATGAGACGATTGTTTGTCAGAAGTATTTAATCTCTTTTGTAGATGATTAATATAAGTCTGTCATATATAAGAAGAATGAACCACTTGTTATTCTTAATGAATTAAAAATTATAGTTAAATGCTAAAAATCAAGGGTTCAGATTTGATAGAGGTGGTGAATATGTTTTAACAACTTTAGAGAAGTTTGCATCGAGCATAATCTCTAGTTCACTCTACTTACAACAGTCAAACGGTATTGATAAAAGTTAGAATCAAACACTGAGTGAAATGTTGAATTCTATATTATTGACTGTTGTTTGTCTTGTGTAATTATGGGTGATGTTGTATTGTTAATCATATCTCTAATGTGTTACTACACTCTAAATTGAATACACCTTGTAAATCATGGTATGAAAACACAAACAGTTTTGTTAAAGTAAAAATGTGTGTTGTGATACTTTTGTTAGAGTACATGACCCTAGAAGGCCTAAAGTAGGACCTACAACAAATATTTGCGTGCTTAGAAAGTGCAGAATGTAGCTCTGTGGACAGATGTTGGATCTATCTAATTTATGTTAGAAGAATCTAGACTTGCAAAGTTCTTTGAGGATATGTTCATCAAAGATAAATGTATGAAATAATCTAGTCCTACAGTCATGTTCAATGATTCATTGTTGGAATCAAGAACTAGCCTTACTGACACTTGAAAACTTGAATGACAAATGAGCTAAGAAGAGTCTTTAGTAGACAATGAGATGATTTTGTGTCATACAATAATACTTTAATTTAGTTGATCTGCCGAAGGGGGCTAAAACTATAGTAAGTAAGTGGGGTTTTGTAGAAGAAACTTAATTTTGATTGTTCAGTAGCAATTTTAATGCTTTTTAGTAGCTAACAAATTGACTGAGAAAAATGGGGTAGATTTATTTGATGTCTACTCACATGTTTGTCATATTGCTACAATAAGTATTCTTCTTACCCTTACATCTATTGAAAATTTTGTCATTCATAAAGGATAATTAAAAGGCTTTGTACCTGATGTTTTGTACTAAACAGTTTTGTACTGGAAAGTTTTGAACTAATATGTTTAGTGAACAAGATTTACAATTTAGTAAAATCATTGTATGCTTTGAAACATGTAATATAGCTATCGTATAAATAATTTGACAAATTTCTCAAAGAGCCTAGTATATGAATCAAGTAATTCAGATCAGTGCCTTTAATTTTGTGGTGTGTCAAACTTAATGGCTATTATTTACTTGGTTTTATTGACATGCTTGTTGATTGGAAGTGACATCTCTATTCTAAATGGAGTTAAAATTGTGCTATCCAAATAAATTTAGCACCTAAGTGGTGTGGACACCATATTATGTATAAGGGTGAGTTTTGGTTGGCAAGGGATAACCCTTAGTCAAACTCGATAAATCAATAATGTGTTTCAAAAGTGGGGATATAGTGATCGAAAGTGTGTTTTGAAACACCTTATGATTATGATACAAAGGTTGACACTTTATGATGGTGCAACTATGAGACAGGTAGATCATTCTAAAAGAATTGAAAGTCTCGTGTATACAAAGATCTGCACTAGAATAGACATAGCCTTTGAGGTAGGTATGATCTGCAGATTTACTAATAATCCCATACACATTTGAGTGCCCTTAAGAGGCTAATGAGATACCTGAGTGGTACTCAAGAGTTTGCTTTGTGCTACTCAAAGTTTAGTGAAAGTCGACAACTAGTGGATATGTGTTCGCACTAGGAGGAGCAGAAAAATTATGGAGATTAATAGGCAAACAAGTGTTGTGTTCTCATCCAAGAATTCAGACCTCTATGTGTTATCCTCTGCAGGGGAAGAGGCTGAGTGGATTGAATGACTTATTGCTAATCATCCATTTGAGAAGTTTAATGTAAATTCTCTATTCTGTTATGCGACTATCAAGCTATAATGCACTGTAGCTCATAACTCACTCTATAATAGTAAGAGGAGTATATTAAGGCTGAAAGAAGCCTAGTTGAACTTTCTCATAGATAAAGTGCAATTGTGACAAGTATGGCCAATGCTCTTGCTAAGAGACTTGAAAGTGATCTAATTATCAAAACTGTGGGGGAAATGGAGTTAAAAGCTATTGAGTCAAAGCTTTAACATCCAAGTTGTTTTGAAATTTAGAATCCAATTGGAGCCATAGAGAAGTTCAAACTGAAGCATCAATTTTAGGCAGTTGACATGCTTTAGATAATTTGAAAAGTTCTATGTAAATTCTGTTAATATATAATCTCATTCCAATTTTGATGATGCTATATATTTTCATAATTTACTTAGAATCATCTCATTATTCCAAAAGAAAGCATGAAAATTTGTCGATGTGTTTCCGATGTTTAGAATGGTTGTTATATCATTCCAATTCTGATGATATAACTCTTTTATGGATTCATGTTTCATTCCAATTTTGATGATTCAGAATTAACCATAATTGATTTGACTATTCTATCATTCCAATATGAAACATAGTATAGTTCTTGTGTAGAAACTATAATAGTTCTTGTTCTTTATTTTGTTAAAGAAACTTGATTGTGATGCTTGCGTTACATTTTGCTAAGCTATCGTTGAATTGTACTAAGTTCTTTAGTAGAACTAGATACTTTATGAAATTTGCTAGAATTCTTAGAGATATGTCTCTTGATATTCTTGTCTTCAATAAGCTAGCAAAGATGGAGGAGTTAAATCTGTCAACATAGATTTCAGAATAATGATTTGCTCAAAATGGAGGAGTAAACATAAAGCAGTTTGCAAGGATATAGTTTTGGCTTATTTATCGAAAGAATAAATTTGCCACTTGCTTGATAAAACTTCTGTTGAGTTTAAGACTCTTGTGTTCATGAGCTTAAAACTCATATTTTGTTCTTGAAGTTTATTTGCTTTGGTTGATTTTGAAACTATGACAGTCTCTCTAGTTGGTTTAGTCATTGTGAACTATTCTGTTTTGATATGGTTTTAGAACTATTGATTATTTTGGTTTAGTCATATTTGAACTATTCAAGTTATAATTGATTTAGTCTATTATCCATGTTCTTTATGATTCAATAATGTTTGAATCTTTGTGATCCAATATTATTACATTGCTTAGCCTAATATATTGAGAATATAGGAGGAGATTGTTGGATGTATATGTATATTCTCAATATAATAGGATAATATTGTGTATATTATTCTATGGGGCAACACGGGTTTACACGTGTTATGTATTAATTATTGGAACGGGTTGAGTGGGCTAAAAGCCCAGTACCCTAAACCCAGTCTAATCTCTTTATAAGCTGGTCTAGAGATAGTGCTCTGTGATATTCCAATACTGATAAGCAGGGTATAATATCTTAAGCGGCTAGAGATTAACCCTAACCCTAATTTCCCAAATCAGTATTAACAAATAGTAGCATCACACAGTTGGTGCGATCAAAGAGAGGCACAAGATCGTCCGCAGAAAGCAAAAGAAAACCGCAGGTGAACCTCTCAAGTGCAGGCAACCTCGATCGACTCCCATTAAACAGATCTTCGGCGCACCAACGATGTCGGGTGAACATGCAGAGCCAAAACTGGTGGCCTCTATATGAGCTAGCCAAAACAAGGCAAAATGCCGAAGGAAAACCACAGGAACTAGGGACCGACTCGCCGCAGCGCTGCATGCCGAAATAACAAGAGAAGAGGAGGCTGATGCCAGTAGGTAGAGAACACCAAACGGTCGCAACATAAAGTAGAAAGAGAGCACAGAACATGAACATGATTTCAAAGCAAAATGTGAAAGTCCCTGCCACTATGCTAAAACTTCGAAGTTGTAGAAGGGTTAAGAAAAATTGCACTTGTATTCTAACACGCCTCCTCAGGTCGAGCGCCCCAACAAATTGTGGGTCGAGACCTGAACAATACGCAGCGGTATTTTTTTTTTTAATCCGCATTTAAATTGCGTTGCCAGTGAGATTCGAACCTGGTTGCTCTGATACCATGTGAAAGTCCCTGCCACTATGCTAAAACTTCGAAGTTGTAGAAAGGTTAAGGGAAATTGCACTAGAATAGATTCTAACACAAAATAGCCCATAAGCATAAACAGGTTCCCGGCCAATGCTGGCAACAGAGACCAAGCACCAAAGGGCACAAGCAAACAGCAACAAACCGCCCAAGCCAAAAACGACCCAATACCAAGCATTGTCCGGGAACCTGAATGCTTTGAATAGACAAAAAGGAAAGCACATGCAAAGCATATACAAGCATTAATGATTTAATGCTCGATGTACTTAGACAGGTAAAAAGAAAAGCGCATACAAAACATATGTAAGACTTCTGCCCCAAGGGCATAACCGACAACCCGAGTTATGCCCCACGAGCATTAAAGCCTTTGCCCAAGTAATGTTATACGACCCATGTTGTTCAAAAACACCGAAAGTGTTTGCTTAATATAAAGCCTAACTCAGCTAAACGATGAGACCCTGTTGTTATGAAAATTATAAGACTCTTCATTAATCTCCAAAAACACATTAGTGACTTCTGCTACAGATCTTACCCAAGAGGGAAGTTCTTCATCAAGGAGGAAAAGTATCAAGTGCTAAAGCACTCTTACCATTCTATCAGACATGCTAGAAGAAAAAGAAAAGCAACTCTATGATTAAGAGTCCACTGACTTTTCCATATCTCTACTATTTTAATGGGAGAGTTGGGGTTGTAAACAAACAAGCCCTAATTTTGTAACTGAGTAAACACGTACAATATACGGCAAACTAAATTCACCAAATATACCCGCACGTGCAGCCCCTAAAAATGGGATATTTTAGCTAATGCCACCATTTAAAATGTGAAAATTAGCATATACCCCCACTATTTTTAAAAACTAAGAAATACTCCTATTTCTAATTTCTAATATTATAATGGGAGAAGACCTTAGTGTCATTTGTAAATGTTTTGTCAATTTACCAACCCGTGCAATACACGTGCATGACTATTATAAAGAAGATTCTAAGTTCAAATCCAGATTATGTTTAAATTTTTATTTTAAAAAACTATATTTATTAAGACGTGCATCGCACGTGCAAATTACTAGTATGAAGAAACTGATTCTAAGCACTAAGCACTGCGTAATGGGATGTCTGAAATGTATCCATCAATTTCCGAGGAAAAAGTTTCCGAAAAATTTTATGCAAACATATATCAAGTAAAGAAACCAATTTTGGTGAGACCGCAAGATAAATATACTCACTGACTTAGGGAAAGGGTTTCTTGGTTGATGTATGGAATGTACACACAAGTATTCTTCTTAGGGGTGGTTTGGTAAGGAGTAGAAACACTACTGGAAGTTAATTTGAGTTAAAACACTGTTTATAATTTTGTTTAGGAGTAAAAAATGTTGAATTTGGTTTTCAAGCGGGAGCACTGTAGCACTTTTTGATCATTTTGTTTTCCAACAGAAAAGAGAGGAAAAGAGAGAGAAATCACTGTTCATGTGATCTTAAATTGATTTCTCTTCTCTGTTCACATTATCCAATAAGAACCCCTTTCTATCCTTCACTGCAGTAAAACTACATCCAAACAAATTACTTTTTTAGAACCTATATCCAAATAGTAATCTTCTATATTGAATATATTTTACAACCAACCAAACCACCCTGATAGTAAAGCATATTTCCCAGTTGTAGTAAAAACTTTGATTAGACCAAAAAGGAAAAGAACCCCACTCCTTTTGCATGAGTTACTAGCATTCCTTTAGTAACAACCAACACTGTAGAAGCTAAACTGGAATACAAAATATATATGAAAAAGTGGCTTAGTAGGAAGCTAAATACAAAGATAAAAGCCCACGGTCAGCCATTTGCTGTTGCCTGTTGGTGAATTGCGAGGTCCACAAATACCTGCCCCGACCTAAAATACTACAGCTTTGACATTTGGTGTGTATGTGATGAAATTGCCCTACCTGCAATAAAAGAAACAAATCTGTCACTATCGACTCCCAGTATAAAAGAATAAACTTGTGATGAGGACATCGGTTCGAAATGATTCGGGCGCTTCTACAAGTGTAGGCATCGTCAAGGATGACTCTTCTATTAGCATAGTATTTTTATTTCAGTATTCATATTTGTTTTTGGCAATTATAGTCATATGTAGTACTTTTACAATTTGCATCCTTTATTTTATGCATTATAATATTTTGGATATTTGTATTGAGATTTGTTTTGAGCCTATATATAGACCTCTAAATTAATGAAATAACAATGCTCTGATTGATTAAAAAAATTATTGTGATTTGAGTTTTTGGCTCTTCATTCATCTCTTTTTTTGAGACATTGAGATAAAATTTTAGGTTTTGTGATAAACTCTAAAACGACATCTAAATCCAATACAAATCCCAAACCCTAGCCTCCGATTTCACAGCCACCCCTTTCCCTCCTCTTTCCTTCTTCCTCTCTCCTTGTTCTCAATTGAACCCACTTCCCCTTCTTCTTGACTCCACCAAAACCCCGACCACCACCTCCCATCATCCCCGTAACCACCACCTCCCATCATCCCCGTAACCACCACCGTCGACCACAGCACACCGAAGCCCTCTCTCTCCTCCATCCCGACCTCACCCCTCCGCCGCCTCTTCCTCCCGAACCGCCACTGTCCTCCCTCACCCCGCAACCACCTCCGTCGCTTCCACCCCAACCGTTCCTCTCTTCAAGTTCGAAACCCTAACCCTAAATCGACCCCAACACCACCTCAGGCTGCTGTCCTTCTCCTTTTCCCGTCGACTTCCTGACGGCTCCTCGCCGGCCGCCCCTGCCACCGTCTACAGCCGCCGCCGCCTCCTGCCCCACAGGATTGCCACCTCTTCGCTGTCTCACCACTGCAGCCACCCCGAGCACCAGCGCAACTTTCTTCGAACCAGGTAATCTCTTTCCACTCCTTCATTTATTAGTGATACTATCTATCGTCTCTAGAATATTATTTGAATTATCTATCGTCCAAAAATATTGAGAATATGTGCTTGTCCCTGCTAATTAGAGTACAAATCTTTATTGCATATTTTACATGTTAAAAATGATTAAATATAATTGTTGATTGTAGACACGAATTTTAATTGGGCTTGTTAAATTATTTCATATCTAAAAAATCCATCAAACCAATTATTAGTTTTAATTTCCAACTTAATCGGTATTACGTGTTGGTAAATTTAATCTTTAGTATTTTTGAAAAATTCTCTATTTAGGATTAAGTTTACATCAACTTGACTCTAAGCAATCTGTAGCTTATAAGCTATTTTGGTGAGTGAGGTAAAATTTTCGGTGAAGCTTCGTAGGAGCAAAAGATAAAGAACTTAATGTTTTTAAAATTGAAGGACCACAAGGTAAATAGACTCGCTCGCTTGGGACTTGTCGGTAACTTTGTTTTGACAACAAGTAAATTTCCCTGCGTACTGTTAGAAAGAGTTGGACGAGACAAGAATATTGCCTCAAATGTGATGCTATAATCTATGGCAAAGTTTCCCTAATATCCAAATTACAACAAACTTACAATTAGCAAGAAAATATACCCTAGTTGGTGGGGCAACGGTAGTCCGACAATTTTATAGTTTTAGCTCTACTTTGTCCTATTCAGGTCAAATTGAGGGGTGCCCAAGGTCTCTCTCATGTCAGGGAGTTGGGGGTGGTGGTGGCTTTTGTTGAGTAGTCAGGGGAGAGGACAGCCTTCATTGCGAGGTGTCAGTGAGAGTCAACAAGGGTCAAGCGAGGGAATGAGAACCAGAACTCAATCTGTACAAGGAGTTGTCAGATTGGTAGAATGCATACGGTCTCTCATATGGTGCTTGAAGTTGACGTATGAGTCACTGATGGAGGCGACGGAGGTGTCCGTGCGAGCGACGAAGCAGATAAACGGTGTACAGCCTTCGTTGCGAGGTGTCAGTGAAAGTCAACGAGGGTCAAGCGAAGGGATGAGAACCAGGGCTCAATCTGTACAGGAAGTTGTCAGATTGGTGGAGTGCATGCGGTCTCTCATATGGTGCTTGAAGTTGACGTATGAGTCACTGATGGGGACGACGGAGGTGTCCGTACGAGCAACGAAGCGGATAAACGGAGTACAAGCGAGGGACTGAGAGAGAATGAACTCAAATTGGCACGAGAAATTGACTTGGACAAGGTCGGCCGATCAGCATGATTAGATTTCATTATATTTTTGTTTGTTAGTTGGGGTGTACGAGTTCCATGACCCAACATGTTGGGATCTGAACTTCATAAACCTTATTTTTTGTTGTATGTTTTGTTTAAAAAAAATTAATGAAACGCGGGGTATTCAACCCACCGTTTAACGATCAAAAAAAAAAAAATCCATGGCAAAGTTATGTGTATTTACTGTAGCCTGTGAAGCTACAGTAAATTATTCTAAATCATACTTTTCTACTTACTGTATCAAAAAGATTTTTATTCCGAAGAAATTATAACCCTTTATGCAAATAACCAGACACTTGATATTTGAATGCAATTAAATATCAAATAAAATCAAACTCGCTAGAAAAAGAAAGTCGGTTCCTTAGCAAGATCTTTACAATATGGAATTTCCAAGTTTGAAATTAAGCTTTTCTTTTCTGCTAAGCTGAAAGCAAAAAACTTTTATTTATATTTATTAGAATTGATCATGGGTCAGATCCAGGCCGGCAGCTCTACGACCCGGTCCAGACCCGGTGAAAAAGAATGTTAGGTAAAAGCCTTCTACATGGGCCCCGATGGTAGGGCTGGGCAAAGGTTAATGGGCATTAAAAATATTGCACACCTACAAGTTTTGGGATTATAGGTGGGATTCTTGTCAATTTTATGCAGAACCATAAGTTACAAACTAGGCAAAAGCTATGATGCATAAAGAAAATAACTAGGAACATTGGAACATGTGACTTAAAATGTTTCTTTTTTATTTTATATAACTGAGTTTGTGAGTTTGTGGCATACCCATTGATACAGAACTTTAGGACAGAAACAATGCACAGGAAATAAAACTCACAGATGAAGCATCCACCTAAAGACTTCAAATGGTGAACTATTAGCAACCAAAGACCATTCTTGTTATTTATTCATTTTCAGGGGGAAATAAATAAATAACAAGAAAGAAGGTAAGACAAACTGGCCATGATAAAAATCTACCACTTCATTTTTACTACAAGCAAACACTGACATCAGTTATTGATAGCAGGAAAATATTTCAATAACAGGTAGATGAAAGGCAGGAAAGTTAACTAAACAGAGACTAATCATAGTTCATGAACGAAGTAATGTAGGTACAAGGAAAGAAACCATCTTACAATTTCACTTACAAAAGCTAATGACTTGTCATCTCCCTGAAAGCACAAATCCTGAAGCAAATTGGTTGACAAAACACTTGCTGAGAAATGAAGGTCTCAAAGGGACCCTGCTAAGCAAATTGTTCTTTCAGTAGTTCTGCAATGCTTTGTTAACTCTGAAAAAAAAAAGAGACTAAAATAGTCTAAAAGATATTATATGCTCAAATTGAACCTCAAACAGAATGCACAAGACAGGAAGATCAAGCTAACAATCTTCTTTTCTAGTATATACTAATTTCACAACAAAAAGAATGATACAACATGAAGTTCGAAGAAAAAGGCTAAATACCATTTGAAGCAATTCATACGACAAACTCAAGTTGTTTACATGTAATAATTAAGTATAGAGAATCCAATATCACCTTGCTCTTGATTCCATTATTGATTTTGGACCACCTCAATGACTGTAGCCTCCTTCCTCCGCTCAATATATTGATTAAGAATTGCCAGCTTTGCAGTCTCAAATGCGAAGTACCCCAATGCAGCAAAGCAAGCACTATGAAGCACCCTTGGCCCAATACCCCGTGCAAAACCATTCCAGCCTTCCCCCATTAATATCTGCCTTACCGCCTCTGAGATCTTATTACCACCCTGCCCTTGAGCCTGAGTCATCAACCTTGTCTTTACCACATCCAGCAGTGTAGTCAAACTAGCTGATGTTGCCCCTGCCAAAGCTCCACAACACACTTTCCACTGGCTCAAGGTACCCTTTCCCTGTCCTCCCCATCAAAAATGCCTTCAGGTACTCAAATGATGAATAACTTAAGAATCCCGTTGGCAAATTTCTTAACAGTGTAGCAGAGTATCCAGCATAAAGCCGCAGTATCCCATCTTTCTCAAGGATTCTAAGTACTACCTGTTAAAAAACTAATTCTCATAAATACTCTAGCAAGATAATCACCGTGAAATGTCATGAAATGAGAAATGCTCATCACCAGAAGCCAGAAGGCAATATAAATGTGAGAAAGGAGGGAGGAGGGCAGGTTGGAAAAGGAGCTGTTGCAGTTCAAAGTGTAGAAACTACATCATCATTTGATATGATTATGTTGATTCCTAATGCAATAGCCACAGTTACTTTAAAGGGTCACTTTCGTGTATACTGAGCTATAGTCAAGTTGACTATGTTTTATATCGCATCTAAAAATGTGTCTACATGATATAAAAGGGTGTAAGATAAGATATAACATATTTATTTGAATCTATACAAACATATACAAACTTACTGGGAAACACGATCAAATAAATTTAGGTTGCATAAAATATATTATAAAAATTAAAATTTAAAAAATCAGCTATATCTTATTAACCCTTTTGCCTCAAATTAGTATCTGCTTTGACTATTTATCAAAAGGGAATTCTGGCACTGAATTAGAACAGCCATTTTAGGAATTGTTTATGTCTATACAAATGAAAAAACTGCTCTTTACACTACAGGATGAGAATATTCAAAGAGAGAAAGCATTCAAAACTATTTCACTGTGAGTAAAATTCCATGATCTTTTAAGATTTGAAATAGCAAATACTTGAGAGAATCTTAGATTCATATTCAAAGAAGTTTTGGGTTCTTTAAAATCTTTGGCGCCATTCTATAGAATCTCAGTGTAATTCTTGAGGATGAGCTAAGCAGGATTTTATTTGTAACTTTTGCCCAGTAGAGTGGAGTTCACCCACTTGAAAGTGGAGAGGAATCTTGATGAAGAAGGAATTCATGTAATCAGAAGGCTTCAATGTGGGCGCAATGGGGCACTTTATTGAGTAGAAGCCCAATATAGGATGCTCACGGGATAATGGAAGTGTATTTAAAATTTCAAGCAAAGTACACACGTAAAATGAGCTACACTAGTGATTATATCTTTAAAATTTTATTAAATCAAAATATACAAGTAAGTGACTACACCTATCTCCTTCACTCATTCTCTCCTCTTTACTTGTTTGTGATCATCTTAGGTATTGCTAGGCAGTGGCGGAGCTAGACAAACAAAATGGGGGTTTCATTTTTTTCAGCGTCGTCATGATTGTTGTCGAAAATTCTCCACTTCATATTTGTTTTGAAAAATCAAAGTAATTAGATCAAATATAATCGTAAAACCCATATATTTGTAAACCAAACTACATATCACATATAAATTCGATAAAATAACAAGAAAATGCTTCGCTAGTAGAGGAAAAAAAATCGATGGACTTAATACTTAATAGATGGGTTGGGGTTTATATATATATATATATAAGTTTGTAGTTGTGCTTAATTAAGACGGGTTGGGTTTTGGGGTCCCAAAAAAAATTAAATTGGGAGGGGAAATAAAAATTTTGGAATATATAAGGGGGGTTTTACAAAAATTTTGGGGTCCCATTTGTCCCCCCTACTCTCTACCTGCCTCCGCCCCTGTTGCTAGGAGATAATTGTTATGTAATTTGTGTTCCTATGTTGTCTCTGCTAAGTATTATCAACATTCATTCTCTCTTTACATATTTGTGCTCATCTTAGGTATTGCTTGAAGATACTGTCAAAGTAATTAGTCTTCATATGTTGTCATTGCCAAGTATTATCAACTACATCTTGTTCATATTGTTGAGAGAGAGAGAGAGAGAGTAAAACCAAGAGAGCACAAGAAACAGAGTTAGTAATCCTCTCTGTCACAGGAGTTCAGCCTAATGATCTTTCTTTAAATATCCAAAGAATTTCCCTGGGGTGAAAATGACCGAAAAAAATCCCATAGTGTTTCAATCCAAATGAGTCAACAATCAATGGAATATTGTTAGCCTGGTCATTCAACTCCAATTCTGCCGAATATTATGCATATTATAACCTATCTCTCCACAATTGAAGTCGAAAAATGGGGGCAACAAAAGATGGGATAACAGGGCAGCGTTCCCCAACTGAAACCAGCTAATCATTTACATACTAATTTACCTTGATTGAGACACATAGTTGCTCTAATCCTATGCTGACTTGATCATAATTTTACTAAGTACAGAGTGAGAACTGTTCCTTTGCTGGCTAGATCCATATTCCATATTCAATTTGGAGTTGGTCTCTACTGTATAAGTGGGACAGCTTCTACAAGTTCAATTAGGCTGTCAATACTGTAAAGCGATCCAAGCAAGAACTCGTCATGAATGTAACATTGCAAATCCAAGTGAAATTCGAAAACATCAGGAGTTGCACAGAGAGATTCATAAGTTGCTTAAGATAAAGTACTTCCATCTAAAAGCACTCATATCAAAGAAAATACAATAAACAAAATAAATAAGTAATCTGACATGTTTTTCCTAGAAATACAAACAAATTGATTCAAATAGGTTCAGCTTGAAAGAAATTGGCAAGTACACATCTGTAGAATTAGTCATATTTCTATATCTTATGCTAATAGAAGAGAGTCTACCCTCTCTCTCCTTTCTCTACTTTGAAATAGAGAAATGAGAGGAAAAGTAGAGATTTTTATTTAACTAACGCGTGCACTACGCACTATTTTATTAAAAAACCAACACAAAATAAAAACCTTAATCCCTCAAATATTGTCTCTTCCCCTTCCACTTTCCCAATCTCACAAAATCTCAAGGCTCTTTCCAAACACAGTTCATAAAACTGTTTTTATATGATTCTCTTAGTTCACCATCTTTACCCTAACCTGTGCTATAATGCATGATTTATAATGTATAACATGTTTACTGAATGTTAATGATGTTATAATATATCTGTTAACATAAATTAGTTGAATTTGCGACATTTTCTTAAAGTCGGTGCAATTTTTTGGATTGAAGTCTTTTATTATCATGAACAATTTATTTAAGCCATCTGTTGGATATAATTGGAGTTTCAGTATTTGGACATCTGAACGAATATTGTGATTGGGTCTAAAGGTGCATTATTATATCAGATACTTGAATTTTTAGAGTGATTTTTTTAGTATCCTTATTAAATAATTGTTGAATGTTGATATACTTGATGAACTTTGTACAGTGAAAAAGCTTTATGTATCAGATAAGTTTTGCCGAATTGTTGGTAAAGTGTGCAATTTGCACGGGGGTATGGTGGAATTCATATTGAACATTCACATAAAATCGGACCATGAAAGGGTAAGACTCTTCACCTTAACTGCAATCTTTATTTAAGTATTTGTTGTGTTCTAACTTGGATTTTAAATCGGAGCTTTATGCGAAGATTCATTTAAAGAAAATGCATGAAAATGATGATAGTGAGTACCTAAAATGAAAAAGAGCTCGGTATGGAAGAAGAAAGCGAGGATAGTGATTCTCTAAACCATCTTCTTATGCGAGGATGATAATGAAGATTTCAGTAATTACAGATATTCATAAATTTCTCTCAATTCTCTCACACTTTTTTAGAATTCTATATAATTTTATAAGTCCCTCAAAACTACTTTAGGCTGTGCAATTTGCACAAAATAACAATAGTTTCTTATATGCTTTAAAGCCTTCACTTTCATAAACTATTTAGGAACCATTTTCACTATAAATATTAGGTTAAAGTATGTTTGAGATAAAGGTCCCCTTGTTTATATTAAGACCAAAAAACCGAACTTTTAAAAAAGTATGAAAGTTAATCAAAATTGTTTTCTCGTTCCATTTTTCAATAAAGAGGATGAACAATTCAAAATTTTACATGATGTAACAATTATTTTGTTTCAAAAGAAAGCATTAGAACCCACCAAGCAAATTATTAACACCTTTTATTAGTAGAGACAAGTAGGAAGCATGTCTCTATCTAAGAAGGCGCTACAAACCGATTCATTATGCCTCTAAAATGGAACCCAAATTCCTAATCAAAGTAAATAGAACAAGTAAACGAGGAGATTGCTATAAAATTAATTGGGCCGGTTAGTATAGCTTTTAGGAATGTACCCTACAGTCAATTGCATGAGATATAATTAGCAATTCTCTAGTAAACATTATTCATGATTAATAAAGTTGTTTGAGGCGTTTTATTCATTATATGCTGCTTATTCATATTTAAGTAATTTATTTACTGTTATAATGAAGTCCATGGATTAAATAAATGTGTTTAGGGCCATGATGAGATCATGATAGTGAGACCTAAACTTAATATAATTAATCTAAAATGTTCCTAGTTATATAATTACCGAGATTGGACATCGGTAATTGCAGTAAGACTTGTACACTCGTTATATCCTCTAAAGTAGATGATAACTGATCTCACAATTATTTATGTAGAGACATTAATATAAGAGTATAGGTAATAAACGGTTTAGTTCACTAAACTAACTCACTAAAAGGAAAATCTATTGGAAAGTCTAAATGAATGTCAATAGATATTTTTTTGGGTGATAGTGGGTACAAGTAATCCTAATTCCTAAGACCTGAGATTGTCATAGCATTTTGTGTTTGTCAATTTGCGCTTTGGTTTATTCCTTAGCATGACTTTCTAAGACATGTGTAGAGTATTCTGGGCATAATGAGGCGTTCATGAAAGTGGGTGAGCAATCAATATGGAATCGATCACTTCTATTAGAAGAAGAGAATGACGGATGTGATTCTATAAAGTGTTGACTCAGAAAGTCTATGGTCATAGCAAAATAAATTTTAGAAAGGACTTTCTAAGAGCATCCACTATCATTGCTGCTAAAATATGCATATTTGACATTTGGCAAATAGCAATGAAGGGATAGCGCTGCTATCGTTCGTGCCAAATTTGTCAAAAAAAAAGAATAAAAAAATAAGACGGAAGATCTTCCTATGTCTATCCTTTTTTTAGAAAAATGAAAAATAGCCTTTTCGTAAACAAGTAATGGCATTTTGGTAATATTTGAAAGAAAACCACAATGAAGAAGTGATCGGACGGAAGATCTAGATTTTTTTAAAAAAATTTAAAATGGAAATTCATAATATATGAATGACATTTTCGTAATTTGTGGGGAAAAAATTCTAAATAAGTTGATGGACGAAAGAAGATCTTCCGTCCGTCCATATTAAAATAAAAAAAATTAATAAGACGGAAGATGATCTTCCGTCCGTCCATATTAAAATAAAAAAATTAATAAGAAAAAAATTTAATAAGATGGAAGAAGATCCTCCGTCTTCTATATTTATCAATTGCTAAATCGTGCTACTATATTTAGAAGTCCGCTGTTCACTTCCATTGCCAAATATGCATATATAGCGAACGATAGTGGGTTGTCATTTCCTAAAAAATGAATATTTTGCATATTTAGCAAACGATAGTGGATGCTCTTAAGTATTCATTCAATCACTAACATATCAGAGACATGATAAGTTGTTAGAGTTTGAAATTAATCTGTACCCTAAGTTTTTCGGGACATTGTATGATCAAAGAATTTTAATTGTACGGGAACTAATCACTAAATGGTACAATTGATTTCATTAATCAAACTCACATTATTTGAATAGTCATGACACTCTACTTGACGTCACTCATGACTTGTGGAGAATTGAAGAAGTTTAATATCTTCACAGCCGGCTTAATGTGGGGCCCAAAGCTTTTTCTTAGAAAGTTCAATTTGGAATTTTATTTGATAAAATTCGGGAATCAAACAATTGCATATATGAAGATATATTAAATATGACAAATAGTTCTACTAGCACGGAATGTTATATGGTTATCAATTTGTTTATGAGACAAATAAATTTTGTTCATCATGATTAAATGATGAATACTCTCTTTCTAGAATATTTCAATAGTTGGAATATTTGCATTCATAACTAATAAATATTTGAGATGATATAATACATTAACTAAGAAATATGAAGATATCTCATTATGGTTAATAACTATAGGCTAAATTTGAAAAAAAAAACCTTGGACTATGGCCTTTATGCAGAAAACCCCCCTGACCTTTTTTTATGTAGAAAAATTCCTGAACTATTGTTGCAAAAAACCACCTCGCCAGCGTGAGACTTTCTGCTAAAGTTGATGGAGGTTTTTGACAATAATAAGAAAGATATATGATATTTTTTGAACCAACTTGCAAACATGAATGGGGTTATCTGATACAAGTACAAAAGTTGTATGTGGTTTTTTGAAATACTTCAAGGTTTTTTTTGTAACAATCATAGTTCAGGGGAGTTTCTGCATAAAAAAAGGTCAGGGGGGTTTTCTGCATAAAGGCCATAGTTCAAGGATTTTTTTTTTCAAATTTAGCCATAATTATATGAACAAATATTTTGTAAATATCTTTTGATTTGAAAAGGATTATGCAAACCCTATAAGTAGGGTAGAAAAGTTCTCCCCTACACAAGAAAGAAAATAAGAGGAGAGAAACACATTCTCATACTAATCAAAGAGAGTTGAGAGAGATGACACAATATTCCAAGAAAGGTTTGGCGTGGATCACCGTTGGAGGACGAACATATAAGCATCTCATTGCTGAAACCACCGCGAAAGAGCTCTTGGCATCGGTGAAAGGTAATCCATAATCTTTCTATTTTGATCTAATTCGTTTTGATTCATAGTGATTTTGGCAATTGGAAGAAAAAAATTGTATTGTAAAGTTGTTTGTGAGATTAGATCGCTTCCGCTGCATCCGTTAAACGCCTTAATAAACCCTAGTTTTTTTCCTTCAATAGCTAGAAACCAACATCACTTATTGCGCCTTAAGACTTTTTCAACCAAAGAGCAAACCTCCAAAATCTTTCCTATTCGAAATCTTGGATTCGAGAACTAGTACTAGCTCCCCTTTGCTCTCCCAATAAACACTCAGATCCCCTTCTGTCTCAGTCACACTTTCAACAGTTCTATAGAAACCATGAGTTCTCGCTTACTTGTCAGATAGAATAAGAGTTACCTAATACTCCTAGGTGAACCATTTGGCTACAACAATAATCAAGAGTTACAACAGTTAAGAGGGAGCTAACTCCGATCGACATTACTAGCTACCTTCAAAAAGGAGTCATAAGTATTAATCTCAAAACAAAACAATTCCACTTACGAGGTGAAGCGAGGTGTAGGAAATAAATTTTCTTTGTTTAGAAAAATTAGTGGAATGATCACAACTCAAGCTCAACTGTTCATAATTATTGTGATTAGATGACAAACAAAGAAAGAGAGAAAAAAAAAACACTAAAACATTGGTCCCTTTATTTTTTTCGATACAAAGGGTGTATAACAATCATCTATATTGCTAATGAAAAGAGTTTTGCATGCATCTTGCAAGTGGTCTTTCACTTTGTTCACTTTCCTTGCAAAATGGATAAAATCCAAATCCGAATTAAAGAGGTAATGAGAACAATCCACCAAATCCCTCCTCCCATCATTCAAATCTAAATGAGAACCATCAACTCCCCATCTTACTCAGTCAACCAAATCCCCCTCCTTCACCTCCCCTTCTTAATGAGAACAATTAACCAAATCCCTTCTCCCATCATTCTAAACATTGCAAATAGAGTTAACTAACTCATATAATCCAATAGTACATTTCTTCACCCAAGTAAAACCATACACACACAAAAACGGCCTATATAATATAACCAAAAGGTTCAAAACATTGCATCCTCAATATCTTTACTGATATAACTCTTAACAAATAGGTTGTCTGAGACTCTCTGAAACAAAACATTGGTCATTTGAAGATTTAATCTAATAGTAGACTCTTGCTTAAGCAAAACCACACACAAAGAAAGGAACCTATAGAACATAACAGAACACATTATGCCCTCGACATCTTTACTATTATAACCTAAATAGGTTGTCTGAAACCAGCCCACACTGACCTATGAAGTCATTCTCCAGTCTCATGCACAAACAGTAGCAAAGAATTTTCTATTTTCTCAAAAATGATTGAAGCAAGCACATTGATCGTGATATTAAACCAGCGTATCCTAAACATCTTTACTATTGTAACCAAAACAGATTGTCTGAAACCAACCCACATTGGTCGTGTGTAAGCCAACGGGCCGGGCTTAGGCCAAACTTATACATGCCCGAGCCCGAGCCCGAAAATTTTTCTAGCGTCCAAGCCCGACCCAAAATTGGGTCGGGCTTCTAAATTGAGGCCCAAGCTCGGGCCCGAATAAAACCAAAAAACGCGAGTCCGGCCCGTTTGCTAATGTTAGCCTCACATTCTTCCTTGTATGATCTCAATAGAACCCATCAATGGAAGTATAAATGACCCAACTCAAGCACAATAAGAGAATAGATATTTGTATTAATCAAATGAATGTATTCATGAGATGTTGTGGTACAATAATAGATTGAAGAAGACAAAGAGAGAGATACCGATTAATCGACAGGGGTGTCTTGGGGTCAACGGCGGCAAGGGACAACAACAACAAATTTTAGGAGAGAAATTAACGATGATGAAAAAGAATAGGGGAAAATAAGGTGAAGAAGATGGCTGCCATGAGAGAGTGTGTGTGTTTAGGTTGAATGTATTTTAGTGTTGATTGTTAAATTCTTATTATTTGGAAAAATAACCTCTTGTTTTGGAAATGACAAAAAAATTAATGGGAACTTTGGAAATTGACTTTTTAATTTAAATGACCAATCTATATAATAAAACACAAGGCAATTCAAAAAAAAGCTATCAAGTGGCTCTCCTTCAATTGGAAGGAAATCAACGGTCCAGATTTATGCTTACAAAAAACATTTTTTCGCCCATTACTCTAGCTACAGTACCTGTTACTGTAGCTACGGTAGGCACATTCAGATTTATACTTTATGTTGTGTGAAGTAGTTGATTTTTGTTTGGGTTTTGAAATTAATTAACCTTTAATACCTACTTTTAATTAATTAAGAAATGACTACTTGAAATCACACTAATCTTAATTAAGAAAAGCTTTAATTGTTGTGGTTTTTTGTGTTTTCTTAATTAATTGAAATTTAGGGATTAAAAGTTAATTAGTTTCAATCTAATTAAGCTTAATTAACTCATCCAAAACATTAGGGATTAAGCTTAAATAAAATTAATTAATCCCTAATTTTGGATTAATTTCATGTAAAACAAAAAATAAAAAAGTGTTTTAAATTACTTTCGCTACAGTATTACTACAACCAAAACAAAACTAACATTTAATTATTGCCACAGTAAACCTATATTCAACCAAAGCTACTTTTAAGAAATCAAATCCAAAGAATTGCTTTCGCTACAGTGCTTTTCCCTCTCTTCATTTTTTTACAACTAACCAAACCACCCCTAATTGTTTTAGTAAGTAATTATTTTACGACATTCTAATTATTTTTTATTACTTATCGTGTAGTCACTAACCAGATGGTATTCCATATAAATGTTGACCTATGTGATTTGTTAGTCAAATAGGATTGCATATATTTTACTGTTTACAGTGTTTTTTATATATTGTATCGTTCAGAAGACGTGCCGTAGGCACGTGTCCACGGGTAAACCTAGTTCAATTATATAATATGAGAACCAGGTTAATTTAAGAGACTAACTCAATTTAAGAGAAAACTTTTTTTTTTCAATTTAAGAGAAAAAGTGTTTTGGAAATGACAAAAGACTTTAAGCCCACCCCTCCACAACTGTCCATTCCCCATACCCACAGGCCCCACTCCTCTACCACCTATATGCCCATTTGTGCATAAAAAAAACTCATCATGGCAAAAGATCCGACCTTTGAACTACCACAATGTGGATCATGTATGCAGTCACGATTTTTAAGGATAATAAAAGGTTGTCATCTTTTCTCATATTATCTTCTTATGCCCATGTAAGTGTATGATTTTTTCTCACATTCACCCCTAAAATCTACACATCCCTTGTGATTCGGGCTGAGTTCGGGCCGGACTTATACGAACCCGAACTCGGCCCGAAAACTAACTCGGGCTCGAATGTTGAGCCCCGGTCCAAAATTTTTGAAAAATTTCAAGTCTGTATCCTACAAAAAACAGGTCGGACTTGGTCGGGCTCGGATCAGTTGACACCCTTAGTCGTGTGAAGTCAATCTCCATTCTCCCATACATAAGTAGTACCTCCCATACATAATTAGTAGCTCCTTCGCCTAAATATTGGTGGTGAACAATTTTCTATTTTTTCGAACATGATAAAAACATGTGCATGGTACATTGGTACTACTAAAAAAATTAAGCTTAATACCTGTCAAGACCGTCCCTTTGCACCTGCCTGCATCCGCTGCGTGATCAGCTCCTTCGGCACCATAACCGCCGACGACACAATATTCCCCATCGACCCTGCCATCGGCGGAATCAACACCCTTGGAAAACCCGCCACCTTCCCCAACAAACTCTTACCAAACTCGCACGTGCCGAAACAAATCGCCGACGAACTCGCCGACCCCACCAGCACCGCCAAAACCCCGCGGTAGAATCCCAAAACGCCGTCAGATCTGAAGGTCTTGGTAGCAGCATCGAGGGCAGAGTCGTAAATTTGGGCGGCGCCCTTGGTATGGAGCTTGGTCTTGACTGTATCGATGGGGAGGAGGCAGACGTAGGTGAAGGCGCCGGCGATGCCGCCGCCGGCCGCGCCGACGAGGAGGGGTTTATGGTTAGGGTTTGGTTTTTGGCGGGAAAGGGAGAGGAGAGGAGGAGGGTGTTGAGGTTGGCGAAGAGGGAGGGGAAGTCGTCGGGGTTGGAGGAGCGGAGGGAGAGGGAGAGGGAGGCGAGGGGGACTTTGGAGATGGTGGTGGTTTTGTGCGCCATTTCATGGAGATTGAAACCAAAGAGGTGAAGGGGAGGGAATTAATTTTTTTTATAAGATGCTTTACGAATATATTTGTACAAAGAGCACAGTTGTCCAAGTATTTGCGCTCGTGTACTCAGCAACTAAATTCGCCGTTCCCAACGGTGAGTTTAGTTGTTTCATCCTCGCTATTAGAAAAAAAGTGTATTTAGTGCTGATTTTTAGTTGCAAATTTTCAAAGAAGAATCAACGTTCCCAACGGCGAGGACATTTATACTAAACTCGTTGTTGGGAACAGCAAGTTCAAAAATTTCGAAGAAGACTCGCTGTTCCCAACGGCGAGAACATTTACACTAGACTCGCTGTTGGAAACAACGAGGATCTAGGAAATTTTACAAAGAATGAAACATTCGGTTGGACTTAGTGAACTTTCAAAAAAAACTTTGTAAAATTTTTTTTTAACTAAACTCGCTATTCTCAACAACGAGAGTCTAGTGTAAATGTTTTCGCCGTTGGGAACAGCGAGTCTTCTTTGAAAATTTTGAACTAAACTCGTTGTTTCCCCCAACAGCGAGTCTAGTATAAATGTCATCGCCGTTGGAAACAACGGGTCATCTTTAAAACTTTTGAACTAAAAATAGCACTAAACACGCTATTTTCCAATGGCGATGGGAACGGCGAGTTTAGTTGTTGAGTCCATGAGTGCAAATACTTAGCCAACTGTTCTCTTTCTACAAATATTTTTGAAAAGTGTCTTATAAAAAAAAAATTATTCAAGGGGAGGATGAAGAGGATGGATGCGATTAGGGGCAAATTACGGAAATGACCTTCGGCGGTGTTCTAAGGACCATTGTAGCTAGAACCGCAGTTGAGTTTTCTTGGACCAACTCAAAGTTTTTATGCACATGTATTATCGTTGAAAAACGAAATCAATTTAAAAATATATACAATACATGTGCTAATAATCAGTGAAAACAAAAGACACTAATCGCGTAAAAGGATGCCATTTCAAATGAAAAATATGATAGCAAAGTTTACTTTGGATAATGCACTCAAAAGGATGGATTGGCTGGTGAGATTGTGGGCAAGGCACTCAACTATATCAACAAGGATGAAGAAACTAAAACAATATTGCGAAACGAGCCGAAATTAAAGTGAATCTATACGCAGAGCAGAATAAACACAAGAATCACCAGAAGAACAGAAAGATGATTGACCTTGTAAAAAGATTCCTAAGTTAGATTAGCAATTGATCACTGATATGGGGTAGATGACGTGGTCTCATCCGGTCCATCAGACTCCCTCAAATTTCGCCCCTCTATGATCATCAAGTCAAAGCAAGTCAAACGGGCTTCAGCCCATTCAGACCCACAAACAAACGGGTCCGACCTGACTCATTAGGGTCTCAAACCCGTTTATCCCTGTCTATAAATACCAGATCCTCTCCTCGTTTCCGAAGGTAATAAACTTTTCCCCACCTGAACCCTAGCTACTGTTGTTTTCTCAGTGATTGACTAGATCGTCGGAGGGTCTGTCGCCGAGACTTCTCCCAGTGTTTTTAGGCAGTGTGTTGGTACAAAAGACCAAACCGAGCCAAGCCTCAAAGATCCGAGCCGAGCATCCGGCCTCTACTCCCTCCTGCTACCTCCGAGCCGGTCCTACGGCCGAGGATCGGATTGACGCCAGTACCGCATCTTCCGCTACAGAAATTACAAGAACTCACACCTGTTCACCCCACACCCCAAAAACAAACAACAGCAATCACCATGCCTCGAACAAGGATGGACAAATACATTTGAAAGATGGCAGCAACATGCTGCAACCAATGATCTGGAGTAATTTCCAATGTCGTTCAAAACAAAAGTACATGGAAACAAGCTAACCCGCTCCCTACAAAAAAGAGGGGGGAAAGAAGGGGGAAAAAAAAAAAAAAAGACCTTCGCCAGATTTATATCTATCCTTCCTCATCTGTACTCGAATATCAAGTTATGAACCACCTTTTTATTTACCTTCTATTCCCTCAATAAATGATCACCTTTGACAATCACAACAGGGCGCTTGTCGTGCCAACCCAATGCGCAGCGATGGATGAGCTATTCTACAACTAGGTTCCCTGAGCAAGTGCAACACACAAGCAAAAAGAGCCTACTAGCCAAATGGACAACGCTTCTTTCGAAGTTATAATAGTAAAGATAACTTTCTTCCAGTTCGTTCACCAAAAAAAAACTCTTCTAGATCAGAGCCGGACGGGCAATCCGTAGTTATGGTAAGTTCTGATGATTCCGTTGCGACTGGCCGTGACAATAACCTGGCTCCATGTGGCCGAGAGATGTGTTAGGTGTTGATACCGATGGTGCATATGATACTTAGGAGATTCCGGAAGTTTCTCCTCTGGCCATGTGGCAGATTCCTTGGATATGCCATCGGCAAAGAGCCATGCGCCAAGAGAGCACAAGTCCGAATCCCAAAGCCAAGTTGATGGCTCTAAAATCTTAAGTGGTTGAGAGGGGAGATGAAGAATGTTGCTGCTGCTGCTAGAGCTCACGCCTATGGGGTCCATGCCAGGCCAAGGTACAGCAACTGATACGCCATCAGAAGAGAAGATTTCACAGGAACGTATAGACTTCAATGACTTGGATCGTTTAGATGAATGGCTGCCTGAGAGATTGTAGTTCCAGATGTAGACACTGGAGTCCTCGCCCACAGAGACGATGTATCTCCCATCCGAAGTGAATGATGCAGATAGTTGGCTCTTGGTTTTCTGCAGACCTGAATCATGCATAATACAAAAAAGATCATTAAAAAGTCGGAAAACTTCCTCATTTGATATATGAAATAATAATGGAAGATGTAATAAAGTTCTAGTAACAACAACCAGAAATCTAAAGTCGGCCAAATATATCAGAAATAAATTTATCATTTTAACATTATCAACTCAGGTGTGAATAGTATGGATATTACATCAAAACATGCCTTTCATGGAAAAAAATATTTTACCGTAAATTTTCCTTCTCAGGTTATTCAGTCAAGTTCCTTCTCAGGTTATTCAGTCAAGTATCAGATCCTAAGAGGGACGGATGTGGGCACACCAACATGGACGGTGCAATCCGACACATCCACACGGAGAAAATTTTGAAAAAAACTACCCTAAATTTTAAAGTGTCGCGTCGGTTTCATGTGTCCCACACATATGCAACACGATACGGATACCAAATTGAATTGTCTGCAACATATTATTTAAATCACCAAAAAATGATTTCTAGAATAATTAAACACAAAGATAACCAAGCAATGAGGGATGCTGCTAAATTTTCAGCGAAGATAATCACTCCACTGAAACGACCTTGGGCGCTACTTAAGGAATGGTATGAAGAAGACCAAAGATGATGAGAGAGGAGGATCAATACCAAGAACACCAAGCCTTCCTGAGAGGGCAATGTTTTCCTACAAGCAATTAGTACACCCCCAAAACCATGAAGCACGGTATCAAACCTTGGTCGCAACCGTGACAAAACTCCGAGTCACCTTGATTCTTTGACTACTCGATGCAGTAAATGCCTAAAAACTCGGTGTTCGCCGATACTCATGGAAACAAGGAAAGAAGATCAAAACAATATTTTTGAGAAATCCAGTACACCGACCAAAATAGACATTCATTACCGCTAACTGTTACCGGGACAATACCATGCCACAAAGGACGGATCTAAAGAAGGGAAAAAGCTACTACTGCATCAGATTACTGTCTTATGAGGCAGGTATCCACTTTGTCCCGAGAAGGGCGGATCCTCCTCAATGGATCATCCTACTTTATGGCCACTAATAATAAGGAGACATTCGTTGAGTTCGATCAGATCAACTGTGAAAGCACACTGTGAAGCGACCGAGGTAAGCTTTGTCATCCTCCAGCACTTGAAAAACAAGCCCTTACAAATTATGACAGGACTAATAATCAAGGTATGTACCAAAAGATGCCAACTGTGAATGGAGGATAAAGTATTTTCCTGACTCACATGTTCAAATAAAGGAGAATTATGACTTAAGAGAGTGATTATTGTTATGTCTCATGAACTCTGTTGATAAAAGTGTTGGAATATAGTTCAATGATGTGCATTTGATACTAAGAGGAAAGAGATCAAGGAAAATTTATTGATGTAATTATTAATTTTTATTATACCGTACCCATATAATATCTGAAGAGACATTCATACATAACAAAAAAAAAGAAGGAAAACCAGTTAAGTCTAAACAAATACAACGAAAGGGAATATCATAGTGAATGGGAGGCTTACACAGAAAGACGATGACCAGAAAATCGAAAAATCTACACAAAATTTAGAAAACATTCCTTGGGATACGATTGAACAGTGCAGGGAATATAACCAGTAAATTAGCAACCATCAGACTATCACAGCCAGTCAAAATGCTATGTGCTCGCATTTATTTTGAGAATAGGTGCAGCCAGTTTCAAACTTATTTTTAATATGCAAGGGCAATAACTGGAACCTCCACCTGACTCAAGGGGAACCGATATAACCTTCTCCCACCAGTACCAAGTTTGATACTTCCGAAGGAAACATCAGAAACAGCATATATAAGCAGCATATATAAGCAGACAGAAATAGTGTTTATTTGATTTCTTGCTAGGAATATTTTCTCATATCATACTTGAATGAAATTACTTCTGAAACATATGGTGTTTTTAGGTGATAATCTAAGGTGTTTTTAGGTGTCAGATAGCAAAACTGCCAAGCTGACAACAGAATATCATGATTTTCTAAATACTTGTTCTAAGTCAAATATATCTGATGAGGACATCGGTTCCAGACGATTTGGGCGTTTCTATCAGCGCAGGCATCGTCTTCATCAGCTGTTTTATTCAGTTTAGGACTTTTATTTTATTTCCATTTTTATGTAATCTTTTTTGTAATTTTTAGATTCTGAGAATATTTTGGAGATGTGTTTCAAGATGTAATTGAGCCTATTTAAAGGCCCTGAGATGAATGAGAAAGGGATGTCATTATTGATCAAAAAAATCTGTGTTGAGTTTTGCTCTTCATTTTCTCTCCTTTGTGTGATACAACTGAGATACAAATTAGGGTTTGTGATAAATCCTAATCAAATTTTAGGGTTAGTGATTAACTCTAAAATCTACCCAAAATTAAAATCTCCCAAATATAAATCCCTAACCCTAATTTCCCTTCCTCTCCCCGTCATCTTCTTCTCTCCCCCTTCGGTTTCGGAACAGAACCCAAAACAAAACCACCAAAACAAAATCAAAACCAAACCAAAACAAAACCCATCAAAAACCAATCCATCTTCTTCCTCTCCCGCTCCCTCCCTGTTCCCAAAACGCCCAACTCCGAACCCATTCCCCGTCGCCAACTCCGACCGTCACCATCGTCATCTCCAACCGCCTTCAACCCCCGACATCGCCCAAACACCCAAAGCAAACCCAACTCCACTTCTCCCCATCGCTCATCCTCTACTCCTCGCCCCACCACAGTTCCACCCCTACCTCCTCGGCTCCCCGTCAACCCTCTCCCCCACCTGCGAACCACCACCTGCACCCCCATCCCGATCACCCTGTCTCACCTCACCGACGACGCCGCCCCCCCTACTCGTCGTCAACCCGCCGTCGGCCGGATCTAGCAGCCCTTGCTGTTGTTGCTGCCGCCCGTCTATTGTCGCTGCGTTGCTGAGATCCTAGTTGCTGTCTGCCATTGCTGTGTCTTGGTTGCTGTACCAACTCCGAGATCTACGAGGGTTTCTTCGGATTCGGTATACTCTTTCCATCTCTTCCGTATTTATGTTTTACTACCTTATCATCTAGTATATTATCTGATTTGACTGTCGACCACAAAATACTGAGATTGAGTGATCCACATGCTAGATTAGGGTACGAATTGGTATTGCTCTTTTTACTTGCTGAAACACGTAGGGATTTACTTATTGATTAAGAGTGAATTATTAATTGGAATTGTTAGCATTTGATTCAATTCTTGAAAACCCATCGGACCTGTTAACTGTTAAAATATCCAATCTAAATCTGCACTTTCATGTTGGTAAAATTAACCCATTAAAATTCTTGGAAAATTCTCTATTTTAGGGTTGGTTTTACATCAATATCATAAATTCATATTATGCAACTTCAATAAGATCCAGCCTAAACAATACAGAACATGAAGGTCAAATCAAACTCCACCTCTGAATTTGTGGATAACATCAACACCATCAAAGATCTGAACTCTAGAATCTGCGGATGTGATTAGAACCTTTCGAGAGTCTTCTGGCGAAAACTGAAGGGAACCATAAAGGTATTAATATTCAGTTCAATTTCATATGTATACATATATGTTGCAGTTTAATATATCTGACCTGCAAGCAAGTAATTGGTTTGCTAGCAGACTTCTTTCTACCCTGTACACAAAACTGTGTCTCCAACTGCATAGATTTTCCTGTAACCAGAATTAATCAAAGTATAAGGATAAGTAATAGCCATTTCAAAAACAAACTAAAACAATTAAAACTAGAGAAATAATAGGTGCATCCATTCTAAACAAATGACAACAATATTATCTATTGTGAATAAAAATAAATCTATTGATAGCTAAGATCTAATCCAACCAAGTTTAACGGCATCACCTATGAAGCACATATACAGTACGGAGTGAGGGTATGACACGACACGGGTACAGGGATACGTGAATTTACAAAAAAGTGGGATACTAGTGCGTTGGTTGGTACCTTACGTATAAATTAACTTATATTATATCTATGAATAAAAAATTATTTATCTTGTTAAAAATTCAAACATTTAAACAAATTCATAGAACTATAAGTATACATTACAATTATGAGCATTTGGAGAAAACAATGATAGTCTAACTATAAAATCCTTCGGTATACTTGTTCAGTGTTTAAGCATAATTTAAACAAGTTTTTGAAATTTCACTAGCCCAATGCATTTATCTCAACATAATTGTCTAAAAATTGCAAAAAAAATATTTTAAGAATGAGTACTCCTTAGGTACACACCTGAGAGTACCTAAGGAGTATCGGCACCCAATACGCACCCGACAAGGGTACGTTGGCCATTTGAAAGTACCCGTGCTTCTTAGGGCATCACTAATGAGATCACCCAAGTTTAATGGCATCACTAACAAGTTTAGTGCCAAATTTGTAATTGTGGTTGGAGAGGGAAGAACACTAAAAGTAACTACCTGAGTAATCATAAAAGCGGCAATTTCCTGTGATAGAACCCACAACAAATCCCTGTTCAACAAACAGAAAATAGTTAGAATAAGGTAAAAACCAGCTAATAAAATAATAAGGTGGTTTACAAAAATAAAAACACAAGGGTGTATATGGAAAAGATTAGGTCAGAGAGCAACCGTTGAACCAGGTCGGTAACATACAGCTGTCACAATATCAGGTATCTCTGTCCAAGCCACTACACGATTCTCTGATACACCCCATATACGAACTTTTCCATCTATGGAGCCGCTGATGAAGTACTTGTTGTTAACAGGATTGAACTGAACACTCGTCACTAAAGCAAAATAGACAAAGCCCAAAATACAAGAAAGTGCTTTAGATAAACAAAGAATTTTTCTTTGATATGAAATTATAATTTAGAAACAATAATAAAAGGTACAACATTTTCATTAAATTGGACTTCTAAACTTCTTATCATCCATCTAAGCTTCCTTATCTTAAGATCTACACAGATCTATCTATTATATCCAAGGGAATAGGTTTTTGCTGGGTGCGAAGATGACAAACATCCTATTATACTAGCTGACTGCCTACCATGTGAAAGTGCGACCAATGAACAACACTAGTATTACCATAAGTACTGGAGTTCAAACAGCAAAAAACAACATTATATACACAAAGTTCCTAAAAATTAATATATTACCATAATCATTGTGTTCAAAGACTTGAAGGCATCTACTGCAACCAACTTCCCACAGACGAACGGTTTTGTCCATGGAGGATGTAAGCAGACACTGCAAACACAACACTAATACAGTATCAGCCTTGGGATAAATATTTAATTTGAAAATGAAATTAAATATAATTAAAAGTATATGTCAAGCAAAATGAATGAGCTAAACAAGTTACTGAACTACAAACTGCATGTGTCTAAGAAAGTATAACATGATAAAGTTTGTTTAAAAGAAAACAAACAAAATAATAATTTAGTCCAAAAAGAAATACTGAATAAAAATTATTGTATGTACTACAATAGGCCACTAAAGTGACTCACATCAGAATTTGACCACGAGAGGTCCAAGATATCACTGGTATGCCCATGAAGTTCTTGCAGCGGCTTCTCGTCAATCATGAAAACCTTCTTCGGGATGACAACTGGAGCAGAGTCCATATGCTTTTTTCCCATTAAAAAATTCCTGTCTTTAACTTTATCAACAAACTCGCAGAGGCCATTTGCAACCGAGCATTTGCAGGAGGCTTCTACTTCCCTGACCTGCCAAATGCGTACAACACAATCCTCACCACCACTTGCTAAATAACACCCAGAAGGACTAAATTTCATAGTCCTAATAATGCCCTTGTGAGCTCGAATTTCCTGTCCCATATACAGCGCACTGAACTCCAAGCACTTCTTATGATGACGGAGGACTTTCGCTCTAATACTCCTGTGCAATTTAGTATCTTTACCTGATAAATAACTCTTGCACATTCCCACCAAAGACACTCTTGAGATAAACCTTTTCCAAAAACTCTTGCTTTTCTTTAGTTTTGCCAAGGAATCACCAACATGGTGTGTTTCCTCTGAAGGAGTGGCTCCTTTTTTCATGAGTTTTAGGACAGAGCGAGAAAGGCCAAGCAGTGCATCGAACTCCTGCAATGAAATCAGCTTGTTTGAGCCAACTTCTTTGAGCCCAACATCTTGAATGATGAATTGTTTCCCACTATCTAGATCTCTTATACTAACAGCAGTGTCTTTTTGCCCTTCATCATCATCACACGTTAATGTAGCCAGGGCAGCACAACTGGTGTCTATAATTCTTTCCACGCTTGCATTCTCTACAGACTGGTTACTCTCTGAGGTTTCGAGGGGGGAATTTAATGGAGAAGAAACAAACTCATCAAAACCCATACCTAGTAAGAACCTTTTTCGCCTTTCACGAACACTCATCAAATCCTTCTTCCAAAATTCGGAATCAACACTTCTAGAACCTAGCTCTTGCTCCTCATCTGCCAAGCTGCATAATGATGGAGAGTCTACGGGGCTCCTATCAAAAGACTCAAAGAAGACTTCTTCTTCTTCTTCGTTGACGCTAACACTCTGCATGCTTTAATCGGGCACACACATTCCCCAATCAATCACCATTAAATAAGCTTTCAAGCACAATGTAAAGGCCAGAGAAAATGGGCTGGTTGAGAGCCTTGGAATCTCATAAGCTGGTAAATTATGTGGTCATGCAACCGCAGAACAAAATGAACATAAAAGGAGTTACTCAGATGAAACAGAAGATTCCAACTATAAATTGCAATTGCAAACCCAAAAAGAAGGTCTAATTGAAAACCAAAAGTCACCAAACCAACCCAAAAGCAGCAAAAGGAATCCTCAAAATCCTTCAGTGATTCTCCATTCCATGGAAAATTTCCTTAAATAGGAACCCTTCCCCCCTTACTAAAATTGCATCTTCAGCTACTACTTCCCAACATCACACTATCAAATACTGCTCTAAAAATATTCAAAAAAAAACACAAAATGCTGTAAATCCTACTCAAAGAGCACCCCATATAACCCATTATAAAAATGATTAAAATCCTGAATCTAAAAGATGCCTATAACCACCAACCACATAAAAACAGAAAGAAAAGGTGTTATACTCAAAATCTTTCAGTGAATCTCCTCTTCCTCTCAAACTTCCCTAAATAGTAACACTCCTCAAGCTCCTAAATTTCCAATTCTAACAACAAAATAAACATAAAGATAAATGATTTCAACTGTTACCTCAAATTCAAATCAAAATTCTCTAAATAGTAACACTTTTCAAGCTCCCAACTTTCCAATTCTAACAACAATAAAATACGCATAAAGATGAAGGATTTCAACTGTTACCTCGAACTCCATCGAAACCTTCGCCCAAATTCCCCACTGAACACAAAAACAAGACAATGCCACCAAAATTTTGATTTTTTTTTTGCGCCCAACTTTGAGATTCGCGATCCAATAAAAAAAACCCAGCAACCACCAAATAATAATGACGCTAATAAACCCACCACCTCTACTCTACTCCTTTTAACAGAGGCGCAAATTAATGGCGGTTCTCTTCTTGAGATCGAGAAACCGTAGAAAAGTACAATAAGCGTAGTAGGCTACTGCTAGTGAAAGCGACCGGTCGCGATCTCTGCCAGAATCGGACCGAACTGACAGCTGTCCAGATCGCGCGAGGCCGCCAGCTTCGTCCCCACTCTACAAGGCGTAGCCTTTTGGTAGGGATTTGATTGGATTCGCGTCGAATTGCATAGGGATCAATGGAAGCCGCGATCTTGAGATTTTGGGAGAGAGAATTTTTTCGTGTAGGGTTTGGGATTGGGATTGGGATTGGGATTTGGGGGGATTTAAGCGAGTTCGTTAATGGCGGATTTTGAAGAGAGGTTAGGGATGTGGAAGTTTATCCGGTTTTTTGGGGGGGTTTAATTTAAAAACCGGTTGCCGGCACTTCGGTTTAGCTGTAATATTAGGGACTTTTTGCATGAACACCCCTATAAGTTTGTATTTTGTGGTCGTTGTTGAATACTTATTTGCATGGAGGTCCAAACCTTTTTTAACAGATGATAGACGCTCATTGACTCTCACCACTATCGTTTAAAACAAAATTTACAATTTAGCAATTGGAAAATAGCAGTAGAGGAAGAAGTCTGCTATCGTTGGTGTTAAATCTGTCAAAATAAAAAATATAAAAAATATATCAGACAAAGCTTCTTCCTCCGTCCGTCCTTAAAATAAAAAAAAATGGCATTTTCATAATTATCCAATGGCATTTCTGTAAGAATTTGATGAAGCAAATTGGAGTTCCGGGCTTGGACCCGTCCTTTGTTTTTTTAATAAAATTTTTAATGGCAATTTCGTAATATTTGAATGACAATTTCATAATTTATTTGGAAAAAAACTAAATACTTTAAAAAAGACGGAGCTTCTTCATCCGTCTCTCATCTTTTCGTTTTTTTAATAATAAATTATTCGACGGACAGAGCATCATCTTCCGTCCATCCGAATTTTTTTCTCAAACGAGTGAAGATCATCCATCTTCTATATTTAGCATTTCTTTAAGAGCGATTTCTATGTTTAGCGAACGATACTGTTCACTCATTTTCTAAATTTTGAGTATATAGCGAACGATAGTTAAAGTTTTTTTTAACGCAAATGCTAAATTTTGAGTTTTTACGAAACCAGTGCTCCTGGGATCAAATGACCAAAGGTGAAAATAAAAAATAAAAAAATTTATCTTCATTGCAATGTAAAGCCATAATCTATATGAGTAATATTGGTTTAAAAAAAGTGAGTCATTCTTGCAATCATGTCCAGTTTGAATTGTTTCGAATTTGAGTTAAAATACAAGTGAATTATTGTTGATTAGGTAGGTTAAAATATAATATAATTGCAGACATTAACTTTACATGAGAGGGTGTGGTCACAACATATATGGCACATAACAGATGGTTGAGAAATTGATGTACAACACAATAAGAAGATGATATCATCGAATGTCCCTTTTAATTACTATTTATATTCACAATAATGGTCCTTCTTTTGCTATTCGGTTTCACACAAACTTGTTCTTGAACTTCAAAATTGATCGTATGAGAGCATCTGTAGTCGTTCCAATTCAAATTTTTTATATTTGGCTTTTAGAAATGTAAATTTTAAGCTGGATTTGTAGTCGTCGAAACAAAAAAATTGAATGAAATAATGGATGATATTTTGTTTTTTGAATCTCAGACATTGATTTCCTCAAATAATTTAAAATATTAAAAAATTGGCGTCTAGTACATTTGTTTAAAAAAAGTGTATGCATAGATAGACATAACAATTCCTATATTCTAATTCTATTTCAGTCCTTGATAATAAAAAAAAAATCACATCAATCTCAATTTTACTTATCATATGCATAATAATTCTACAGGTCATTCCATAGGAAAAAAAATTTCAAAATGGGAGAAATCTTCAAGGACGCAAGATCTTGCATCCTTTCTCTTTATTTATTTTTTGTTTTTTGTTTTTATTTTTTGTTAGGCGCCATAATGTCTTGCATCCGATCACCATTTGTGTGTGTTTTTTTAATAATTTGGTCAGACACAATATAATTTTGCATTCGACAATTTTTAATGATATATAAAAAAACACCGGATGCAATATCATCTTGCATCCGACATTTATTTATTTATTTATTTTTAAATTGATTATACGTAAGATCATCTTGTGTCCGAGAAAGAAAAAAATTGGAACGGACGCAAGATGATCTTTCGATTCCTATATCTGAAAATTTCAAATATCGTCTCTCAAATATATATGGGTACTGTTCATGTTTTTCCAAATTTTCAAAATATAGAGAACGAATACACCAGCTTGTTCCCTATATTTTTCAAAATTTGAAAATATAGAGAACGACTACAGATGCTCTGAAATGATAAGCATTTTACTTTTCAACCAAAAAAGATTTTTTTTTCAGGAAAAAGCGTGGTTCGAACCAGGGACTCTGTATTCGAGCCGCTACTGAATTATCCACCCTACCCTATACTAATCAGGACATTACCTGTTATAAGAGAACAAAATTTACCAAATTGCAGAGTGACAGAATAAACCGAAATAAGTTAAAATAAAAGGTGCTACATGCAAAATAAAAATTATTAAAATGGAGCACTAATAACTTCTGGTTTCTGTCTTAATCTTCCATTAACTTCGAGATTGTTTTATGGGAAGACTAAAATGTGAGTTGGTCCCATAATTAATAAAAAAACAATTAATTAACACCTGATTCTCCTCTTTTTATATTGGGATTGATTCAAAAGCACGGAAAAGAAAACAGACTTCCTGTGTATGTTCAGATTTGGGAGACAAAGATTATGATCAACTTCCCTAGCCTTTTGATTAGCCCCTTTGATCATTTTTATTTTCACTTAAACTATCTTTCAAAATCTTACACCATAAGAACATCCACTATCGCTGTTGTTAAAATATTTACATTTGAGATTTGGCAAATAGCAATCAAGGATGAGTGTTACTATTATTTAGAGTCAAATTTGGCAGATCGAAAATAATAAAATATTCAGACGAAAGATCATCATTCATCTCACACTTTCTTTTTATTTTTTTTATATTAAAAAATGTAAGACCGAAGATGAATGATGAATAAGTTTATCATTGATCTTCCGTCTAAGTTTTTTTATTTTAATAATGGTATTTTTGTAATTCTTTAAGCAGTTTCATAAATATGGCAATATTTTTTCCACAAAAGTAGCCAGACGGAAGACGATCTTCCCGTTCAAGTTTTTTTTAATTTTAATAATGGCATTTTCATAATTTTTTAATGACAGTTTTGTAAATATGACAATATTTTTTCCACAAAAGTAGCCGGACGGAAGATGATCTTCCCGTTCGAGCTTTTTTTAGTATAAATTGTTGTAATTTTTTGAATGGCATTTTCGTAGTTTTTGCGTATTTGTATTTTTTTTAACTTTCTTTCCTTTTTTACTTCAGTTTTAGGTTGGCGTACGGAATATCTTCTCCCGTCTTCTATATTTTGGCAATTGCTAAAGGCGCAACTATATTTAGCAATGCACTGTCCATCGAATTGCCAAAAAATGAATTTTTAGCGAACGGGAGTAGGAATTGCCAAAAAAATCTATTTTTTGAGTTTTAGCAAACAATAGTGGATGCTCTAATAAACTGTATAAATATTTTTCATTTAAAGAAACTTTACCCTATGCAACTGCAACACTTGCGATTCAGTTATGTTAAAATGTACTGTGTTGATAAATCTCGTTAAAAATGTACTGTAACGCAAGCCGGAATTTTTTTTTGAAATATTTAGACGAGGAGGGATTTAAAGTGAAAAGAGTGGCCAAAGCCCAAAGGGGCTAATACAAAATTACTGAGGAGCCTAATAAAGTTTCAAAATGCTAGACATACATGGATTTTAATCCTAAACAGGCATTATAAATGCATTGAGATCCACTTCTCACTAAAAACAATGTTTAATATTGTCTTTTAGTGAGAAGTATGTCTCAATGCATTTATAATATATGTTTGGGATAAAAATGCATAAAATATTGTTTTTTAGTGAGAAATATGTCTCAATACATTTATAATGTATGTTTGGAATAAAAATCTATTTATGTATAGTATCCTATTTATATATAGTATCCTATATATAATGTATGTCTCTATTTATCTGGAAGGCCGCAGCTGCTTTCCAGTGTAGTTCCTATCGTATTTGCCATGATGGTTCTAGAGCCAAGCTCTGGAATGACTTATGGATTGGCAACACCTCTCTGGCTATGGCCTTTCCTTCTCTTTTCCATTTGGCAGTTTTGCCCTTGGCTACTGTAGCGGATTCGTGCATTTTGATTGACAAAGTGCGTTATTGGTTTATTCCTTTTACTATTGATCTTGATCCCCCTCTAAGTATTTTACATGAACAACTCATGTCTCTCATTAATAGCTTTGTTTGGAAACCAATCGAGGGTATCGGCTGGCGCTGGTCCTCGTCTGGAACGTTTTCGGTGAAATCCTTTTATCAATTCCTTAATTCGAGAGGCGTTCTTTCGCCCACTGCCTCTTTCCTTTGGAATTCGTGGGTACCTCTTAAGGTTAAGATCACGTCTTGGCTCGCTTTTAATAACAAGCTCCTCACGGTTGAAAATCTTAACAAAAGAAACCTTGCCTGGGGCCAACTCTGTGCATTGTGTTCTGTTCATCCGGAGAATGTCAACCATATCTTCACCCAGTGCCCTACTATTATTTCTCTTTGGAAGATTTCCGCTCTGGCGTGGGGTTTCTCTTCTACCCCCCCAGACCTCGCGTCCGCGTGGTTAGACGTTCCTTCTAAAAGCCCTTACCGTAACGCTCACATTCTATCTTATCATACCATTATTTGGGTGATTTGGAAGGAAAGAAATTGTAGAATTTTCCAGAATCGATGCGCTTCTTCTAATGTGATTATTGAAGAATTCCTTTTTCTCTTTAAGCTATGGTCTATGAATTTGAAGACTAAAGATTTAGCTGATGCCTCTTTCAGTTTATTAAATAATGCATATCTTTGCCTTCGTTCGCTTCATGCGATTTAATATTTTGGTTTTTCTGATGCTTACTGTTAACCATGCTCTCTCTTCTCTTTTCTCTATTTGCAGGTCTAACCCTGGCATCCATGGTGACTTTCATTTCCCTATTTTGCTTTCTGACTCTATCAGCATGCTATCTCTCCATTTTGTTGGTTTGGGACTGATACTTCTCCTCCTAGCCTTCCTATATTTTGGCTAGGTAGTCGGCAGCTGCTTGTTGTGACTTCTGTGGTACTTTTGATGCTCCTGCCATAGTTCCTCTTTTGTAACTTACTTGCTGTTGTAATTAGCACATACTATCGCTGGATGTTTTTATGCTGTTACTACTCTCTTTGGCTTCTGATGATCATATCGTTTGTGCGTTAGCTGGCGTTATGTTTTTCGTTGTTTGATTGATTCGTTTGTTTGCTATGTTTTGATCGTTATTTGTGTGCTAGGTGACTAGCTATCTCCATTTGGAGTTTATAGCTGGAGGGAGGTTTCCCTTTGCTCTGGTTGGGATGGTCTACTGCTTTTCAGAGCACTGTCTTTTTCCCCTCCTCTGCGATTTATTTGCTGCGTTCTTCTGGCTAGTTGAATATTTGTACTTTTTTCTCTATTAATTTGCTATATCTCAAGGACGGTTGTGGTATTTGTGCTCATTACCACCCCCCCGAGCCTGGTTTTTTCCGGTAAATTTGGTTCTCTTTTATGGCTTGGAGCTTCTCCTTTTGATCTTATCTGTGTTGCGTTTTTTTTTCCCCCTTTTCTGTGTATCTTGGGTTTGGTCTGGTGGTTCTCTCAGGGCGTAGGCTTTTATCGGCCTGGTTGGAAGCTTTGATGAATGGCTCTGTTTGCAGTTGGCCTGGTGTTTCATTCCTTCGCGCTGGTCCGCCTGAAAGGAAGAGGGTCTCCTCTGCCGCGGCCTCTTCATTCCGTTGGGTGCTGCATGTCCTCTTCTTGCTGCTGCTGCTTGCTTCGATTGTTTATACTATTCGTTTATTTATTGGCTGTCTCTGTACTGTGTTGTTTGCTTCTTTGTCTGTATCTAACATTGCTGTCTGAGTTTTACTTCTTGTAAAGCTTTATCCTGTACTTTTTTATTATAATATATGCGCTTTGATGTGGCTGGAGTCGTGAGACTCTATCTGTTTTCATCAAAAAAAAAAAATGTATAGTATCCTCAATAAAGTTTTAAATGAATAAAATATTTAGCAAGCACAAAAGTATGTATGGACATAAATACCATAAACAACCGTATGATTGAGATTGTTGTTTATTTGTTTTATTAGGACAGTTGATTCAGTCACATGCACTCTATTTAATTAACCAAGATCTTGTAGTAGTATAATTATTTGAACAAATTGAATAATTCATTAATCTTCAATAATAAGTTGGATTTAATTCATTAATTAGGTTTCCAACTATGATTGACATATGCAGGTTAGCTTTGATTTGTTTATCAACCTGTAATTTGTTTAGTTTTCTTATTAATCTATACGCTAGTTTATTAGTCGTAATTAATTAGTATCGATAACGAACAAGTGTCTTTGTTTTTAGAAGATAACTATAACTTAATTAATTATCAACTATTAGCTGATAGCTTGTAGTGCACTGGATTGGAAGCAAGTGTATAATTTGGAAGAAAAAAACAAAGATAGTAAGATGACAAATGGAACAAGAGCAACTAGTTCCTTAGAGCATCTTTAGCCGTATAAGTTAAAAAATGGGTGTACGGAAATAGCAAATAGCAGAAATGCTGCACTCGTCTATACTCAAAAATTGAGTTTTTTTGGACGAAACGAAAGATAATTTACCGTCTGAAGATGTACCGTAGAAAGTGGGGAATTTTTTTTTGAAGGACGGCAGATCTGATGTATTTTAAATTTTAAAAAATTGTGAAGGATGGGAAAATTTAAATTTAAATTTTTTTCCCCTCAAACGGGGGTCAGTATCAATCTTCACTTTTTTAAATTTTTTCTTTAATTTTTTCTTCCCAAACGGCAGATCATATGCCGTTCGAAAGTTTCTCAATTAAAAAATTTGTCTCAGACGACAAATCATATACTGTCCGACTATAGAACGGTAGATGATCTTCCGATTTCTAAAATATGGATAAAGTCATTTCCGCTGCCAAATATAACTGTCTCCTGTTCATTCGAAACCCAAAAAATGGGCATATAGACGACGACTACAGAGGGTTTTTTCTTCAAAATATCCATTTTTGGATATATAGCCAACAACTACAGATGCTCTTATAAAAGAGGTGAGATTTGACATTAATAATTATATTGAAGAAAAAAAATGATTTCTTCTTGTTTTTTCTTTTGTTTTAAAAGAATTGATCTGTGGAAAAACTTATCTCTAATATTATAATGGGAGAGTTGAGGTTGTCATTTCTGTAATTTGTAGACAACCAACCAACCATCTAATCTCAGTCATTTATTTTCAAATAGGAGTTATATTAACCATTCATTTTCTCATCTGTTATTAGTTATCATAGTATATATCTTCAAAGTTCAAATTTATTTATAAGATAATTATTTACAAAGATTCACTTATATAAAATAAAAGTTGGTGCCACCAGAAATAAATTGTATAAAGTATATGATGAGTAAAAGAATGTCTCAAATTTGAACCCAGATTACATCTTAGTATTTAATTTTAATTTTTTTATTAGAATGTGCATTGCACCTGCAAATTACTAGTTAGGTGGACTGTGTCATTTGTTCAATAAACATTAACTAGTATGATGCACGTGCGATGCACGTGGAGGAGGAAGGAAAAGGACAAAAAAAACCTACCAATATGATGCACGTGCAATGCACGTGGAGAAGGAAGAAAAAGGACAAAAAAAACCTACCAACACGTGCGCTGCACGTGTTTGCACATATAGAAAAAAAAAAAAAAATTATTTGTTTACCAACCCTATCTCTCCCATTATAATAGTTATAGATATTTAGTGCATGCCATTCCAAACAGTTTCGTTTTACGATCGTACTGCTTAGATGAAGTAATTAATACTGTTATTTACAACAGTGTACTGCATAGATGAAGTAATTAATAATGTTAATTAGAACAGTACGTGTACGGGTCGATATGCTCAATGCTGAGAAATTTTATTATTTGTTCAAGTTGAATATCCCTGTAGAAGCCAAACTAGTCAAGTATCAAGTAGTTGACCTGTCGAGCAACAAAATGCAAGAAATTAATAAAATTGCATGCATGCATGTTGTGGTTTACTAATTTGTACTAACACTCTATTAAAAACATTGAATCAACCAACCTTCGGTGCATGATTAACTGGAATATATGGCTTCCCAATTAAAAAAAAAGGTGGAATCTGACCATCCTGTTTCATTAATAAAAGATTAACAAAACAAACTCAGAGTACTGAGCTCGTTACAAAATCCTACAAACATAACGAAAGTATAGAACTCCACCCCAAACATGGGAGGCGGGATCAAAGAAGACTAGAAAAACCAAAGAGAAATACATCATGGTCTCCCACCAAAACCCTGGGGGGCTGGGCACCTCTGATCAGTGTATGCCCCCAACAAATCTTGATGAATCATGAATTTTGAAAAGTGTAAACAACTTGCCAAACAAAGTATAGCATGTCACAAATATTCTTTACAAAATTTTGATGAATCATGAATTTTTTTTTTTTGAGGGAAAGGTGGAATCTGGCCATCATGTTTCATTAATAAGAGATTAACAACACAAACTCATAGTACTGAGCTCGCTACAAAATCCTACAAACATAACGAAAGTACAGAACTCCCCCCCAAACATGGGGGGCGGGATCAAAAAAGACTAGAAAAACCAAAGAGAAATACATCATGGTCCCCCACCAAAACCCTGGGAGGGGTGGGCACCTCTGATCTGTGTATGCCCCCCAACAAATCTTGATGAATCATGAATTTTGAAAAGTGTAAACAACTTGCCAAACCAAGTATAGCATGTTACAAATATTCTTTACAAAATTTCTTTTTACAGTAAAAGGATTGAGAGGCACAGAAAACTGAGAAGGGAACAGAAGAGAAGGAAAACTGAATGAAAAGAAAAGGAAAAATTAAATAAACAACTTACAAGAAGTAATCTCAAATTACAATTTGAGAAGTCGAGGCCTGTGTATCACACAGTATCCTTAAAACAGATTTCGCCTCTTCCGGTTGCTGAAATGAACTAAGGCGTCTGTCTCCCAAGATACAACGACCGGAGCGATCACGTAGGCACCACGTAGCACTCCCGAATTGAGTAGCAGCGCTTGAACTCTATTACCGACTTACCAATAAAACCAGAAAAGAATAACTGAACAGTACCTAGAGAAGGAGAGAAAGAAGATCTGTTGTGCAGGGAAGAAAGTAGAGGGGAGGCCTCTATTTATAGGGGCTGGGTTAAAACCGTAACGGCAGACTTGGCTATTAATGCCTTCATTGTAACGGCAGACAACCAATTGAATGCGGAGACTGTAACGGCAGACATCATTCACTGCCTTTAGTGTAACGACAGACAAAACGTTAAATACAGCACTGAAATGGCAGACAGAACCGTTTCTGCATTCATTTCAGTCGTTACAAAAAGAAAATTTTTAACGGCAGACAGAACCGTTTCTGCATTCATTTCAGCCGTTACAAAAAGAAAAATCAAAACTGTAGCAAAAAGTGGCTTTGCACGGGGTAGGGTCAAGTCGGTCCGGCATTCGTGTTCGCAGGTCGTGCGGGCGCACACAAGTCGCATGTAATCCGGTACGAGATTTGCAACCCCCTGCGCGCGCGAGAGAGAGCCTCTCTTCTAGCCATCTTGCAATGATAAGAAGGAGGTTGCTATATATCCTTTTCTATTTCCTTTGATTTTTTCGATGTGGGACTATGTTCCCTTAACCCATTTCAAGAATGAAAACTACTCACTTTGAGAGATAATTTCTCATTCACCCCTTAACCGATTTTAGCAAACCAATATATGATTTTGATCTACTCACGAAGGAGAACACAAATCAATCAAGATCTCTCAATAATTCATTGAGGATCTTACTCAAAAAATTTCTCAAAAATCGGTTCGTAAATGGTGTATAAAACACTCATTTTCTAATATAGCAAAGCATGAATCTCAAGTTCTCCCGACCAAAAACGTAAGTTAGGACAAAGGCGATTGATGTCGAGATTTAAAAGATCTTTTTAAACATGAAATGGATATCTCTATATATATCTATATAATAAAACACAAAGAAAGCTATCAAGTGGCTCTCATTCAATTCTCCCAAAATCAATGGTCTAGATTTGACCTCACAAAACACATTTTTTCTCCCAAAATTCAAATTCAAATCCTTCCTAAAACAACTCCTTTATTTATTTAATTACTCTCTCTCTATATATATATCTATATATCTATATGAGTAATGCTAGAGCCACTACCAATTTCACTACATTTCTCTTCACTACCTTAGGTGGCACACTCCAATAGATAGGGGATGATAGAGTAGGTGGGAGAACTCTCCAATAGGAGTATGCCACCTAAGGTAGTGAAGGAAATGGTAGTGAAATTGGTAGTGGCTAAAGCATTACTCTATCTATATATCTATATAATAAAACACAAAGAAGCTATCAAGTGGCTCATCTTCAATTCCCCGAAAATCAAAGGTCCAGATCTAATTTCACAAAACACATTTTTTTTCCAAAAATTTCAAACCCTAAAACCAAAATTTTCCCCCCAAAACTAAAAAACTAATTATTTTATTACTATCTCTCTATTCTTTCTTCACTTTTTCATATTTCTCTTTCTCTCTCTCCCCCTATCTCTCTCTCTTATTCTTTCTTTATTTGCTTAGAAATTTAGATTTTAAGATTTCAGGTTTGTAAATTTTCAGAATTTTTATATATTTTTTTTCTTATTACACATGTTATATTGAAAATAGCAAATTTCTCTTCAACAATTAAATTTCATCAGTTTCCACACTTAAAAGTTCTAAGAAGTTAGATTTTACACCTCATTTATAATTATTTTTCAACATATACTAATGGAAACATGGACTTTTATTTACAACTAATTATTGTCATACTATTCAAACTTGAGCTACATAATTGTTGTTTTACTGTTTATAGGAATTTTCGTGTTTTGTATCGTTCCAAAGACGTGCCGTAGGCACGGGTCCACGGGCAAATCTAGTTTCTATATATTTCTGATGGCTAGATGCCTAATACAAGCTGTACCTTCCTTTTTCTATCAATCCGAATCGAAAACCATCGGGATCTCACTAGACGATACAATTATAAATGAAGATGAGAGTACAAGGCTGGGTACAAGCAAGCTCATAGGCAAAGGCAATGACAAGAGCTCTTCAAGGTCCAACAGAGAGAAAAGGAAGCCCAGTTATCTAACTCTTCTTCTCTTAATCTGTGATTGTTAAACCCTGACATTGAGTGTATCGCACTAGACATGTCATGACTCACTCTCGACCTCCTTTGCTAAATCTCCTCTCTTTGGATGGAGGTCTCACCCCTTCCCTGCATCAAGATCACAAATACCGTGATTGTAGAGTGTAAAATAAAGATGAAGTCATAGAAAGAGAGAGAGAGATAGAGAGAGGGGGTGATTGCGAAATGAGTACATACTCTTTCAGGATAAGGCATTTTCATTCTTACTCCTTTCCCAACAGTATAGAAAAACACAGAAAATACAGTCTATTTTTTAAATATATGACATTTTTGAAACTATTTGCAAAAAAAAATAACAGTTGCCAAACTAATTATGCTCGAGGACTCAACAACTACACTCATCATTCACAACAACGAGCTTAGTTATTTCGTGCATGTCGTTGGGAACATCGGACCTAGTTTTTTTTGTGTGGATAAACTGCCCGTTTCAAATGGCAATGTTCTTTATATTAGATTCGCTGAACAACGATGTTATATGAAATTTCACAGAGAGTGAAACAAAGTTTTTTCGAAAATTCACAAAGTCCAGCAGAGAGCTTCAATGAAATTTCATATAATCTCGCCGATTCTAACAACGAGTTTAGTATAAAAAATCTCGCCATTGGGAACGGCGAGTCTTGTTTAATAATTTTGAACTACACTCACTGTTGATAATAGTGAACGACGAGTTTCTCAAACAAAATAAAACTAAGTCCGCCGTTTTCACTGGTGAGCACGAAATAACTAAGCTCGTCGTTGGGAATGACGAGTGTAATTGTTGAGTTCCCTATGCGCAATTAGTTTGGCAAGTGTCCTTTTTTGCAAATAATTTTGAAAAAGTCATATTAAAAAAAAAAATCCAATTTCCGACGGATTTGAAAAAAATATGCTTGAGATTAATAAGTTGATGGTTTAACATAAAACATACTAGATCCCTAATCTTTTGAAGACAACCAGCAAGAAAAATATCTTATAATTGTATCTGGAAAAACTGTCTTATGATTATAACTTTTACAGCTATAGTATTTCTAGAAAAAGCAAAACATAACTTTACTATCATAACTTTTTTCTGATAATTATTTGTTACTATATCAAAACAAGATGTGTGTCAAATATCATGGAATGACAGTGTTATATATCCTGAGAGGCAGACAAAGGAAATAATTTGGTGATTTAGGATTGATTGAGTAGCAAATCTTTGTTTGACAATGACTTGGCATTAGCTAATCAATTCATAAGTCCAACTTTGAATAATTTTCGCAAAATAAAAACAAGTTGATTTTTGATGCATTACTACTTAAGGACTTAGATAACTCATTCAACAATTTAAAATTGTTAGAAGAATTGGACCTGAGTGTACCAAGTGAACTTTCTGAAATTGATCTGCAACAGGAAGAAAGTGAGAAGTAGCTCGTGGCGTGGGTTGCACTTTCTTTAAGAAACTATTTGGCCGATTCTGGAGATGAATCATTGATCACCAAACACTTCTCCCGGAATACAACGAGCTTCTGATTTACAGTGCTGCCAAGACTCCAATCGGAGCACATACCAACTTGCAATAGCAATCAGTAAACAAAAACCGCAGAAAATAGATTTTGAGAAAGAATTGAATGATAGAATTTTTCTTTTCTTTTCTGTTTCTGTATTTCTATATCTTTTTCTTTCCAAAGATGATCTATACTTATAGCTTGTAACCAGAAGCTATTAAATTGTATGAATTAATAGAAAAACGGCTATATAATGAATATCATTTAATTTGTGAAACTGCTATAACGTAAAGTCTATTTAAGTTTGAAACATTTATATTTCTTTGATAAAAAAAACGTTTTTTGAATTCTGACAGTTCAAAAAAAAAGAGTTCTGTTTTTTTTAATCGAACCCCCAACCTCTTGTGAACTCAAAACTTTAACCGTTGGGCCATGAGACAATATTGTCAACAAGATGAGTGTTTTGAATGTATACTCAATTCCAACAAAACTCTTACTAATTAAAAAAAAAACAAATTTGAGGCATGATTTCCAGCTAGTATATAATTTTTCTTTGTGTATATGTTATAATTTCCACAGGGAAAATAAGGATGCCATTGTCATGAAGCATGTGCTATATATATGAGTAGTCCCTTTTGATCCTTTGTGTTCAAAACTTTATTAGCATGTAGGAAAAAGAGAGTTCATGAGTGAGCTTGTTTTTGTTGTTGTAGACCACTTTAGAATCCATGAATGAGCTTGTTAGATGTTTTTGTAACAAAACTAACCAGACAAATCGCTCCACCGACTAAACATGGTCATGCTTGTGGGATGGTTCATATATTATCGATGGAGAAATCTTTTTCATCTAATCAAAACTCTTTTTCATGATGGGTACTTGCTCCAACTTGTGGAGTGCCTTGTATATTCATATATTTATATTCAATTCTACAAATTTTCTCTCTTTTGAGAGAACTGGATGTTTAATATTTTAAAAACATATGCGGTCTGGGGGACATTAGATTGAATAAGATTAGAAAGAAAGTAAGACTAGAGTGAGATTTTGTTGTTGCTTCAATTATGTGGAACCTCTGGCTAGATCTAAATGACTTTTGTTTCAATAGCATTACCCATAGATTATCTTTTCTGATGCACAAAATTCACTTATGCTGTTATGAATGGACATGACTTCTCCAATCCAGGAAGAAGATGCGATTGGGAGAGAAGGAGGAGGAGCTTTCGGACAGTGGGGGTAGCTAGCTATCATTGATTGAGACATCTCAGCTTTTGGTTTACTTGATGTTTACTTCGCTTGATGTATTTCTATTTTGATGTATTTTATTTCCTGCTTAGATTGTAGTTTCCTCCTCAGGTGAACTTGGTTGTTGATCGTCTTCGGGCCTACCATGTAACTTTATTATCTGTTTCGTTAATCTATTTCTAATGAATTGATGACTTAGTCATCTTTTAAATCAAAAAAAATAAAATAAAATAAAAAAAATGCGGTGTTTCTTTTACTTATATAAAAAAAATACCAGAATATGTGATCGAACAGTTTGGTTGCTTATCTGCCTCTTTTCTCTTTAAAAGGGGAAAAAAGGAAATTCAAATAATTGTTCTTTTATGTTTTCTACTTGCATGAAACAAACATCCTAGAGTTAGTGATCCGGAAATTCAAATAATTGTTCTCGTATGTTTTCTGCTTGCATGAAACAAACATTCTAGAGTATTGAAAAGCAGATTTGGGGGAAAATAATTATTGTTCTTATTATTATTTCTCTACCGTATACATCTATATATAAGAATTACATTCTTGGAGAAGAAGGGAGATTGAGAGAAGATCGGGGAGATGAGAGATTTGATGAATCTGTTTTCTATAGATTATGAAACAGAATATACAATTACTATATTTCAACGTAGAGTTAGTGATCCCTCTCTTAGAGAGTATTCATTTCACACATACTAGATCACTAAATTTGTAGTCGGGGATGGAGGCATATATAGTTGAATTCTTCATCAATCTTATAGTAAGAACAGTCTTTCTTCTTGTTTACCTGCAACTCCGACTTTAAATTGAGATTCAGAAGCAAATAGTTAAATAAAAAACACATAATCTTTGCCTCGAAGAAGATAAACCTTGCAATTTATTTCTATTCTACATCCATACATAATTTTGTTATGATAATTTTTTTTTTTTTTTTGATCAACGGGATAGAGCCTTAGGCTCCAGCCTCAAAAAATATATATATATATATATATAAATAAAGGAGAGTACAGATTGCAAGAAACCAAACGGCACTTGCTCGGAGAGAGACCAAAGCAAAAGGCCAACAGCACAAACAGCTACAACCTACATGAAAATAAACGGGCCAATGAAAGATTAGCCAGCAGCAGAACTCTATATCAGAATACAATTAAACACCACAAAATCACTCGCAGACAGACTGAAACCACAACGACCATAGCAGCAACTGCAAAGGACGCTCCACCAAAGGCGACCAGCCGTAGGAACGATGGACGGGACAAAATGAAATTAATTATGCATAATTATCTATTGGAATTATCATCCTGAAAAGAAGACAAGCGAAATTAATTATGCATAATTTTCCAAAAAAGAATAGTTAGCTTTGGAGTTATTCTTTGTTCTCGTCGAACGGCTTAGATAAGTATGGTTAAGGTATGTAAAATCGATAGATACCGTATAAATCTTAACTCTCTGTGGCAAGTTGGTCGAGACGCGCAGAACTTTTTTTTTTTCTTCTCAATATTTAATTACACAATGCCAGCGTAAAATATGAGCCGAGATCCTATAAGCGCATCCTAAGTCGTTTGCTAATTATCCATAAAATGCATTGCAGTCATTTACTATTTATGCATATTTTGACTAAAAAGCAGCAGTAGATTGCTATAAATGAGAGTGGATATAAAAATTATGCATAATTTAAACGACGCGTCGCTCTAAAAAAATATTAATTTAATAGTCAGACGGAACTTCTACTTGCGTCCCTCTAACAAAAAACAATATTTCGTAATTAAAAAAACCAAAAAATGAAGCAACCCCTTGGACGCAACTTCTAGTTGCATCCCTCACTTGCGAAATTGTCGAACGCAACTTGAAGTTGCGTCTGTTCAATTTTCATTTTTTTCCCCCTCTTCCAACGTAAAGTGAAGTTCCGTCTACCTAGTAAAAAATAATTAAATTCCTCTGACTCAACTTCAAACTCCGTCTAATATGAAACTTTTATTATTTTAAATTAAATTGCTATAAAATATCATTCGGCGATTGCAGCAGAGAGATAAAATGATATATGCATTTATGCATTTTCTAACAGTCACCATTGTGGATGCTTTAATATGGGGCAAAATTTTAAAAAACGTCACAAAACTTTGGGCCAGTTTAAAAAACATCCCTAAACTTTTTCTTTTTAAAAAAACGACACAATGTTTAACTTTGAACTGACAAAGTTACCTACCGTTAACTTTCTTCTACGTGCACTGCACGTACTCTAATTATATGACGAAAATACCCCTGTTCTCCTCCTTCTCCAATTCCCTACCGTAATTTAAAAAACTACACAAAACTTTTGGCCAGTTTAAAAAAACTACACTAAAGTTTTTTTTTAAAAAAAAGGACACAATGTTTAAATAAGGTCCACTGGATTAGTTATGGTTAGGGTTAAGATTTGGGTTGGGTTAGGATAGGGTTTAAAAAAACCACATTCATCTTTTATTTGTGTTTAAAAAAACATCACTTAACTAATCAGATGTTTAAATAAACCCTCCGAACTAACCCTAACCCTAACTAACCCAGTGGATCTTATTTAAACATTGTGTCCTTTTTTTTAAAAAATAAAAACTTTAGTGTAGTTTTTTTAAACTGGCCAAAAATTTTGTGTAGTTTTTTTAAATTTTGCCATTTTTTAAGAGTATTTTCGTCATATAATTAGAGTACGTGCATTGCACGTAGAAGAAAGTTAACGGTAGGTAACTCTGTCAGTTCGAAGTTAAACATTGTGTCATTTTTAAATAAAAAAAAAGTTTAGGAACGTTTTTTTAAACTGGCCCAAAGTTTTGTGATGTTTTTTTAAATTTTGCCTTAATATGGAGCTGCTCAGAAACTAGCTAAATCGTGTATTGTTTCTACGACCTTCCAGTTTGACTGTACTGTTCCATTTCGTTAATCAAGTAGTTAAGTAATTAAGTTGGTGTATAATATCTTTTCTTTTACAAAAAGGAAAAAAAATATTCATGACAAATAATCTCGTGTATCTTGCACTTCAAAGAAAAATGAGAGGAAAATAAACAGTTACACTTTTTTTTGGGAAGAGAAAATATAATACAAATACAATTGTCGAAGTTTTCATTTCTTGAAACTGGTAGAAGATTCTAAGCATAGATTTGATACTTTCTCCAAAAGAAATGACTGAGACCACATCTTCAATCATCAAAGCATGATGATGTTCAAAGCATGATGATGTTGCTAGCGAATTCTGCTGTTTTTAGTTTTGAATCTTTTAAATCATTTCTATAGAAGATTTTTCTTAATCCAACCCATAGTAATCAATAAAAAAGGTAAATCGTTTATGATACACCAGATCCGGCTCTGTTATTGACAGAATAGATAGCTTTGCCATTTTCTGTAGGGCGAATCAATCAAAATGGAGACAAGGAAAAGAGGCAAAAGAGAGATTTTTGAGCTTATTGCAGTGCCACATAAACAATGGATATGTGGATGAGCAACTGGAAAGGAGAAAGTCATGTCACTTGGAACGAAATAGTCAGCTTATTTACTTTTAGTAAGACCACTTGACTTTGGTAAGCTAGATAAGATTATATAAGCTAGGGGTGGGCTTGGTACAGTACCGGACTTTTTGACATTGTACCATTACCATACCAAACTAGTTCGATTTGAAAATATGCAAACCGTTACCAACCAAAAAGTTCGGTATACTGAAACTTCGGTATACCGACTATTTCGGTTGGTACGGTTTGGTATTGGTATTATACCAAATTTATCTTTCACCTCTTTTGAAGATTTGTCTTTCTTCGACTTCTTTTTCTTTGATGTTTTCCCCTCTGGTTTAGCTGGGGGGGGGGGCAACACCCTCTTTCTTTCCAACCTCATCATTTCGCTCATCTGCTGTTTTATTCCCTTCTGCATTTGAGAAAATAATGTATGAATAAAAGAACAGTTTGGTATCGTGTTATATGTAAAATGTAGAATACTTGTACATTTGGATTGTTCTTGGCCTGATATTCCCAGCTCAGCAAGAAGAGCATCTAGTTCCTGGAGTCCCTTTTTCTTGAGCTCTTTCTTGGAAAGTTGCCTTTCTGTATCTTTGGGAGCTGAGGCAGTAGAGGGGCCTCGAGTTCTGGCCCCGCTTCTTCTTCAATGTCGTCACCTTCATCAAGATCATCCTCACTTTCACTTTCCTGCAGGAAGTAAACATTGCTGAAAAGTTTAGTGCTGAAAAGTTTAAGTCCTGCATACAGTACAATTTAGCTGAGGAAAACATGGGGGAAATACTAGTCAATGTCATAGGATAGACAACATAGCTTCAATGTAAATGACATTTTCAGACTCATTTAGGAATATGATTTCTGTTTGCCTACAAATATTGCAATTTCGGAGAGAATATCCTGTGTCTTCTCATCTCTTCAAATAAACTAGTTTGCCCCTAGTTCAAAAGTGTCGGAATAATATAGTTTATGTTGAAAATTAAGATTGCATGATCAAAGGAACATCGACTTATTACACTACTTAGTACTAAAGCAAGGCCCATGTTAACAGCTAGGAGTTGGGTACTAACTTACAAGAGGTTCTTCTAAATAGACACTCAGCCATAAGAACTGTATAAAATTGTGAGCAAGCTTAATGGAAGCTACTTCAAGGCTTCCATTGTTTATTCGGTACGGTACGGTAAAATACCGACTGAACCATATTCATACCGAAACCAAACCGAATTTTAGAACTCGGTACGGTTGTACCGTACCATACTTTTGGTAACCGAATTTTTTGGCACCGAATCGATTGGTTTGGTTGGAAAACCGGTCGGTTGGCTCATTTCGGTATGATCGGCCACCCCTAATATAAGCATGGTTACAACCAAAACAAGACTTCGTCATCTTCTCATTCAAAATCGTGGTGTAACGTGTATCCCCCTTTGTTCCGGTCATGGAATAGACAGAATAAATCCAAAATTGGATATTTGTTCAAGAATGAAATCTTATTGGAACTATCCATATCTGGTTCATCCTTCAAAACCATATCACATTCCGGATACGATGAAATAAGATGAATTGAGACGGTATTTTGTAAATACGTTATTATCTTGATTATAACAACAATTTCTTGATTTTCTGATCACCTGGAAGGGACAAAAGAAACATCTTGTTTTCTCTTCAAAAAATTTCTGATCTAGTAGACCTCTCAATAGGATTCGAACCCAGATGAAGTTCTAATTGTCTCTTAAAGAAAAAAAATGAATTGATCTTGTAGAATTCCCAAGAAATTCTTCAATTTCTTTTGGAAGCAGATAATAGTCGGGACATTGAGGAAGACCCAAGAAGGTATTTCTGGAATTGATCTGATTCTATCTCTGTTTGTTCCGTTTGAAAAAAGGGAGGATCCCAAAGAATCGATATTTCTTTTAGTTGCTGAATCTCCATTTGCTCAATCAATGTGTGATATTCTTAATCCTTATTTTTATTGGAATCAAATGATCAGAAGATCATTTCGATTGGCTAGAATCTATTACGTGAATGAAAATAGATCTTGTGGAATTATATTGAATATTTGACAATACATTTCATACCATGTGAAAAAATTGAACCTTGTTTACCTACCACATATTGTCTAACCAAATCAAAATCAAATTATCTCTCGATACGTTCCTAAAAAATACGATCCATGATGATTTTTCACCCAACTAACAAAGATATCTTGGCGGAATTGCCACATACGAAATTTAGCACAATTTTGCAAAGAATTAACCCACTTGTTTCTCAAGAAGAGATGGAAAACGTGCTCAATAGCATTGTTATATATACCGGATACCCAGACCCGATCCAGATCTGACATTAGACCGGAACCAACCCGATTTATACGGGTCCGGGTCCTAAAATATGGCCCGTTGCATTTTCGAGTTCAAATCCGCTCAAAATAGATCCGACCCAAGCTCATTAAAAAATATTCAAAAAAATATGTAATTTGAATAATAGATTTATAGGGATATATATATATATATATATATATATATATATATATATATATATATATATATAATAAATTACAAAGAAAGCTATCAAGTGGCTCTCATTCAATCTCTCCTAAAACCAATGGTCTAGATTGATTCTCACAAAACATATTTTCCCGCCAAAAATTTCAAACCCCAAAAGCTAAAAAACTCATTACTTTATTACTATATCTCTCTTCTTTCTTCACCTTTTCATATTTCTCTCTTTCTCTCTTTCTCCCTATCTCTCTTTCCCATTCTTTCTTTATTTACTTAGAAATTTAAATTTTAAGATTTCAGGTTTGTAAAATTTTCAGAATTTTTATGTTTTCTTTATTGCACATGTTATATTGAAAATAACAACTATCTCTTCAATAGTTAAATTTCATTATTTTCCACACTTAAAGTTCTAAGAAGGTGGATTTAACACCCTCATTTATAATTATTTTTCAACATATACTAATAGAAACATGGACATTTATTTACAACTAATTATTATCATACTATTCAAACTTGAACTACATAATTGTTGTTTTACTGTTTACAGAGCCTTTCGTGTGTTGTATCGTTTCGAAAACGTGTACGTGCCGTAGGCACGTATGTGCCCACGAGCAAATCTAGTATATATAATAAAACACAAAGAAAGCTATCAAGTGGCTCACCTTCAATCCCCCAAAATCAAAGGCCTAGATTTAACCTCGCACAAACACATTTCCCCCCAAAATTTCAAACCCCAAAACCAAATATTTCCCTCCAAAACTAAAAAACCCATTACTTTATTACTATATCTCTTCTCTCTTCACTTTTTCATATTTCTCTCTTTTTCTCTCTCCGTATCTCTTTCTCTCATTCTTTCTTTATTTACTTAGAAATTTAGATTTTATGATTTTAGGTTTGTAAATTTTCAGAATTTTTATGTTTTTTTATTGCACATGTTATATTGAAAATAGCAAATATCTCTTCAACAGTTAAATTTCATCATTTTCCACACTTAAAGTTCTAAGAATTTAGATTTTACAACCCCATTTATAATTATTTTTCACCATATACTAATGGAAACATGGACTTTTATTTACAACTAATTATTATCATACTATTCAAACTTGAGCGACATAATTGTTGTTTTATTGTTTATAGGAATTTTCGTGTTTTGTATCGTTCTGAAGACAAGCCGTAGGCACGTGCCCACGGGCAAATCTAGTATATATATAAATAGTAATTGTTGAAAACAGATATGTAAGTATAGTATTTATTCATGTGCTTACATTTATTTTAAGTAGGAACCGGACCCGACGGGTAATGTTATTTTAAATAGGAACCAGATCCAGACTCGGTTCTCATGGGTCAGGTCCGGATCCAATTTTTGGACCCGTAGGATACCAGGTTCGGATCCAGGTAATGCATGACCCGAACCGACAGATTTCGATATCAGATCTATTGCTCAATATCATTTAATTGAATAGTTGCCTCAACTCACTGTTGTTTGAAGAAACCCTTTCCTTCAATTGATATTTTTTCACAAAAAAGCAGACATGAGATAATAATCTAGTCTTTCCCTGAGATTTAGAATAGATGTCTCGAATTCAAGTTGATAATGCTTCGCTTCTTTCTGTGACACCTTATTTTCGAATAGCTGTCATGAATTCAAGTGGTCCCCTCTTAATTTTCCAAGTGGAGAAGATTTTTTTTAGACGTGCTAAACTTCTATAAACAGAAAACCGACACTTCCTTGCATTTCTTCCGAGTAAATATGCTTTGGAATGTAGCTTTGGCACAAACATACAACGGCATCGACACAATTTCATCATACTGTACAGCTACCTCATCAACCTCAATCAAAATATTAACTAAAACAACATCATTATTTAGAAAGGGAATTTTTTTTTATAAGATTTCTACAAGCGACTTCCCACACTTTGCTAAATGGTCAATGTAAAATTTCATCTCGCCTACCAAACTGATGATGCCTTGATGAACAGGGTTCACCCCCCACTTCTTTTCACAATATGATTTACCACTATTTCCAAGTCACTCGCAGCAAACACCACTATGAGAGCATCCACTATCGTTGCTGTTAAAATATAATTATTTGGCAATTGAAAAATAGCAATGAAATTATTTCGCTGCTTGTTTGATCTAAAATTTGGAAAAAAAACTAATAAAATATTCGGACGGAAAAACATCCTCTGGCTCACAATTTTTTATTTTTTTTATTTATAATAAAAAATTACGCGTCGGAATATTATTTTTCGTTTGGCCAAAAAAAAAAAAATTTTAATTAAAAAATTTGGCACACGGAAGATGATATTCTGGCTGCCCAAATTTTTAAAAAAAAATATTAGTTCAGACGGAAGATGGCTAGAATTTTTTTTATAAAAAATATCTTGCCGTTGTCTGGCCAATTTTTTTTTTTTTTTTTTTTTTTGGCCCAGACGGAATATCCATATGGGGCATTTTTTATTTATTTTATATTAATTAAATCTGTGTGGGGAAGATCCGTCTAGCTAAATATTTTATATTTAACAAAAAATATACCTTTGACGGGTGAAAAATTTGAAAATTAATGGGAAATAATAAAAAATAGCATCTTTTATTATTCTTTCAAATAACAAAAGAAGATGACGGAAGATCATCTTTCGTCTCTCAACTTTTCTGCATTAAAAGTTGGCGGACGTCTTCTTTTAATATTGAAAAAAATCAACATACGGAATAAGATATTTTGTCTTCTATATTTAGCTATTGTTATATTTTCAAGCTAAATATAACAACAGTTCACTATTGACCACTTTTCTAAAATATAAGTTTTTAGCAAAAGATAGTAGCATCGATTTTGCTAATTTTTTTATTTTTTAAACGATAGTGGATGCTCTCATTAGACACGAAATGACACTCTCAAGGCAGCCCGTATACCTCTCCTTACAGCAACATCGACCAATATCTTCTTTACTTTTACTTTATTTTTTTCTTTAAGAATATAATTATTTATTATTATTAAAAAAAATTGTTGTTGTTGAGAAAAGACCATTTTCTTCTAGTTATTACATGCATCTCACTATTTCGGCCCATGGGCTTTACCCGTCACCCCAAATAATTTTTTGCCGTCATAGACCATTTTTTGAAAATATTTGCGTTTTTGGGTCAGTTGCCCAACTATTAGCGCTTTTGACTACTTTGTGCCACGTCAGCAGCGGCCGCTATTCCCAATAGCGGCATCTTCATTTCGAGGTCGCTAATGGAAATAACAACCCATGCTTTTTTTTTGTGAATTTTTTGTTTATCGTCGCTATTCCCACTAACGACCTTAGTATAATAAGGTTATTGAGGTTGAATGAATGTATTGAGACACTTAGCGATTCTTAAAGAGCTTTTCCTAAAAATTTAAAATTGAGATCTGATATGGCTAAAAATAGGATTAAATCGGGACCGTTCACATCGGACTCGAATCTTAAAGCTCAGGGGTAAAACGGTAATTTCACATGCAAATGGGTCCGAAGCGGGTACTGGGTCTCCTCCTCACAGATCCAATAACCCGCAAACGGATCCACCTCAGCTGGGTACGGGTTTCAACCCGCTACCAACCCGATCCGACAAGATACAATCAAGGTCCCTGATTAGATCTAAATCAACGGTCATGATTCACAGCTATCTTTTCACTGGGGATTAGGGATTAAATTCCTTAACTGATTATAGGGGATATACCTTATCAGATTACATGCCTTATCTGATTACGGGGAATATTCCTTATCTAATCACGGGGATTACATTCCTAAAACCAGTCCCTAAGACGCCTATAAATACCCCTCACCCATCTCCATTAAGAGGTAATCAATCTTTCTCTAGTTAAACGCTCTTTCATAATCATTTCTGGTTACTGACTTGAGCGTCGGAGGGTGCGTCGCCGGGAACAACCCCGGTGTCTCGCACTTTTTGCAGGTGCACGGCGGGAGCAACGATCAGGGTTCGACGGAACAGGTATACAGGCTCTCCTATTCAGTTTCCCCAAGAACTCACAAATTCATCTGTTTGTCCCCACACCGAATTCAGCGGCAACAGATTGGCGCCGTCTGTGGGAAACTAACGAATAGAGACCTCTCCTCTTCCCGGTGAACAGGTTTTCTCCAGCCATGCCGCCTCGCAAAGTCAGATCTAGGGGCTCCAACCGAGCGCCCAACCCCGACCAGCAAGAAGTCCTTCCTGATCCTGCTCAGCAACAAGGGCAACTCCCTCCTACCGTGGAAGAGCCGCTCCAGCGGAACCCTCCACATCCTGATCCGAAGGGGCCTAACCCCCAGAAACAGCCTCTTCACCAAGAGAACATACCCAACCACACTGCCTCCAATGCCTCCATGGCCTCCCATCATCCCCGAGCCTCTGGTCGCCGCAATACCCCTCCCAAACGCCCGGAAGATGACGACCTTCGTCGCCATCTGGATGAGAAGCGGGCTCGGGGGGAAGCCTCCCGCCAGCGAGAGCAATCCCCCCGACACCGAGAGCGCAGGAGGTCCCCCGTCCGAAGAGGGAGAAAGGACTCCCCCGATCACTACCGAAGGAGGCACTCTCCAGCGGGTCGGCAGCAGCACAGGAACAATGAGGCACCCATCACCCGTGCCGAGTTCCAACAACTCCAAGCAATGGTACAACATGCCCTCAACCTCCGTCAGAACCCCAATGAGCAAAGGGCCCCATCCCCTCCTCCGGACCGAAGCCCTCGCCGACGGTCCCCTTCTCCTCGACCCGCTCCTACCAATTCTAGACGCACCCCGAGTCCTCGACGTTCTAGAAGCCACCATCGCCGCAGCCCTCGCTCCCTCTCATACGAAGACGAGTCCCGTGGCTCGGCAGATCACCGTCGGAGAGATGACACCATGAACCGCCGCCTGAACGAGGTGGAAAAACTCTTGGGACAGATGAACCGAGAAGAAGAACTCAGGGGGAGGACCCTCCATCCTAGCCGACCCCCGTTCTCCCGGACCATAGTGGATGCTCCTGTTCCCTTCGGTTTCAAACCTCCCCAGTTCGAGAACTACACTGGGGAGACCGATCCAGTTGACCACATCGAAAGCTTTAAGACTTTGATGCTCCTCCATCAAGCTTCCGATGCCCTCCTCTGCAAAACATTCCCTGCAACTCTGAAAGGCCCAGCTCGAGAATGGTACTCTCGTCTTGCCCCGGCGTCGATATTCTCCTTCGAACAGTTCGAAACCCTGTTCATCACCCATTTCGTCAGCAGCCGAAGGGCCGAGAAGACCAGCATCTCCCTATTGCACCTCCGTCAGCAGAAGGGGGAGAAATTGAGGGACTACGTGAAGAGGTTCACAGCCGAGGCCAGAACCATCGCATCCCTCGACCAATCCGTCGCTACCGCGGCGTTCCAATCCAATATCCTAAATTCCAACCTCCGCTCCTCCCTCGCCAAGAAACCGCCACATGACTTTTCTGACCTCCTCCTCCGCACTGAAAAGTACATCCGAGCTGAAGAGGCCGAGGAACCGCCCAACTGGGAAGCAACCGCCTCCGGGTCCAAGAGGAAGGGGGCGGAAGAAGAGGGACCCAAAAAGTTTCAGAAGGATAATGCCGGCCAGCGCCGGCCTCCCCCTAGATTTGAAAAGTTTACTCCCCTCACCACAAACATCTCCGCCATTTTCATGGAAGTCGAAAAAGAAGGGATCTTGCCTCCAGCTCCAAAGATGAACACCCCTGCCAAAAGAAGAGATAAAGAGAAATGGTGCCGCTATCACCGGGACCACGGACATGATACCAACGACTGTCGTGCCCTTAGAAATGAGATCGAAGCCCTCATCCAGAGGGGGCAGCTGGCAAAGTTTGTAAGAAAGGATGGAGCCGAACCTCCTCCCCAGCCTCGGGGGGCTAACAAACGTCCAGAGCGAGAAGAAACGCCAGAGTTTGAGGAAGAACGAGTTCTCCACCTTATCCATGGGGGTCCAATGGGGGGCTCCTCGAATTCTTCTCGGAAAGCTTTTATAAGAGAAGTCAACTCAGTCCGAGCCACCCCTCCTCCCAAAGGCCTCGGAGTACCCGTCACCTTCTCTGATGAAGATCTCGAAGGCGTCCGCACCCCTCATTGTGACGCACTCGTCATCAACCTTCACATGGCCAATTTCAAAGTCGAAAGGATCTTAGTAGATAACGGTTCCTCCGTAAACATCCTATTCCTCGATGCTTTTAAGGGGCTGAAGCTCTCCCGAGACAGACTCAAGCCCGCCGGGTACACGCTCCATGGGTTCACGGGAGTGCCGGTGACGATCGAAGGGGTGATAACCCTCGATGTCACAGCAGGCAAAACTCCTACCACCCGCACGGAGTCAATGGATTTCATGGTCGTAGACGTCCCAGCGGCCTATAACGTCATTTTGGGTCGGCCCGGCCTGGCCGCTCTCGAAGCCGTCCCTTCTGCCTATCATCTCAAAATGAAGTTCCCCACTCGGGCTGGAGTGGGAGAAGTGAGGGGCAACCAGGAGCAAGCCCGCAAATGTTATATGACTTCCACCCTCGGACCCGTCCTCTCCTTAGAAACACTCGAGATCCCTCAAGATGCTGCTCGGCCAACCTCCGAACCGGTAGACGAGTTGGAGGAGGTACTCTTCTCGGAACAGGAGCCGACCCGTAAGTTCTACGTCAGCAAGGCCCTTCCGTCCGCCCTATATTCGAATATTGTGAAATGCATCCGTGCCAACCAAGACCTCTTCGCATGGTCGGCGGCAGACATGCCCGGTATCTCCGAAGAACTCTTGGTCCACCGCCTCAGCGTTGATCCGGGGTCCAAACCGGTCCAGCAGAAGAGGCGCAAGTTCGCCCCCGAGCGCCAGCTCGCCATCAAGGAGGAGGTAGACAAATTGTTGAAAGCCCGATTCATACAGGAGGTGAATTATCCGGAGTGGTTGTCAAACGTAGTCATGGTGAAGAAATCCAACGGGACATGGAGGATCTGCATTGATTTCACCGACCTCAACAAGGCCTGCCCTAAAGATCCCTTCCCTCTGCCGAGCATTGACACTCTGATTGACGCAACCTCGGGACATGAGCTCCTCAGCTTCATGGACGCTTTCTCGGGTTACAATCAGATAAGGATGTTCCCCCCGGATATTCCGAAGACGTCTTTTGTAACAGACCAAGGACTCTATTGTTACCGAGTCATGCCATTCGGCCTAAAGAACGCAGGGGCAACATATCAACGTCTCGTCAACAAGGTATTCCAGGCCCAGATTGGCCGGAACATGGAAGTGTACGTGGATGACATGCTTGTGAAAAGCATCCGAGGCGTTGATCATGAGACCGACCTCCAAGAAGCGTTCGATGTTTTGAGAAAGCACAATATGAGACTCAACCCGAACAAGTGTGCGTTCGGCGTCTCATCAGGCAAGTTCCTCGGCTTTATGGTTAGCCAACGAGGAATAGAGGCGAATCCGGAGAAGATCAGGGCCATACTGGACATGGCCCCGCCTAGAAACATCAAAGAAGTTCAAAGGTTGACTGGTCGCCTGGCCGCCATAGGGCGCTTTCTGTCGAAGTCCGGGGAGAAGTGCCTCCCGTTCTTCAAAGCCCTCAGGGGGGCTAAAGGATTCGAGTGGGGGCAGCAACAACAAGACTCCTTCGACCAGTTAAAGGCTTACCTCGTCAATCCACCCCTCCTCAGCAAGCCCATACCAGGCGAACCACTCTACCTCTACTTGGCAGCCTCGGAACAGACGCTAAGTGCGGTCTTAGTCAGGGAAGAAGAAAGAACTCAGAAGCCCATTTACTACGTCAGCAAAGTGCTCCGGGACGCCGAGCTTCGGTACCCGAAAATTGAGAAAATAGCCTACGCCCTGATAATGGCCGCAAGAAAGCTTCGGCCATACTTCCAGTCTCATTCGGTGGTCGTTCTTACCCACCAGCCGTTGAAACAGATCCTTCACAAGCCAGAGACTTCCGGCCGCCTCATGAAGTGGTCGATCGAGCTGAGCCAACATGATATTACTTATCAGCCTCGAACCGCCATCAAGGCACAGGCGCTGGCCGAATTCATAGTGGAAACAACTATTCCCGACCCCGAGCAGACAACGAAGGGCCCGCCTATCTGGTCCGTATATGTCGATGGATCCTCTTCCAACGAGGGGAGCGGGGCTGGAGTCATCCTTGCGGGCCCAGACGACTTTGTCCTTCAATATTCCCTCCGGATAAACTTTAAAGCTTCGAATAACGAAGCCGAATATGAAGCACTCATAGCCGGCCTCGGGATGGCCCGAAACGCGGGAGCACGACGCCTGCAGATCTTCAGCGACTCTCAGTTAGTCGTCAACCAGGTCCTCGGCGAATACGAAGCCCGCGATGACAGGATGATAAAGTATTTGGCTAAAGTAAAGAGCCTCATGGCGCTCTTCGAGGAAGCCCTCATCCGAAGAATCCCCAGAGAAGAAAATGTCCAGGCCGACGCCCTGTCCAAATTAGCTTCCTCATCCCTGCAAGGCCTCGAACAAACCGTTCTGATAGAAGTCCTCCTCAAGCCCAGCATAGAGGACGAGGTTTTCAACTCCGTCGAAACACTGCCGCTCCCTCTCGAAGATAATTGGATGAAGCCCCTCGTCGAGTTTTTAAGAGACGGACTCCTCCCAAGGGATCCGAAGGAAGCCCGAAAGATAAGGACCCGGGCCGAGCGTTACATAATGGTCGAAGGCATTCTGTATAAGCGCTCCTTCACCCAGGTGGATGGTCGACCCTACCTAAGATGCCTCTCCCCCGGACAAGCCGATTACGCCCTGCAAGAGCTCCATGAGGGCATCGGCGGAGCCCACTCCGGCTCCAGAGCCTTGGCACGCAAAGTGTTAAACTACGGGTATTACTGGCCCACTCTCCTACGGGACGCCGAACGACACGTTCGGCAATGCACCTCCTGCCAGAAGTATTCCGACATCCGACGCCTTCCACAAGCACCACTCTCCTCCCTATCAAGTCCGATCCCCTTTGCAATGTGGGGGATGGATTTACTTGGGCCGTTTCCACCGGCACCCGGACAATTGAAGTTCCTAGTCGTGGCGGTCGACTATTTCTCGAAATGGATAGAGGCCGAGCCCCTGGCTACAATTACCGAGCATAGAGTCGTCCAATTCTTCTGGAAAAATGTAATCTGCCGGTTCGGCGTTCCCCGAGTTGTAGTTACAGATAATGGTACGCAGTTCGCTGGAGCTGCCTTCCGAGCCTTATGTGAAGACCTGGCCATACAGCACCGCTTCTCCTCCGTCTCTCATCCCCAGTCAAATGGTCAAGCCGAGAATGCCAACCGACAGATCCTCTCCGGCATCAAGAAGAGACTCGACAAGTGCTCCAAGGGATTGTGGGTCGATCAACTGCCCAATGTGCTGTGGAACTACCGAACCACGAAGCGGACCCCGACAGGCGAGAGTCCGTTTAATCTCACCTATGGGTCCGAGGCACTCATCCCACTTGAAGTTGGGATACCCTCTCCTCGCCTGATAGCCTTCGAAGAAGAACAGAATGCCAAGGAGCTCAGAACGAGCCTAGACTTGTTAGACGAAATCCGGGAAAGGGCAGCCATACGGCAGCAAAGTTATCGAAGAAGAATTGAACTCGCCTACAACAAACGGGTCCGCCCAGCCGACCTGAAAGAAGGGGATCTGGTCCTCCGAAAACTGGCCATTTCGTTCCCCGGACAGAAGAGCAAGTTGGCCCCAAATTGGGAAGGACCGTACAAAGTATCCAAAGTGATCCGCCCCGGTGCATACAAGCTAGAAGACCTTGAGGGTAGAGAAATTCCCAGGACTTGGAACGCCGACCATCTTTTGAAATACCAAGAGAAGGCAACCCCGCCTATCTAAGTAACTCGAGATGTCGGGCCACCACTCCTGCTACTAGTAATTTTTCCTTTGATTTTTTCATTGTAATAACGGCTAGCAACTTTAGAAGCAGCCGACCATTAGATATTAATAAATAAAGTTTTTCATATTTTCGATATTACCGCATACTCTCACCTCTAATTCCCCTACCACACAATGGTTCGGAGTCCAGCACTCGGCTCGACTCTTCCTCCTCGGCTCGTCTTCTGACGGGCCGGGAGCAGATCGCCGTTCGAAATTGCTCCTGCAGCCGTTGAATGGATCGGAGTCCAACACTTGGCTCGATTCTGCTTCGCAAGTCTGCTCCTAAGCGGGCTAGAAGTAGCTCGCCATTCGAAACTGCTCCTGCATCTCTTAAACTTACCACACAATGGTTCGGAGTCCAGCACTCGGCTCGACTCTTCCTCCTCGGCTCGTCTTCTGACGGGCCGGGAGCAGATCGCCGTTCGAAATTGCTCCTGCAGCCGCTGAATGGATCGGAGTCCAACACTTGGCTCGATTCTGCTTCGCAAGTCTGCTCCTAAGCGGGCTAGAAGTAGCTCGCCATTCGAAACTGCTCCTGCATCTCTTAAACTTACCACACAATGGTTCGGAGTCCAGCACTCGGCTCGACTCTTCCTCCTCGGCTCGTCTTCAGACGGGCCGGGGGCAGATCGCCGTTCGAAATTGCTCCTGCAGCCGTTGAATGGATCGGAGTCCAACACTTGGCTCGATTTTGCTTCGCAAGTCCGCTCCTAAGCGGACTAGAAGTAGCTCGCCATTCGAAACTGCTCCTGCATCTCTTAAAATAACTTTACGATGGTTGGAAATTCGTCTCGACAATAAATTGGGCCGAACTAACGAGGTACCGACCCTCGTTTTTGGCAAAAAATCATCCCGAAGGCAACTCGCCATTGGATCCTCTCAAATTGTGTGCCAGGGCGTGATGGGTGGATCCAGTTGTGCCACGTACCCGCAAAACGACAAGATAACGTTTTCTTGGGAATTGGGCCTGCCTCTGGATTCGTGCCACCATCCAACGGCTATGGACACCCCACGTCGATCGGCACCAAAAGCCGAGCAACGGAATCAGAGCCGCGACAAAAGACTCGATAAACAGCCAGTAGAGGACACTTCGGATAAACCAACCATAATTTTATTAATAACTTGGACGAGATTACAAAAAGATTACAACAACGAGTTCAGCGAAAATATCACAAGGCATGACCCGCTCAATTCCTCCGAGGTAGGGGGACACTCCGGTTCAACGACACTTTGGGTCGGCGCTTCTTGGCCTCCGAGCTCGTCTCCAGGCCGACGAACCGGGACGCCCCCTCGCCGCTGATCCTCACAGTCGCCCCGACCGAAGCACCGCTTGAAGACACCGCCACACCGCTTTGTGCGTCGGCGGCTGACCTACCTATGATAGGAGTCCGGGTCGCCGCTTGATAGAACGTGATCCCTCGCTCAATCTCTTCGCGAGTACACGAGGTGCTCCGGACGTTAGCCCTCACCGGCTGAGGCTTAAGCCGAGCAACCTCCTCCTCCAGCTCGACGATCCGGTCCTTCAGCGCTTCGTCCCTCACGACAATTTTGAATCGAGGAAGCTTCGCCGAACCGGGGTATTCGGCGCTGTCGGATATGACACGGCGCAGATGGGTCACCTCGATACTCTTGTCGACTGTCACCCTCTGCAAATGCTCGACCTTCTTCACGAGCTCATCCCGTTCGGCCAAAACCGAAGCCAATTCTTCCTCCTTATCGAATAGCTCGGCTTCGGCTGCCCGCGAGTGGTACATTTCGGCCAACAGCTCTCCATTCTTCTGCTCCACATCGTACAGTGCCCTCCTCGTCAGTTCTATCTCGTTCTCGAGGCGTTCAACAAGAGATAAATAGGACAGCTCTACTTGCCGCCGAGCCATCGCCGCGACGGGGGCCTGTCCTACGACCGAACCAAACACTTAGACAATTTCAAAGACAAAACATTCTTTCATTCATCAAGAAGCGGTGGCCAGTCTGCAAAAGGCGTTACAAAGTTCGGAAGAGAAAGCAGAACAAAAACTACAAAAAGATTAACGAAAGAATCAAGGGTCCACCTGCATCTCCGCTCCGACCCCGGACGCATCGACGGGCGGCCCCTCGATCTCTCCCTTAGCCGGGTCATCCTCTCCCCCCCCGTCTTCGCCTTCGACTTCGTCCTCATCATCCCCCTCCTCGTCGCCTACGGGCGACTCGGGCCACAGTCGATAGCCAACTCGCTCGAAGCCGGGGACACGAGCCTGGACGTGGTCCAGGGCCGTCTGGTAGGATCGCTCCATGTTCTCAGCCATATGTTTCTTCGCCTCTGCCTCGATCTCGGCTTCAACCTCCGCCCTGATCCTCGCGGCCTGCGCTTCCCTCTCCGCCTTCTCGTCGGCCAAGGACTTCAATGCCGCAGCAAGTTCTTGGGCAGCCTTGGCGGCTTTGGCGGACTCCGCTTCAAGGCCCTCCTTTGCTTTCTTCAGGTCGGCAGTAAGGTCGGCCACCCGAACGTCCAGGGCCTCGGCTCGCCTCTGCTCGGCCTCGAGATCCTTGACCGCCCTGACCTTCGCCAGCCTGTCTTTCTCGCTAGCGGACTTCAGCTCCTTCTCCTGTGCGGCGAACGCCTCCATGAGATGGCCGAAGTGAACGGTGGCCTACGAAGACAACGATAAGTACGAAGTACACGCCGAGTAACAAACTTGAAGAAATTTGCGAACACTTACCGAAACAAGCCCCCGGGCGACTTCATAAGTGTCGTCGCCGACCCTCCCTGCCTTCAGCGCGGCCTTATCCTTCGGGGTCGCCAAGTGTTTGACGACCTGCATTGACATCTGCGAGTTGCCGAGGAAACCATCATGATTCCTCACCAGCCAGTTCGGCACAAACAACTGCTTGTGCTGCTCGGTCAGGATTTCCTCGGCGTCCTGAGTCAATGGGGGAAACTCGAGCGCCAGCGCCGCATTGACATCAAAGACACCCTCGTTCACAGACGGGGCGACAGGGGCCGAGGTCCCCTCCACCACCACAACCTCCGAAGGCGCCTCGGTAGCCGGGGGAGGCGGAGCAACGTTAGTGGCGACCGCGGGCTGAGCACCCGAAGACGCACCCTCGGCCGCCCTCTTCCTCTTTTTGGTCCCGGTCAGCTTGGACCTATCGGCCATCATAACTTTAAAGTCAATCTTCATCGACTCTGCATCAACAAAAAAAAAACGAATCAAGACAGACGAATTGAAGACTTAGAAAAAAATGAATGAGATGTCAAGAGCGTACTCGGGTCGATGGGGCTTAGTCCGGACCCGAACAACACCTCTTCGGTCAACTCCCTCCAACTCAGTACCGGAAGGGCCGTGATCCTCCTCGCTACGTCCTCCTCGGCCTCAGATAGTGCGGGGTCGCTTCGCGCAAATTTCGGCACTTCCACCTTCCACCGGGACGGAATATGCCGAATCACTTCACCCCTTACGATAAAATACTTCTCCCTCCAACCCTTAAGAGAGTCGGGATTCTCTACAATCTTAACACCTCTCCTCGGTCCCAAATAGTACCGGTACTCCGTCTGGTGTTGCCTGTTTATCCGATACAGGCCCCGGAAAACTGACAGATCCGGCGCTACCTCGGCTCGGTGGCACTGAAGCAAGAATGCATTCACATGACGCCAAGTGTTCGGACTGAACTGAGTAGGGGCGAGACAATACCAGCCGAGGATCTGAAGTATGAAAGGGTGCAGCGGAAAATGCAGTCCCGCGTTCAAGGAGTCGACGTCAAACATGCACATGTCCGACGACGGCAACTTAGAGTTTGCTCGCACCCCGGGGCCAGCGACCATCAGCTTGTACTCCGATGGGATAGCGAAGGCCTTCCTGATCCGGAGAAGATCCTTCTCAGACAACGACGAAGTGAGCTCGTCGGCTTCGGAGTGAAGGAACGGGCTAGGCTCCTCGACGATCTTCGACTTTCCGTAGATCGCTTTCTCCAGAAGATCACCCTCGTACTGCCTGACTCCCGAATGCTCGGACAGGACGGAAGGATATTGTCCTATCTCGGGGGCTCGTTTCGGGTTCTCCACAATCACCTCCACTATGGGGGGCGAAGTCTCCCCCGTCCTCCTCTTCTTCTCGATCCTCGACTCGGCAACCAGCGGTTCGGCCATCTGCTTCCCCTTCCTTCGAGCTTCTGCCCTACTCCTCTCCCCGGCGCCATCATCGCCCGAGGACGAGGTACCACTCCCCGAGCTAACCCTTGACATCTCTTGAAAAAGCAAAGGCAAAGACAAACTAACCTTTGACGTGACGTTCACGGTCGGAAAATGCTCGCCGGAAATCGCCTGGCCCACGCGATAGCTAACGTCAGCACCGTGGAGCAAGAGCGCCGCTAGCAGAAGACTTAGAGAACAAAAGTAAAATCGTGGAGTGAAAAGTGAGAAATGAGCTCAGGGGTGAAGGAATGGTAACTTATAACCCCAAGTGATAACGGGCCTCCTTGGGAATCCCAAAGGCCCACTAAGAATCCCAAACGCCCAGCAAGAAAGAGGCGACGGTACGAGAGATGGCGGAACTCCCCAAAAACACAAGCTGCGACTCGGCCACCAGTCTAACGAGCCGAGCTATCGAGCGAAACGCTCAGTGACCGAACCACCGAGTTGGCCCAAAAACATTCAGCTCACCCCCCGGAAAGCGGCGCGGAGGAATGCAAACCGAGGTGGCGAGATACCGACCCTCGTTTTTGGCAAAAAATCCTCCCGAGGCAAAGTTGCCGTCGGATCTCTTCGAAATTCGCGTCAGAATTCGATGAACGGTTCAGATTGCGCCACGCCCACAAAACGACAAGATAGCGTTTTTTCGTGATCTGAACCCCATCCTCGTGATGCGTGCCATGATGGACGACCCAGATCTTGCCACGTCCACAAAACGACAAGATAGCGTTTTATGGGGATCCACGCTGGAGATGGACGGCCTAGATGACGCCACGTACCCCGGATTCTCCGAACCGAGGTACCGACCCTTCAAATCGAGTCGCCGACCCATTTGAGCCGCGGCGCGACGCATCCGAGCCGGGACGCTGGGGTACCGACCCTCGTTTTTGGCAAAAAAACGCTCTGACCCTTGTGAGCCGTCAGATCTTGTAGAAAAGCGCGCTCGTCATGATGGACGACCCAGATCTTGCCACGTCTACAAAACGACAAGATAGCATTTTATGGGGATCCACGCTGGAGATGGACGGCCTAGATGACGCCACGTACCCCGGATTCTCCGAACCGAGGTACCGACCCTTCAAATCGAGTCGCCGACCCATTTGAGCCGCGGCGCGACGCATCCGAGCCGGGACGCTGGGGTACCGACCCTCGTTTTTGGCAAAAAAACGCTCCGACCCTTGTGAGCCGTCAGATCTTGTAGAAAAGCGCGCTCGTCATGATGGACGACCCAGATCTTGCCACGTCCACAAAACGACAAGATAGCGTTTTATGGGGATCCACGCTGGAGATGGACGGCCTAGATGACGCCACGTACCCCGGATTCTCCGAACCGAGGTACCGACCCTTCAAATCGAGTCGCCGACCCATCTGAGCCGCGGCGCGACGCATCCGAGCCGGGATGCTGGGGTACCGACCCTCGTTTTTGGCAAAAAAACGCTCCGACCCTTGTGAGCCGTCAGATCTTGTAGAAAAGCATGCTCGTCATGATGGACGACCCAGATCTTGCCACGTCCACAAAACGACAGGATAGCGTTTTATGGGGATCCACGCTGGAGATGGACGGCCTAGATGATGCCACGTACCCCGGATTCTCCGAACCGAGGTACCGACCCTTCAAATCGGGTCGCCGACCCATTGAGCCGCGGCGCGACGTATCCGAGCCGGGACGCTGGGTCACCGACCCTCGTTTTGGCGAAAAAAACGCTCCGACCCCTTGAGCCGCGGCGCTACGCCTCCGAGACGAGGTGACGGAGTGCCGACCCCCGTTTTTGGGAAAAAATCCCTCCGAGGAACTGGGATCGTCTGATCGCTCCGAAACTCGCGCTCTGCCTTGATCGAAGGCCCAGATGATGCCACGCCATAAATAGGTATTAAAAATTGATTTTTATTTATTTAAATCGTTTTACTTATTTAAAAAATTACGAAAAAATCACTAAAAATTCGGGAAAATTAACTAAAAATTCCGGGAAATAATTAAAAATTCGGGGGATATTTCTAAGCCACCGAACGAGCAATTATCGCCTAGAATATACGGTTAAAACCCCCGAACAATTAGCCAATACATCGCAAAGTTAAATAAAAAATCTGGAAAAATCACCAAAAATCCAGAAAATTCTGAGAATATTTTTGGGCGCTTTACAAGCCCATAATAACACTGTTACACCCCGAGCAAGATTCCAAACTCCCTTGAGAACATCGATAAAATCCTGTACGCCATTGAAACAGTAAAACTACTCCTCAAAGGCTGATCACACTCAGTCTTTAGGAGTGGGGGGCTCGTGATATGGCTAAAAATAGGATTAAATCGGGACCGTTCACATCGGACTCGAATCTTAAAGCTCAGGGGTAAAACGGTAATTTCACATGCAAATGGGTCCGAAGCGGGTACTGGGTCTCCTCCTCACAGATCCAATAACCCGCAAACGGATCCACCTCAGCTGGGTACGGATTTCAACCCGCTACCAACCCGATCCGACAAGATACAATCAAGGTCCCTGATTAGATCTAAATCAACGGTCATGATTCACAGCTATCTTTTCACTGGGGATTAGGGATTAAATTCCTTAACTGATTATAGGGGATATACCTTATCAGATTACATGCCTTATCTGATTACGGGGAATATTCCTTATCTAATCACGGGGATTACATTCCTAAAACCAGTCCCTAAGACGTCTATAAATACCCCTCACCCATCTCCATTAAGAGGTAATCAATCTTTCTCTAGTTAAACGCTCTTTCATAATCATTTCTGGTTACTGACTTGAGCGTCGGAGGGTGCGTCGCCGGGAACAACCCCGGTGTCTCGCACTTTTTGCAGGTGCACGGCGGGAGCAACGATCAGGGTTCGACGGAACAGGTATACAGGCTCTCCTATTCAGTTTCCCCAAGAACTCACAAATTCATCTGTTTGCCCCCACACCGAATTCAGCGGCAACAAGATCGTTATTTTCAATATCGACCTCAATAAGAAATACAATCTCCTCAGCGAGCTCATTATACTAAGGTCGCTAGTGGGAATAACGACAGCAAACAAAAAATTCAAAAAAATTTAAAATATAGGTCTCTATTTTCGTTAGCGACATCGAAATGAAGAGGCCACTATTGGGAATAGCGGCCGCTGCTGACGTGGCACAAAGTAGCCCAAAAGCGCTAATAGCTGGGCAACTGGCCCAAAAACACAAATATTTTCAAAAAGTGGCCTATGTAGGCAAAAAATTCCATCCCAAAATGGAGCTCTTATATGGCCTTAAGGCCCATGGGCTTTATCCATCTCATTCTCTTTATGGGCTTCCCTCAAACGAATCTGACTCTCACCAAAACCTTATTCTCACTGGGCGGTGACCATAACCCGTCAAAACTCCCTACATCTCTCTTTCTTCTACCTTTCCCCAAAAACAATCCAAAAAAATGTTTATGGCGATCCGATCCTTATCGTCCTCCGCTTGCCGCCAACTCCGATCCCTTTCGGTCGCCGCTACCTTCTCAGCGCGTCCGTCGATCGCTTCCAACCACGAGATCCCACCGTCCATTCGCCATCCCTTCAGCTCATCCGCCGTTCACTCGGTTCGAGGTAAAATCATCACTTTTAGATTCGTGTTTACTGTTTATCGATCAACTGAATGGAAAACCTAACTTGTTTAGGGGAGAAGATTATTTTTTAAGGAATGATTTTGATAGTAGTGAATTTTATTAAGGAATGATTAGGTTTATGAACTGGAAATGATTGTTTCGATTATCACGTGATTGTTAAAAGTATATCGCTGATTGAAAGTGAAAGCAAACTCTAGTTTGAATAGAGAAACAAGATAAGTAGGGGTATCTTTTGTTAGTTTTTTTAATAAAATTTTATATATCCTTAAATTTTTTCGTTTATTTTTTCAGTTTTATTTAAATCTTATTTCTTATGATTCAGTTTTTGGATTATTTTGTGAAAGTATCTGTTATCAATGGACTTGAAAGAGTTTTCAAATCAGTTGAGAACCTAAATAATGAATTGGAACTAGTTGAGATTATCTATTATAATAACTCAATTAGTTATATGGATTAGCTAGTTGAATATATATTTGAAAACTTGATGATTAAGATAATAACAACTGAATAGTTGTTAAAATTGATAAGTTATTTTTGTAACAAACTCCCAATAAAGAAGGGAGTTATGGGCAGATTTAGAGAACGTTATGTAACGTTCTTCTCCTTAAGTCCAGGTAAGTTTCTGCTTAAAATGATAGCAGAAACAAAGAAGAAAAAAACACATATATTCTTCCACTAAAAGTCCACTATTTCCCCACTATTATCCTTGAGCAAAAGGCTTTTAATCGTTGCGCCATTCCAAAGGTTGCATGCACAACATACGAGGAGTATCTAAGGGTTGAGTTGTATCTTGGGGGTAGACCGCCAGTGACGGAGCTCAGTTGGGTCCTGGTGGGCTCGGGACACCTGGAAATTTCAGAAAACCCCTTATAGATATCAAATTTTATACTTTGGCCCACCCAAAAATTAAGATAAAGTCACTATAGATATATAGAATTTGTTAATTTGACCTTATAAAGCTTTTATGTTATTTTTTGGTTAGCCAGAATTATGATAAATCCTTGCATATATTCGGTTGATTTTGACTGTATAAAGCCTCTACATGTAAAGCCCCAACAAGTTATATTAATAGTTATATTACTTTATGATTAGTTTTTTTTATTCTTCCATAAATGTTTATTGCTTTGCTTGGCCTACCCAATATATTTAATCTGGCTTCGTCCACAATCTGCTTGCATCCAGAGGAGACGGAAAATCCATGCTAAGGACAACGTCTTTGGTTTTGTAACGTGCCTCTTCAACCTGTCTAATCTCTTGCATTTTGTTTGTGTTTTCCTTCCTAGATAGAATATTTTTTTGATATTTCCCCCACCATTTTTAGGATAGAGTTTTCCTTGCTAGCATGGCCATTTCTGATGATGTTAATTCAATTCTTAACTCATCTAAACCTGAGAATTTTGGTGGCACGAACTTTAAGAGATGGCAACATATGATGTTGTATTGGCTTCGTTTTTTGAAACTTGCTCATGATTCATGTTCCTTAATAAGCTTGAACTTGCTACATGATAGAAGCTTTTAATGAAAAAAACTATATTAGTCTTGGTAAGATCCTTAGTTGTCTTTCTTATAAGTTGTATGATGTTTTTTGCACTATTGAGGGGGCCAAGGTACTCAAGGAAGCCCTTGAGAAAAGGTATTCCACTGAAGGGATGAGATCTGAGACATACGTAGTTGATAGGTTTCTAGAAATGAAAAAGACCGATGATAAGTCTGATCTTGAACAAACCCATGATTTGCAAACTATCAACCATGAATTGACTCAAAAAAGATGTCTTTATCTAATATGTTTCAAGTTGCTTCCTTCTTTAATAAACTTCCCCCTTCTCTCAAACACAAAAGAGAGAATATTTCTCTAGATGATTTGATAATTTCCTTTCGCATTGAGGAAGAAAGTAGAGGTAGGGACAAACCTATTGATCTAAAGGCTAAGGTAAACATTGTTAAGTCAAAACCTAACAACAAGCCAAATCAAAAAAAACTTTCCAATGTGAACATAAAGAAGAGCAACTTTGTGAGAGCTTAGAGCTAACCCCAACATCGGGAAGAATCAGCTGCCTAAGCGGGAATATTATGTGTGGCAAACCTGGTCATTTTGCTAGGCAATGCCATTACAATAATAATTGGGGAAATATGAATTCTGATCGTCGAGCTCCTACACCAAACATTGCTGCTACTCCTCTGGTCATGTGGTGATATCCAGGAATGCCTCCGGCAGGCCCAATGAACAAAGATTAGTAACTATCTGTAATAATAATAATCCATGTTATCAACCAACCGATTGGTGGGTAGATACAGGTGGGACTGTGGGAGAGGCTGAATCTGTAGCGATGAGAAACTCCGGCACTGCCAAAATAGTAGGAAGTGGACATGTCAACCTGAAGCTTTCTTCGGGGAAGATCCTTCCACTACATAATGTGCACCATGTTCCGGACATTGATAAAAATCTAATTTCTAGTACATCATTAATAAAACACGGTTACAAACTTTGTTTTTGAGTCGGATAGAGTTATTTGTTTGAGTGAAAATTTTATTGGTAAATGCTATGTTTGTGGGGGATTATTTATGTTATGTGTTGATTTGATTTCTTATTCCTTAAATAATGTTAATTGTTTTTCTGTTGTTTCTACTCATTCAATTGAATCTTTTGATTGTTGACATGAAAGGCTTGTCCATGTTAAATTTAGAACTTTAAAAATAATGATTTCTCTTAATTTGATACCTCATATTACAATTGATGTTAATAATAAATGTGATGTTTGCACTCAAGCAAAACAAACTAGGAAACCTTTTCATTCCGTTGAAAGAAACACTGAATTGCTTGAATTGATACATAGTGACATTTGTGAACTTAATGGTACCTTAACCCATGGTGGGAAAAGATATTCCATAGCCTTTATTGATGACTTTTCTAAATTTTTCTATGTATATCTTATTGCATCTAAAGATGAAGCTTTTCAAAAATTTGTTATTTTCAAAACTGAGGTAGAAAATCGATTGAATAGAAAGATTAAATCTTAAGATCTAATTGAGGTGGTGAATACACCTCTAATGTTTTTTTTCTAAATATTGTGAAGATCATGGCACAATACATGAAGTTACCGCTCCTTATGCTCCTCAACCAAATGGGGTAGCAGAAAGGAAAAAAATAAGACTCTTCTATACATTGTAATCTTTGCTTTGTAGTTATGGTTTGCCTAATAACTTGTGCGGAGAAGCATTACTCTCTTCTAGTCATATTCTCAATAAAATCCCACATGAAAAGTGAAAACTCCTTATGAACTGTGGAAAGGTTATGAACTGTGGAAAGGGAGGAAACCCTCTCTTAATTTTTTAAGGTGTAGGGGTTCTTGCTAAGGTTGCAATACCCCCCTACAAAGAAAAGGAAACTTGGTCCTAAAACATTTGCCTGTACTTTATAGGCTATGCCAATAACAGTGTAGCTTATTGATTTCTAGTTGTTAACAATGAGGTTATTGGTAAAGATGTTAACACAATTGTTGAATCTAGAGATGCCACCTTTTTTGAAACTATTTTTCCTATGAAAAATAGAGTTCCTAGACCTAGTGAACATGGACAAACTTCCATGATAATCCCTACTAGGGAAGATGATGCTAACACTGAACCTAGGCGAAGCAAAAGAACTAGGAGAGAAACCAACCAAAGGTGATGACTTTATTACTTATCTTTTAGAAGGAGACCCTATTTGCTATATGCTATGAGACTGTCATGTCCTCTCTGGACTCCCTTCTTTGGAAAGAGGCAGTTCATACTGAGATGAACTCTATTTTAGCTAACAAAACTTGGGAACTAGTTGACTTGCGGTACAGATGTAAGCCTATAGGTTGTAAATGGATATTCAAAAAGAAACTTAGGACTAAAGAAACTTAGGACTGATGGTTCCATAGAAAAGTTTAAGGCTAAGCTTGTAGCCAAAGTCTTTAAACAAAGAGAAGGTGTTTATGCTATTCCAATTCATTGTGATAGCCAAGCCGCAATAGCTACGGCAAAGTCTAAACATATAATGGTAAATCCTGACATACTCGTCTAAGGCATAATAGAATGAAGCAATTACGGAAATGTGGTGTGATTGCTATTGATTTAGTCAGATCTCATAGTAATTTGGCTGATGCTCTAACTAAAGGTCTTTGTAAGCGACAAGTGTTAGAGACATCAAGGGAAATGGGACTAAAGCCTATTACATCAATTATCTCAGTGGCAACCCAACCTTGGATTGGAATCATCGAGAAAAGGTTCAATGAGTGACAACAATTTGATGAGTAATCCGGAAAAACACTATTGTTCCAAACCCCTTTCCTATGGTGATATAGTGTTAATCTGCAATGTGAAGAGGTTGAACATTCTTTCTGTTCTTAATAAGTCTCAAGCCAATTGTGTAGGGTATATGTTGCAGAATGCCCATAAAGACTTACCTATTTGAGTGTGGGAGTGGGTCCACTCCCTTTGAGAAGATAGGCTATTCTCTAGGGCACTTAAGTAACTGAGATACGCACATGACCGAAAAGTACAAACATGAAGTATGCGATCAAAGCCTGCATTGTGTGTATATATTGAGCATGTACTTAATATGTCTCAAGTTCAAGACATTAGTCACTTTGGATTTGTATTAATACGATATTTATCACTAAAGTGAAGGTTCAAGTCTGGAAGACACCTCACTCTTGCACAATGTGTATGCTCAAAGTTGATCTTTAAATTTTTATTCTTGTGGGGGAATGTTAGTTTTTGAATAAATTTTATATATCCTTATATTTTTCTTATATCTTTTTAGTTTTATTTTAAATCTTATTTCCTATGATTCAATTTTTGGATTATTTTGTGAAAGTATCTGTTATGAATGGACTTGAAAGTTGAAAGAGTTTTTTGATCAGTTGAGAACCTAACTAATTAATTGGAACTAGTTGAGATTATCTGTTATAATAACTCAATTAGTTTATGAATTAGTTAGATGAATATATATTTGAAAACTTGTTGATCATGATAATAGCTACTGCATAGTTTAGTTGTTAAAACTGATTAGATATTTCTGTAACAAACTCCCAATAAAGAAGGAAGTTGTGGGAAGATTTAGGGAACGCCATGTAACATTCTTCTCAAGTCCATATAAGTTTTTGCGAAAATAGATCGCAGAAACAGAGAAGAAAAAAACACATGGAGTATATTCTTCCACGAAAAGTCAGTCCACTATTTCCACACTATTCTCCTTGAACAAAAGGCTTTTGATGCTACACCACTCCAAAGATTGCATGCACAACATCTTAGGAGTATCTACGGGTTGAGTTGTATCTTGGGGGTAGACTGCCACAGTCCGCTTGCCACAGTCCCCAACTCCTTTGTGCGTGGGTTTGTTTTGTTTGGAGCTGTAAATGTGAATGAGAATAAATTAAGTCTTTTCGATGAATAAGTTACCGGCAACTGGTAAGTCTCCTCTTAGCAGTGGGTGGGCAAGAGGTCTAGAGGTGTGAGGTTCAAATCTTGCTTGCATCACGCAATAGCGTATTCTCAAATAGAGAAAGGAAAATGGAGTTTTTAGACTTGACTCCATATTGATGGAGACTGATGAGCCTATGCATGACATACTCTGATCTTTAACCGTGTTGGTTTATTATTATATGTTATAGGAAATGGAAATCTTGGACATACTTTTCCTTTCTTCCTACATGCTTGAACCTGTGAATATATCCATAGTTATAGGTTTTGAACATCTACTAGATAGTGATATGCAAATCCATAACAAAAGTTACCACGTTAAGGAATTGCATGTTTTCAATTGTTTTTGGTAGAAGTGAAAACATGCATGATATGTTAGGTTGTGTACTATTAGATTCTTTTCCCGTGAATGTCTGATTACACTGTTCGATCTAGTTCCTTTGAGAGAGATTGGTATACGTTTTAAAGTTCATACTTAAAGAATATAATTTATTTTTCACGGGGGATTCTTAGGGATGTGCTCTCAAATCTAGTTTCGCAGATATGATATGCTTGTTATTTAACGAGTAGTTGAAGTATACATAAGTGAAGCTTATGCAGCAATGGCATGCCTTCTTGTGCAACCATCCCACGAATTTAAGATGACAATGAACCTCTCGGTCCTCTCCTATGTTTGCATCCCTAATGTTTGATAGGCTGCTTTCCATATGATTTCATTTGTCTCCTAGGGATATATGTTTCTATGTATCTTTTTGTTTTTTTTTAAGATAAGGACATGTAGAATGTGAATGCAATCTTTGAATACTGTGGAAATGAAATCTCATTTTGTGTGATTTTGTCTTATTTGAGGTTGAGCTTACTTCTTCCTTCTGCTTTTAGCTATGCTTTTCCTTTCTTGTAAACGACCCTCTCTCTTACATCCTTATCTGGAAACAAAATGTATGGTTTCCTATCAAAATACTATAAGCCTATAATACGTAATTGAAGGCATTTTCATCTCAGAGTGTAGCTTTAATTGGCTTTAGAGAACAATTTTTGATGAAAATGTGACAAATCTTTCAACAACTTTTGTTGTTGAATTGGCTCAATCGTTTTCTTTATTAGTGCTAAATTCCTAATGGACGAATATGAATGAGGACCTTGCCTTAATCCAAAAAGATCCTCCTAGATGTAGACAATAAAAAAGTTGAGAAGGGTAGATAGATAGATTTGTTGTGAGCAATCACATTTAACTCTTACAGAACAAACGGTGCCAGATAGAATGCATTCCCAAATATTTTTGTTTTGAGGTATGAAGATAATAGATTTTTTTCCCTTGGGGGGGGGATTGAAATAATAGATGTTTAGTGAGGAAACAGGTGTAAATAGAATACATATCAAATATATATCATAATCATCCAAGTCTTTTCCCCCCAATCAAAATGGAATCAATTATGGAGAACAATGTTTTATAACAATCCTAAATGACATGCTTATGACCTCCAAATTCTTCTAGACTGCGGTAGGGCATCTTCAAGAATGCAGACGATGATATTTGTTAGAGGAAATAACATAGATGTAGCCATTAGTCAAGAACCAAACAAACTGATTCCAGTCATTGTCCTATTATAACTCAAACAGTAGAAAATTCTTGTTCAATTTGAAACATCTTTTGGCCCTTGCCTGATCTTTTACTAATTTTGATTGAACTGTTTTGCACTCTGGCACTCTGCGTAACATCATCCAATATTAGCTATGGCCTTATTCAGGAAAAAGATTTTTTTTTTAAAAAAATCATCCAATATTTTGTTAAAGTAGTTACAGCATTTACTATCTGCATTCTGTGCAGCTTTTGCACAGTAGAGTTGATTATGCGTTAATTTACTTCTGAATGTGTTGTGACTATATTGCCTTGTGCAATCATTAGCAATTTGGTTTGCAAATAATGCACTTATGCTCAAGTTTAAACAATAACACTACCTGTGACATGTGACACCTTATTCTCATTTCATCTACTTTGGTAACCCAATATGATTGTAGTTATTTTTCATGCTTACCAAAGTTCATTTCATGACTTGATTCACATTTTTCGTTCATATTTGCAAACAGTTTCGAACTGCACTCTCCCATTATCACTGAGTTTAAGACGCTCATTCAGTGCAACCACCTCAAGCCAGTTGCCTAACATAACAGACCCTGACATAGCATCTGCATTTAAGGATTTAATGGCTATGAGCTGGGATGATATTCCAGACTCTGTGGTCAGCAACACAAAGAAGGCTCTATCTAAAACTACCGATGATAAGGCTGGCCAGGAGGCATTGGCAAATGTTTTTCGAGCAGCTGAAGCTTCAGTAGAGTTCGGTGCCGTTTTAGTGTCTCTTAGGATGGCTCTAGATGATCTCAGTGGTTTGACTGGTGAGGTGTGTCTATCATTCACTGAGCTGAATTGTAGGTTTTTTTAAACCTTTTCCAATATATATTTTATAAAAAATTAATTCTCATTGGTTTAAATTTGTAGAATGTTGGGAGCTTACCAGATTATCTAGAAGATGCCATGAAAGCTGCATACAACCGATATGTGACTTATCTAGATTCGTTTGGTCCGGATGAGACCTATCTGCGTAAAAAAGTTGAAACTGAGTTGGGAACAAAAATGATTCACTTAAAGATGAGATGCAGCGGCATTGGTTCCGAGTGGGGAAAGGTAAGATTATTTTTAATAATGCTTTTGGATAGTATGTTTTTTTTTTTTTTCTTTTCAAAATGAACAATTGAATAATATTGATAATTTTGTTTTTTTCCTTGAAACTAGCATTCATATATATATATTTCTGTTGTAATTGCAAAGGCCTTGGTCTCCACTGGCTAACTCCATTTGATGGGAAGCACAATTGCTAACGAATTTATAATGCCTATAATTTATCAAATAAATTTCGACAAGTCAAGCGGAGTCAATTCTGACACCAAACCAAATTCAGATATTCCATATTCCTGTGCATACTTGAGTTCAGCTCTTCATATCAAAGTGCTTTTATATGGAGTACTTGTTATTCCTTTTGTATTTAACTTTCACCTAACCATTGTATACTTGTTATAGGATGGCGTTTTACGTCTAGCTATTTCATGCTCATGACTTTCTATGATACATTGAAACTCACAGTTATGACTATCTAACTATATCGAAGAAGCATTTATGTCCCTTTATTTTCCTGAATAAAGTATTGCATGTCATGACATTGTTTGCACTGATATATGCAATTTCTATTATATAAACATAACAGACCTTGAATGTCAAACTAGCTATACTATGTATTTGTCAACTTTGTGGACTTTATTGTTTATAATATGCTTATCTCAAGTAATAAGACTTTTCTTAGTTATGAGCCAATTGAGTACTCACATTCACCACTTCAATTTTCAGGTTTCCCTTCTTGGTACCTCTGGTATTTCTGGGTCCTATGTTGAACACAGAGCTTAATACAAATGAGTTCTCGGTATGTCTGATTTGTCAAAATGGATTTGTGAACAGTCGCCCGTATTTGAAGCTGGGTTTTCATGGTTAATAATTCAGTTTATTTGCTATTAATGCTTGGGACTCGGTCACTTTGAATGAATAATATTGTGTTCAGGTGTAGAGTTTTGAAAGATGCAGCAAGAAATTGATATCTGTAATGGAGAAAGCTATCATGTACTCCTTTTGTCTTTAGCAGTGTTATGTACTTCTTTGTGCAAAGGTGAAAGTAGCTCGGTAGTATCTTTTCTTGGATTGATCATGACTTATTTAAGGTAATGAGTTTGTGCTTTTGATTTCGGCATTCCAATTCATTGCATGTCCTCTCATGTTAAATTGCTATAATTTATATGGAAATATGATACAGCCGTAGTGATATCATTGTTTCAGTTTATATGCTTGAGTATAGTTCCATAGAAGTCAAGCTAGGTCAAATCAGTAGATGTTAATCAATCTGATGATGTATAAACTGCATCTGCATCATATTCATATGTTTTGTGATGTAAAATGCGTTGGGCGGTTTGGGTTATGCAAATGGGGTGAGCCGATGAGGTTTAGTGCCAGCCCTCTACTATTGTTTTCTCTGAATATATTTGAGATACTGCAGTATATTGACTTAGCAAATTACTGATCTACGCGGTTGTGATTACCCAGCTACCCCTTTGGGCACATGATCCTGGATTGTTGTCACGAAAAGTATTTAGTGCTCATTTTGGTCAACTCTCCATTATCTTTCTTTGGCTGAGTGGCATGTACGACATGTACTTCCATGGTACTTCCATGGTGCTCGTTTTTCCAATTATGAAGCATGGCTAAGTGATCCTACTCACATTGGGCCTAGTGCCCAAGTAGTAACCTCCGGTTTTTTTCGGCTTTGGCGAGCATAACCCACAAAATTTATATGTAGGTTGGCTTCATCTACATAGGATATATGCGATCAGATTTGCAAAGATTACTAGTTTTAAAATAAGAACTTTATCAATGCCGACTTTTAGTCTATAATCCACCATTTCCCTTAAAAACAAAATTTATGAACGATATTAAAAAAAAAATTATCCAACCCAACTTGCAAGATCTCATGCAACATATTTATTTTGAATTTATGGTAAAGTAGGCCTCATATAATCAAACTATCCATTTCGATTGACCTCGAATCTTGGCCCAAGAAAAAGAGAGCTATTCATTTTTGGTAAGCTGGGCCCCATTTGGGCCGAAAGTCTTATCCGGAATGGTTTGCGGTCCAAATAATATTTAAGTTCGAGTCCGAACACCGACGGTGTCTTTACAAATTGGTCACCGCTACGATCCGTGACATTTTTTTTAAAAAAGTCGTTTTTAAGCCTGCAAACAGCGGAGAACCGGTCCCTTGTTCTCACAGCGAGTGACCATAACGCAAGTCTCCTAAAAAATTATCCTAGCCCCCTGTTTTGACCATATAATACTCTTTGTAAAACATGACAACTCTATACAATAAATTATGCTAAACTACTTTTGTCTAGGAATTTTTCTAATTTTTTTTTTAAAACAAAAAAAAGGGAAAGCAAAACGTAGGAGGTAACTTTCTACTATTTCTTCATCCAAATTTTTAAGTGCAATCATATTCCTTAATCAAACTTTAAAAAGCATGCAATATTGTATAGATTTTATTAGAGATTTAAAAAAAAAATAGTTTTATTATTTCTCACTTTTTAAAAGTCATGTGCAATATATTGCACATGGTTCATAATCATATTTAAAAATTATGTACAATGTATTGTACAGGGTTATACTAGTTCAATTTATATATACCAAGGTTCATAAAGAAATAAATCTATCCTCTCATAAGAAAAGAAAAACCTGATAATTCCTGATTAAGAAATCTCTAATATTATAATGGGAGAAGACCTTAGTGTCAATTGTAAATTTGTAAATCTACCAACTCGTACATTGCACGTGCATAATTAATATAAAGGAAGTCTCAGATTCGAGTCCTTACTATGCCATATTTTTTACTTTATTTTTTAAAAATATATTAAATGTGCATCACACGTATAAATTACTATCTATCTGTAATATAATATATAATAACTATTATAATGGAAGAGTTGGAGTTATAAATCTACCTACTTACGTGCAACGCACGTTCAACTCCAACTCTCCCATTATAGTATTCACATTTACTTTTAAAAATATATAATCTTATTTATTAAGACATGCATTGCAAGTGTAAATCAGAGTTTTTACTTTAAATTTTTTTTCATAAATTTAATACGTGCATCGCATGTGTATATTACTAGTCTTCAATAATTGGAGGATTGCTCATGTCATTGTATAATGACATTATTGTCATTTTTTTTTCTTCATGGGAACTGTTTGTTACCTCTTTCATTTTCCTTCCCCTAATCCCTATATATTTCAATTCAATATAGAGGTACCAAAGCTGATGCAACTAATGCAGATTTGCTCATCCCCACCAATCTCAACAGGGAGCTCTCCAAAGTCACAAAACCATGCAAAGTCCCAATCAAAGCAATTAAGACAACAAGGCCCTACATCCTTCCTTGTTTGGATATCTTTGAGTCCAATTTCAAACAAGTGGCAAATACCAAATTAGGAAAGAGTTTTTTCCACACGCATGTCCCCACTAAATCTTGACGTTCCCTTTTAGTCCGTCACAAACCAATATTTCCAAATTAGTCCATCAGTCGGCTCCAAAGTCTCAGTTGCAACATCATGTAAATTTTGTTCCGTCGAGAAAAAAAATCTTTAAGTGGAAGAATCTCATTATGTCAACACAAAAATATAACGTCTACGACAACGTATCTTTTTTGACGGTTTTAGTAAACGCCGGAGTAGAAGAGGGAGATAGAAATATTTACTTTTCTGACCCTTCTACCCTGACGTTTACTGTAAACGCCGGGTAGATAAGATCTATATCGGCGTTTATGTTGTAAATGCCGGGGTATATATGCACTATACCAACGTTTCTGTTAGAAACGCCGCGATAGGGGAGGGGTTTTAAAAATTCCAAATCTTCCCCAGTTTTATTATTTCTCTCTCTCTCTCACTATAACACACAATGTATTCACCGGTGGTTTTTCGAATATACACTGGCGTTTAAAAATACCAGGAAAAAATTCACCTGTGTTTTTAAAAACACTGGTGCAAATGCTGCCGAAGCGAGCGTCGCGGAATACTAGGGGTCTACACCGGCGTTTTTACAGAACGCCGGTAGATCTGGAGTATACACCGGCGGCCGTAAAAACGCCAGTGTGTGGGTATTTCAAAGTGCCCTATTTTTTCACTGAAATACATTCACTGGCGTTATACAAACGCCGCCGTAGAAACTATAACTTTTTACAAAATCTACTCCGGCGTTTGTAAAAACGCCGGTGTAGGTATATAATTTTATAAAAAAAATTAAAAAAAAAAAAAAACTCATGCAGCACTCTTACAATCAAAACCAAAATATGGAGTTCAAATTATTGAACTACAAAGAGTGAAAGAGAATATTTTTACTCTCAAATTTAGGCAAAAATGCTACTAACTGAAATTAAACTTATACTTTTATAATACTAATGAGATAACTGTCAATTGAAACCAGAACATAAGTTCAAACAGGATTATTTCATCACTAGTCACTCCTCTGTAAATCATAGTATGCAACTTCAGTTACATAATCCATCTCATCATCACTTACAAGCCTATTTGACAAAGAACAATCTCATTTTCAAATCCAAGCAACAAGCATGAACATTATGTTAGAAACTGATACTCATATATACATCATGATATAATTGTATATAAAGTTTAGATAAAAAAATTTTCATCACTAGTTGCTCCTAAAAAAATCACAGTGTGCAACTTCAGATACATGATCCATCTCATCTCCAAATTCAGACAAAAAAGCAACTAACCCATTTCCAAATGCATAATAAATCCAGTTTATTCTGAAGGATATAAACCCCTTGCATGTTGGCATTCAACCAAACTTCAGACAAACTTCATACTATGCAGTGAGAGAATTTGAGAGTTCATTAACAATAACTTGGTCTTTGTTCAGGTATTTGAGAGTTCATTAACAACCAAACTTCTAAATTGAGGGAATATACAAATATTAATATCTAGCCTTTGTTCAGGTATTAGAGTACTTCATAGTTCAATATGCATGTTTGTTATCCCTTTTGAAATCCTATGTGCCATTGCAGGATAAACAATAACTTGGTCCCCCCCCCCCCCCCCCCCCCCCCCCACCACACACACACACACACACACCACAATTGAAGTGGCCAACAACTTGCCAAATCTTTCTGATATGAGTTTAAGACTAATGCTTTGATCAGACACAAGGCACACAACAAAGCTCAGATGAGCTAGGAGGAAACAAGGCAATGCCTTGATCAAGGGAAGTACTAGGAAGCAAATGCACGACATAGATCATAAAGATCATCATGCACACTAAGATATAAGTCCAAGAGCAATGCCTTGATCAGATATAAGACATGAAAAAACGACCAGTACACATTGGAGAATATTAATAGTCAATTTATTAACCACCATTAACAGCCATAAGAAACCATATTTGCAATGTGCTTCAACCATCCACACTTTGATGTTTAAAAATGTACGACGAAAAACCAAACCTCGAATATGGTTTTTAATCAAGACACTAAACTGATAAAAACATCATAGAAATAGCAAACCCCAACCCAGATCAAACCACCTAGATCAACAGCCATATTGTAAACCCCAACCCAGATCAAACCAAACCACCATTAATAGCCATATTGTAAACCCTAACCCAGATCAAACCAAACCACCATTAACAGCCATATTGTAAACCCCAACCCAGATCAAACATCATAGAAATAGCAAAAGATCGCAAATCCCCAACCCAGATCTGGAATTGTAAACCAAGCCGATCCAAAATTCAAACCATGCCCCCCCAGCTTTCTTCAAATTTACAACAAAAATCAAGAAAAGAAAATCAGACTTACAATACTATTTAGAGAGAGAGAGAGTAGACAGCGGCGCAAGCCCAAATTCGAGAACACAACGACAACAAAAGAAAGGACCGGAAGTTTTGGGGGAGAGAGAGAGAGTGACGATAACGATGAGGCGGGAGTGCGACTGGAGTGGCTGCGACGGGGGGAGGAGACGTCGGCAACAGCGATGAAGGGAAGGAGAGAAGGTGCGGCGATGGGGGTATTTAGCACGAAAGTAAAAACCCTTTGCCGCCGAAATTTAGAGAGAGATAGTATATAGCGAAACGTAAGGGTTCGGCTGTGGGTTGGGGATTTTATCCCTTTTCCTATGGCGGCGTTTTTACAAAAAACACCGCTGTATGTTACGGTGATATTTTACGCCTTACATTCACCGGCGTTTATATAAAAAAACACCGATGTATGTTACCCTACGGAGGCGTTCGTTATAAAGCGCCGGTGTATATCGTTCGGATTATCAGCCCCATTCAGAGTCTGACTCTACCCCGGCGCGACATACAAAACGCCGGGGAATAAATGCCGCTGTAGCTTGTATATGTTGTAGTGTCTCTCTCTCTCTCTCACACACACACAAACCGAACCCTAGCCCCCCGTCGACTTGCACCCCCGTCACCACTGTGATTCTCGCCGTTGACTTGCACCCCCGCCGCCGTCTTCGTCCGCAAGCCCTCCGTCCCCGCTCCTCCCGTTGTCCGATTCCAAATCACCTCCCCGTGCCCTGGCCACTCGTCGACTGCCATGGGGTCTCGATTTAATGAGGTAAAAATTAAATTTTCTATCTTGTTTAACTTCAGGTGTTTGGGTGTGGAAATTTTACCCTTGAACTTGTGAGGGGATTTAAGTATGTATTTAGCTTGCTCTTTTAAAGATATTTTCCCGATCTGTAATTTGTGGGTGATATCTTTGTTCTGTATTCTTTGTATTCTTTTGGTTAATGTGCATGAGATTCATGGTGAATATAATAATGCAAGGAACATGTTCGATGAAATGCCTTCTAGAGATGTAATTTCTTGGACTTTGATGATTTGTGGGTATGCTATCGTTGGATTCTTTAGCACCACCCTGAGTCTTTTCAAGTCATGGTAGAGGAAACATTGAGCTCATGTGAACATTGGATTCTTACTGGTTGTAACTGAACCGGTTCATGTTATACCTTTTTCTAGTCAGCTTGTTCTAGCAATATGCGAATAGATTGGTGTAGATATCATTTGAATATCATTTATTCTTACCTCCAATATTTCTTATGCTTTTTTGTATCTATGTAGATGGTTTTTGTGGTTTTCACTGGAGAAGTTTGGGGATACCTAGGTAGCAGGAGATTTTTACTTGAACTAGAATTGGGTGAAGATGTTTTGCATGGCCTAAACAGTTTTATGATTGAACAGGTAGACTTTCATTCGTATTCATGACTAAATATGCATGTTGTATGCAGGAAAACCATATAGCAATGAAAATTTCTGCTTGTCAGAATGAACTTCATATGGTTGTTACATCTTTGTGTGTAAATTACTTTTGAAGTTTGGTCTTCAGTATGTGCAATAATAGAATTTCACGTGTACATCAAGGAGTTAACATACATTTATCTTGGAAGAAACTATATGACTGCCATCTTATTCTGAAAACATGTATTTTCAACATCCATTTTTTAGTTGTGCCAGAAATTACGTTTTTGGCCATGTATTATTTTGTTTGATAAACATTTAAGAAATGTATGATCGAAATTTGAGACTGTTATTTTGCATTAGGTCTTGGAGATTGGATATGTTGGGAAAGTTGTAGCTCAGGATGACACAACCTTTTATGCACATGCAGAAGGGGTAAGGTTTTCTCCTTTGCATACTCAATTTCAGGCTTGATAACTTCTTTCCTTGGTATTCTATCTCTGTTGGAAATAGCTAGTTTAGCAATTAAATTGATAATTTATATGTTACTTTATATCATCTGTTACTACTTAATGTGATATTTAACTATTACTCATATACTTGATGTTTAGAATTTATTTTCCTTAAGAAGCTTTATATGCTTTGCAGAATTCCAGTAACACGTTCTGGATATATTTGTAGTGTAGTTGTTCTATTTGAAATATGAAAAGGTATCTCACGTAGTGAGAGTTTCATAAGTTACACTTTGGCTTCATTGTCCCTATGAGCTACCTACATATGACTAAGTATGCCTTCTAAATCTTCTTATACTAAATAGAAGGGAACTATTGTCCATTAATAGCCTATAAAATTTTGGAGAACCTCTAATTAGGTTATGAGGCTAATTTGGGAGGAAAGTCTGGAGTTATGCCTAAATGAACTTGGATTGAGGCGGTTAAGTCTATGGTAGGTGTTAATTAGTTAGAGAAGAAGTCCTTTAACAGTATCCAATGGAGGGGAAAAAAGGATTAATGCCCAGAACCTGAAATATTTGTTAAATATCTTTCTTGTTGTCATGGAAAACTTATGAATAATTGTAATTGATGAATGACACTGGTCGGCATTCATTAGTTAATTTTCTTACTTTCCTCGAGTTTTCAGCCATTTGTTCTTCAATATGGTAGAGGAGCTGTACATGTTACATATTATCTTCTTGTGGCTTTTCTTGGTTTAAATTTTTTTGGTGCTTTATTTTATTAATATTCAAGTAAAGATTAATACTGTTAAATATATTAATATATATTTTTTTTGTAGAATTCACCTGCTGTGAAAGAAATTTTAAGTGCCTTGCCAGTCAGTCACTTGGTTCAGACAACGTTAAAGTGAGAAAGTCAGATGCATCAAATTCTGGTCTACCTCCATCTTCACTGCTCCCATTTCTGAGAAAGGTGGGTTAAATGCAGGTTACGACTCATTATTCAATGGTTTTGTTTAATCGTCAATAAAATTCGACGTGGCTTGCCACCGGAACACAATTCCCAGAAATCTTTCCATTTTTTTTGAGTTTGAGGCTGTAGTATTTTTTTAAAAAATCAAAATAATTTTTTTATTTGTTTTTGTTGAATAAACTTTACTATAATTTTGTTATGAGTAGTGCTTATCAATTTCTCAACTGTTTGCAGAGCTCCAGCATGTAATACTGGAACATATTATCAGTTAGTATATGTATGATTGTCAAGTATGTAAGCGTGGCTGGTGAAGTGCTTATATGATAATTGTGTTATGAGATGTGCTTATCAGTTTCTCAACTGTTTGCAGAGCTCCAATATGTAATCCTGGAGCATATTATCAGTTAGTATATGTATGATTGTGAAGTATGTAACTATGTAAGTGTGATTGCAGTATATGTTTGATTGTAAGCAGTATATATTTGATTGTAAGTGTGGCTGCAGTTTTGAAGAGTATGGTTGTTGTTATCTTTTTTCTTATAAATATATTTAGCATTTAGAATTTTTTAAAATTAAAACAAAATTATTTTTTTTAAAAAAATATATATATACCTATCCCGATGTTTTCAAAAGCGCCTGGGTATATTTTACCCAGAATTTTAAAACACCATGCCGGCGTTTTAAAAATGCTGGGGTAGGTGTTGTAAGAAAAAGAAGCCAAATAAAACATCTCTACGCCGACGTTTTGAAAACGCCGGTGCAGGTATTTATTTATACCAACCTTTTCTAAAAATGCTAATATAGATCCCTACTTTACCGCGACGCTCGATTTTCCGGCGTATGTATCAGCGTTTTCAAAAACGCTGGTAGAGGTTATAAATGCCTGAGAATTAAAAATAACGTCTGGAAAGACGATTATTGTTGTAGTGCGATACAATGTTTTTATCCTTGCAAATTTATTCTTTTTTAGGCCGATCTACTTATGATTTTTTCTCAAGAGTAGGTTCAATGCATTAAAATTATCATAACGTTGCACTTCGGTCTCAAGCTCATCCCTTTCAATTTTAGAATTGATTGAGTAACTAATATGAAAATACGAATTTGTTGGGGACCTGTGAAGAAAAACTCCATTTAATTTCAGACAAGAGGCAAACACCAATTAAGAAAACATTATATTCCGCAAGTTGCATTTGTCACTTAGACTTTTCATGCAGCCTTTCACGTGCATGCCCACAAACTTGCACAGGTCTCAATCCATCTAGGATGGTAACATTATCTTTTACCACTAATATGAGTATGCCCATGAGGTGCAAATAGTAGTAACTGCCTTTTATGGTAGCACTTGTGAAGTCCTTTAAATTGGATAAGGTGTTGAAATAATGGAGTAGTTCTCAATTCATTTACAGTAGAAAAGGAAGAACAAGGTTATGGAATTGAAAGGGAGTAGGATGATTTGAAGCTAGATGTAGACTCAACAAGAGCACATGCATATGTTTGTATAACCTTGGATTTCATAAAGATCTTAAAATAATACGGAGAAGAAACTTAGGTCATGATTTTGTATGATATTCAAGTTGCTTACTTTTTCAAATCACTTCTAGGCATGCATGCTCTAGTTTAAGTAGGGTAGGTGTCATTTATTTACGCAAACTTGCAAGCTCTAGTTTAAGTATATATTTTTATTCAAAGATTTGAGACATCATGCATGTGCTATGTGGCCCCAATTTTGTGTAATGGAAAGACCTTTAAGAACTCATGATGTCTTTACTTTAGGAAAAGAGTCCATCATGTTGTGTAAATTATCTATTTGGCAATGTTTCTTATTTAGATTAACCACATAATGAGAATTATTATGACATGAAGGAACTTATTACTTATAACCTTTTTTTAAAAGATAAAATTAACCTTTTTTTAAAAGATAAAATTGGAGATGTTTATATATATATATATATATATATATATATATATATATATATATAGTCATCTTCCGTTGTGCACTCACCATAGTGTGTATTCGGCTTTCAGGCCATCGCATGAATGATTCAAACTGTTCACATTAATCTACACTTCTAAATTAGTTTATATATATAAAATCAAGTCATATGAAATTCTTTTGCCTATGCATTAAAGTGTTACAAAATTGTATGGCTAATATCATTTTTTAAAATTTTAATAATGACATTAGGGATGGGCAAATGTATTTCAAATGACTTGATTTTACATATTTAAACTAATTTAGACGTGTGGATCAATGTGAACAGTTTGGATCATCCATGCAATGGTTCGAAAGCTGAGTGCACATCAGAAGTTATATATATATATATATATATATATATATATATATATATATATATATATATATATTCGGTTGCGAACAGACTTTTAACACGAACTATCGTGTGAATGCTCGTTGCCACTATCGCCAATAGCGGCAATAGTGCAAATTTTAAAAAAGTACACAGTAATACCGTTATTCCTAATAGCTGAATCATTTGCACTGTTGCTGCTGTTGGCGCTGGCGGCAACAGGCGTTCACATGCCAGCTCGCACCAAAAGTACGTTCGCACCGAAGAGGGGCATATATATATATATATATATTGGCAATTTTCATTTGGAAACGCTACTTTAGCGTGCAAACCACCCGTCGTTATATATATACATATATTCCCCATCCGTTGTGCACTAAGCCTCCGTATGCACTTGGCTTTCCTGCTTTCGTATTGAAGATCTGAACCGTTCACATTGATCTACACATCTAAATTAGTCTAAATATGTAAAATTAAATCATTTCAAATTTGTTTGCCCATCCATTGAAGTGTTACAAAATTGTATGGCTAAAAATCGTTGTTTTTTTGTAGTCACATGATGGATGGGCAAATGAATTTCAAATGATTTGTTTTTACATATTTAGACTAATTTAGATGTGTAGATCAATGTGAATGGTATGAATCACAGTTGAAGAAGACATTCTTGAGGTTGCTGATCACTTAATTGAATTCTGAGTCTACCATTTCTCTAAACCTTGTTGATAAGTGTATCAGCATTCACTGTTTCTCCGGTGACCTCCGGGGAAAAAGATTAAAGTATGATTCTCCCACACCATTTATCTTTTCAGAATCATGTATCTTTTCCATTGCCAATCACACATCTTGTATTAGCATGAAAAAATTTCCCACCTTCGCGATCATTTTTCAGAGGAATGAGGCCTTACCATGCCCACAACTTCCTCTGGACCTGCACTCTTCATTCTCCGATACAACATGAAAGATTTGTAGTACTAATTGTTGAAGCTTTTTCTTATTTTCCACTACCACTTACTCATTAATGTTTTTTCATGGCGCCCAGATCTAGGATTTTTAATCCCCCTAATTCCTTTCTCTTGCAAACTCTACCCTAATTAACCAGGTGAATACATTTATTGTCCTCGTTTGCTCATTTCCACAAGAATCTTCTTCTACATTTGGCAACTCTACCAATAACCCGTTTAGGAAGTTCGTAGATTGACGTAAGGTACGTTGACAAACTGCTTAGGATTGAATTGATACGCGTAATTATTCTACCTAGCGACATAAAGCGCCCCTTCCATCCGGTCAATCTCTTTTCTACCTTCTCTACCACAGGTTACCAATCCTCTCTTCACATCGATCCAGGCCTAAAGGACATGCCAAGATACTTCAAGGAAAATTCTCCTATCTCGCATCCTAAGTAGTTCTTGATTGCACTAATCAGGATGGACAAATTTTCGCTAAGAGGGATAACAATACTGTTGTGGAGGTTCACTTTCAGACCCGTCCAAGACTCAAAATAGCTGGGAACAGTCTTCAAAGCCAAAATTTCTTCTTCTTTTGCTGCACCGAACAATAAGGTGTTGTCCGCGTATTGTAGTATCGATATTATCTTAGGTATACCTTTGATTGCAAGACCCCGAATAACATGATATTCTCTACCTCTCTTAATCATTTATGTCAACCCATCCGCAATTAAGGTGAACAAAAAAGAAGACAAAGCCCCCCCCCCCCCCCCCCCCCCCCCCCCCCCGGTCTACGAAATCGCGTTTTCTTTCCTAATTTCCCGTTGGCCTGAAGAAAATATTTCCTACCTCTAACAGACTTCCTAATCCACAATTTCCACTTCGGATCAAATCCTTTGAGCTGTAGGACCTCATCCATAGAATCTCATTCTATTGAATCGTACGCTTTTTCGAAATATAATTTTAGCAGAAAATCGTCTGTTTTTTTTTCTTGCACCATCTGAAGACAATTTCATGGGCAGACGCAATGCTGTCCATGATATCTCCCCCCTTAATGAAGTCACTATGCACTTCTCTCACCACATCGTTTAAGTGAGGAGACAACCTTTGCACCAGGACTTTGGTAATGATCTTAAATGACCCGTTCAATAGGCTAATCCGCCACCATTAACAACTCTGATATTTTTGGGGTTAGAATAACATTAGCATAATTTAATCTATTAATTTCAGTGTAATCATGATAGAAATCCCTAAAAATAGCCATCAAGTCCTCCTTGATGATATTTCAATATAATCTGTAGATGAAAAATTGGGAAATCATTTGGACTCGGCACCTTATACTGCCCTAGGCTCTTGATTGCATTTAAGACATCTTCTGTGAAGATGCTCTCAATCCTTTTGCTTCTATCAATTTTTGAGGTATTCCACATCTCCGTTATCATACCACATTTTTCACTACTTTTTTTTGCGAAATAGATCTCTAAAATTACCATCTATATGATGCCTCACTAATTGTTCATCCTCGCTCAAATTTTCTCCCAGGTATATTCCCACAATGTGATTAAGTCTTCTTCTCCCAATGGCTACTTTGTGGAAAAATCTAGTATTGATATCTTCTTTTAGTCATTGGACTCTTGATCGCTGTCTCTAGTTTTGCTCCTTTATCTCTCCAATGTATTGGATCTCTTGTCTACTACTTGCTAGCTCTTCGACCTTAGACCCAAGGAGGTCCCTCTCCTCTTCTACAGATTCTAGTTCTTGAATCTTCTCCCCTAATTGCTCTGTCCTTCTTTTCACCGTCCAAATTCCTGCTTTGCCCAATCTCTTAGGCATTTCGTAATCTCATAATCTTCGCAATCCATATACCCGTTGCACCATGAACGTTCGTGGTGGTATTCCAAGATCCTTTAATAATCCAGAAAATGCCACTGCTAAGGTTCCAAGCTTTCTCAAATCGAAAAGGACGTTGAATTGAGATTTGGCCATCGCCACAATCAAGTGCTAATGGTATATGATCCGATGTGAATGTTTGTGCTGACAACTGATTTCATAATATATAACATAGATTGTGATATATATTTAATTAGTGTTCATTTATTTAGATTAGGGTTGCTTGAAACCGTAATTCCATATGATTCTAGTAGTCATAGACTCAGTATCGCATTTGAATTGCAGTTAAAACTAGATAATGTTCGAGCAAGGGCACTATTAAGCCTCACATAATCACACCACACCTCCAGTATCGTAAACATTCATGGATGCATGTGTTCAACTATATGATGTGCTACATTAATTTGTGCGACACTTCCTTCTACAGATAAAATGTAAGAGAGTAAACGAAATGGACCATGTGCATGGATCATATGCACACATATAGCATTACACATTGGACAAACAAAAATGATTGAACAATAAAGGTTTGTTGTTAAAAACAAAAACACTTTCTCTCTCTAGAATTTCTAGAGAGAGAAATTCTCTCCCCAAAAAACCCAAAAAAGGAAACCCTAGATCTGAATTTGTGGGGGCGGCGGCTAGGGTTCGTCGCCGCCGTCCCGTTGCTCTTCTTCCCCTATCCCTCCCGCCTATCGTTCCACCCCCCATCCCTCCTTCCCTTCTTCTTCCCGTAGTCATCGAGTTCATATTCGCCATGACCCATACGGGAATGGCGTCGCGGTGGCGTAGCGCCATTGAAGGCGCTGGCGAGGTCCGTGGGTGGAAGAAGCGGAGTCACCGCCGCTGAGGTCCAGCCCACCTACCCCCCACTATCCCTCTTCCAACATCGAGCTCCTCTCGCCGCAACTGAGTGAAGGGGAGGGTAGCGATGAGGGTTTCGTCTGTGTCGTCGACAGGGGAGGTGATCGCCGGCACGTTCAGTGACGGCCGAGATTTGGTCACTTGGGGGTTTATCTGTTGCGGGGGTTTCGTCGGCAGGGTGAGCTGCATCGACAGGGGGTGGTTGCATCAACTGAGGTTCGTCGCCACCCTACAAGCCCCCTCCCCCCCTCTTTGCAGGCCTCCACATGTCCTTCAGCCGCCACCTATTCGAGCTTTTGAGCTTGCTCTGCAAAGACCACTGCCTTCTTGACAACGCCTCCTCTACTCTCATCAGCATCCCTCATATCGACAATGCCACTGCCCATCGTGGTGCGAGGTATCAATTGTTGTTGGTTGTTTTAGGTTTATGTTTGAGAGTGAAAGTGTGTGAGATAGATGAGTTACTCTCTTTTTGTGTATCGGTGTAGTGAGAAATTGTCTGAGAGAGCAAAAGCGTGAGAGAGGTGAAGGTATCCTCTCCACGGCTCTCTCTTGGGTTGTGGTTTCGGTTGGGGTGAGTAAGAAAGTTTCTTTGGTGAGAAATCGCCTGAGAGAGCAACAACATGAGAGAGCTGAAGGTATCCTCTTCACGGCTTCCTCTTTGGTAGCGGCTCTATTTTTGGAGGCCGTGCTTTCGGTTGGAATAATTGGGCGGTTTGCATGATTGTGGGAGGAGAGGAGGACAAGGCTGGGTTCGGTGGGTGTCTTACTCCGCCTGATGGGAGTAAGCAAATTTTATTTGTGGCAGCAAGGCTGCGGGGCTTGGGCCCGAAGAAGGGGTCCCCCCATCGATGTGACGGCAGGGGTCGGCGGTTGTTAAATTCCCGCCTGACTAGTTTCTGGTGGGTGTGCGCGTGCTGTACGTGGAGGCAACACACAAAGCATAATTGACATACATACAATTCTATTGGGCCGAGCTTTGTGTTTGGGCCCAAGATGGGGTCCATCACAATATTAGAGGAGTGTGGTTGTGCTCTTCGATAGTGTGATGACTATTGGTTTGGCGGCCCACCCTCCATGGTTGTTGGAGGGATCTGTTGTCTGTACGGGTCATATTGCTTTTTATTTTATTTTTTGTTCGTAGGTTGTATGTTTTGTTAATTTCCAATTAATGAAACAGGGTGGTCACATTCCTCCTTTTCCCTGAAAAAACAAAAAAACAAAAAAAACAAAGGTTTGTGGTTTATCTGCGTATGTACCACAATCTTGCACACTAGTGAAAGTGGATTTATTAGCCCTTCAACCTCAATAAAAGCTTGTAGGGCAATATTCACCTGAAAACCCTAGCCTCTGAATAACAAGCTGTAAAACCCCTAAATATTAGCATATGACACAAAAATAAAAGCTAGGGTAGTTAATAAAAGAAAGCATAAGGGAATGAATGAATGTAACTAACTTTAATTTACGTACTTGGATATGGCCCCCCATGCCCCTATACAACTTAGACGCACGTACATATACATAAACCTTGGTGTGGGTCCCACATATATTAACTCTGTGCTCTGCAGCCAGGGTGGCCGGCCCAGCCCCCTAGTGGAGGCAGGGGAGGTGGAGGCAGGGGAGGCGGCCGTCTCGGGCCCTCAAATCTTGCACATTTATAGAGGCTCCCAAAATTGTTTTCCTTACATTTATGTACACATATTTTGCCCGCAATATTTTTTTGCGGCCTCTAATTTTAATTTTTTTGGTTTTTGTTTTTTAAATTAGTACTTTGTACGGCTTATTTTAGTTGAGCTAAGGTTTGTGTGAAGTTTTTTTTTTTCAAATCCCTAAATCTCCATATATTTCTTCATATATATCGATTTTGAAGAATTGTAGCAAAAAAAAAATTCAATTTTTTTTATCATTAAAAAAAAAAACAAATTCGATATGGGGGCCCCATTTCGGGAGTTCGCATCAGGCCCCCATAAACTCAGGGCCGGCTCTGTGAGCAACCTACCTATTTATTTGATGTCTACGTACGAGCTTCCTATCTGGGTTATCAACATAAATGATAAATGTAGAAAACGTTTAATGTGGAAAGGGACGAGCGAGGATAACAAAGGAGTTCATCTAGTCAATTGGGGTAAGTTTGCAGAGGGATTGTGGAGGACTTGGAGTCATCTGAAAGATATGAACAAAGCTATACTATGCAAATGGTGGTGGAAAATGCGGAAGTGATGTAACACTTGGTGGTGTAGATCATTTGCACAGTATCGATTAAGAAAGAAATCCCGATACGGGGGGCGAACGGTATACGGGAACGCTTCAGGTATATGGAAAGGAGTTGCCAAGGTAGGAGAGTTATATCATGCGAATACTACCTACAAAGTAGGGAACAGAAAAGACAAGTGGTGTGGAAATAGAACATTTCTTATTTTATTCCCGAAGGTTGCTTCCGAAACTCAGAACGAGGACGCCTTGGTGACAGATGTGTGGCGAGGGAACAAAGTCAAATTCGAAATACTGAATAGTCTCTCAAATGAGTGAGCTGGCCAGATGCAAATGATGAAAAATGCCAATGAAGAAGCAGGGTACATGAGGAATAGAGAGGGAGGTGAGCGGATTTGGAGACTCAAACCGAATGGGTGCTTTTATGTCAGATCGATGTATAAGTGGATGAATAACAGATTGCTGAGAAATAGAGAAACTAAGATTATTTGGCAGACGAAAGTACCGAATAAAGTGAGAGCGTTCTTGTGATTAGTGCCGAATAATGCTATCCTCTCTAAAGCAAACATTAGAATTCGTAACATGATCGATGGTATTACTTGCAATAGATGCAGTACACATGATGTGGACACTACACACGTTCTTTTTGCCTGCCTTAGAGCTAGACTGACTTGGGAGGTAGTTTACTTAGGTTTTGGCCTATTTGAGTGTCCTATTACAGGTAAGGACCTATGGGGTAATTGGAGGGTAAGAGCTATTCAGAAAAAGTGTAAGGTAATGTGGGATTTATCTATTGCTGCTATCATTGTGGATCATGTGACTAGATAGGAATCATTTTTGTTTCCGTCAACATAACTATATATTCTCTAGTTTGATTTATAAACTATTTGCTATCACTGATTTATGGGCAGGCTAGGTAGCGGCGAGGAAGAGGCTACACATGAATGCAGAGTAGAGGGGGTGGAAGTAGGGGGTTGGGGCTAGGCTCGGGCAGACACTTCTTCTGGACTCTAGGGGTTACCCTGCGAGTGGCCTTAGTATCTTGATTCAGTTGTTTATTAGTAGTTGTTGTTGTGAAGTTTGTATGAGTGATATCTACTTGGTTAGATTTTTTGTATGAGAAACTTGGGTCTTTAAGTGGTTGTAATCCTTAATTATGCTGTTTTGATAATAGTTCATTAACAAAATGGGTGACATGTTGTCACCCTTTAATCGAAAAAAATTGGCAAAATTTAAAAAAACATCATAATAGTTTGGAGCTGTTTAAAAAAACATCACAAAACTTTCACTTTTTAAAAAAAAAGCACAATGTTTAATTCTCAACTGACAGAGTTACCCAAAACGTTAACTGGGTTATACGTGCACTGCACGTACTTACATAAAATGTCCAAAATACCCCCTATACCCAGCGAATTGTTCGCATCCTCTTTTGGGTACTTCTTAATTTCTCATTTCTCTCCTTTATTTGAAAAATTTTGCACCTTTTTCTCATATGGGTCTGGTTCTCTTCTTCAATTCTCAATTTTGTTCCCATTTATGATTTGGGTTCAATCTAACAAACTTTTCTCATATGCGTTTCTTTCTTTCAATTAGTTATGTAATGGGTATAATTTAATTTATTTACTGACTAATGGATTTAATTTTATTTTTTTCCCTTGTAAAGGTAGCTCTTTGATAAGCTATGGGGGAGCATTTTGTATTGCTTGTGGATAGGTTGATCACAGAGACAACACTAGAAGCAGTCATTGAAAGTAGAAACAAGTCTACAATTAGTGAGATTGATTTGAAGGTTGAAGTTGCTTTGCCAATGAATTCTGGAGATTTTAAGGGGGAAGGAAAGTTGGTGGAGTGCCAAATTTGCCAAGAAGAGGATGAAGATTGTAATATGGGTACATAAAATGGTTCAAACAAACTTTCAGTACGTGAAGAGGCAGGGGAACAATTCGCTGGGTATACGGGGGGTATTTTGGACATTTTATGTAAGTACGTGCAGTGCACGTATAACCCAGTTAACGTTTGGATAACTCTGTCAGTTGAGAATTAAATATTGTGTTTTTTTTTAAAAAGTGAAAGTTTTGTGATGTTTTTTTAAACAGCTCCAAATTATTGTGATGTTTTTTTAAATTTTGCCAAAAAAATTCTTTCCAATCTTCACTGTCAAATCTCTTGATCATTTTGATTGACTGGCACACTTCTCAAAGCCCCCTCGCTTGTTTTTGTTGTCTTTGGTTTGATCCAAGTGCACTTAATTCTCAAGTGCAAGGAATAATTATTTTTTTTCCTTCCAAAAACGGTATACATCTCTCTATATGCATTATCGTATTGTGCACGCTAGGAAATTTTGCCACAACATTGTTACCAATTTCACTGTATATTTACAGTGTCTATGCTAAGAGCATCCAGAGTCGTCATTGTGTAAATTATGCATAAATGAATAAATACATTATAGCATTTGACAAGTTTGCTGCAGTCGTCGAAGTCTATTTTTTACCAATTTAATATATAAAAAATTCAGACGGAACTTCATTTTGCGTCGGACGATTTTTTAGGACTTTTAAATAATTTTTTATTAATTAAAAACGATATTTAAGTTTTTTATAAAAAAATAGTGGGCCCCTCCGTTGGACGCAACTTCATGTTGCATCCAAGGAGCTCCCATTATTCTCTCTCATTTATTAAATGTTTTTTTTTAAAAATGTCATCGGACGCAACGTAAAGTTGCATCTGACGAAATAAAAAATATTTATTTCGTCGGACGCAACTTCAAGTTTCGTCTGGCGATTTAAAAAAAATATTTTTTTTCATCGGACGCAATTTCAAGTTTCGTCTCTTATATTATGCATTTTGCTATATCTTGTGCCATATATAGCAATCTACTGTAGCTATTTATGCATAAATAGCAAACGACTGCAGCACATTATTTGTTATAAAATATATTTTATACATAAATAGCACACGACTGTAGATACTCGAGAAGACTGATTCTATCCCAAAAGAAAAGGGGAAAGAAACCCAGACAAGAAAATAGTAAAATAGTTTAAAAGAAAGTAGTATAGCAAGCCATTACTTGAGCTCATTGCACCCTTGACAAATGTTGTAAAGTCTCTTTCTCTTGTAGTTCTTCAAATAACTTAAGATCATAATTCATCATAGCGCAAGGTTAATGTGTTGAAAGTTTTAAAAGTAATTTTATGTGCACCAGGGAGGAATGTTTGCAAACAAACACAAATGTTTATGGAAGTGTAGATCTACCCAAAGAGTCTTCCAAAATGGACACTGATGAAGCGAAAGCTGAGCCTTCCGCGGCTGAAGGTGATGTCAGTATGCAGGGTGCTGCTGTCACTGAGGCCGAAATAGTGCATTGCAGTTGGAAGAAAAAGGAGAAGCCAGTGCAGATGGAAACAGATGCAAAGGTCAGAAAAATCAATTATAGTTTACTTGTCTCTTTAGATTTTTCTTATCTTTAGGATTCATTGCATCTATTTTTATTTTTATTTTTTTATTTTTTATTTTTTTTATATCGTCAACGGTGGGTTGAATGCCCCCCGCGTTTCATTAAAAAGAATTTAACAAAACATACAACAAAAAAAAGGCTTATGAAATTCAGATCTCAACATACTGGATCCTGAAACTCATACACCCAAACCAATAAACAACAGAAACAACGATATCTAATCTTACTGATCGGCTGCCCTCGTCAGAGCCAATTTTTCGTGCCAATTTGAGCTCATTCTCTTTCAGTCCCTCGCTTGTACACCATTTATCCTCGCCCTCGCTCGCAACAACACCTCTGTCACCCCCAGTAATGACCCATTCGTCAACTTCAAACACCATATAAGAGACACCGCAGGCACTCCACCAATCTGATATCTCCCTATACAGATTGAGTCATCGTTCTCATCCCCTCGCTTGACCCTCATTGACTCTCACCGCTACCTCGCAACGAAGGCTGTCGTTGTCCCTGCCGACTCTACTAATGACACCACCTCCTCCAAGCCCCTTGACATGAGAGAGACCTTAGGCACCCCTCACTTTGACCTGAATAGATCAAAGTTGAGCCCAAACTCTAAAATTGTTTGACTACCGACGCCCACACCAACTAAGATTCATTTCATTGCTAATTGTAAATTGGTTGTAAATTGGATATTAGGGAGACTATTTGGATATTAGGGGCTCCTCAGTGTCGATTCGAATTTTGCATCTAAAATTAGAAGGCTAATAATGAAGTATTAGATAATGGACAGAAGTGAGTGAGAAGACTAGTGTACATTTTCTTCTCTTTTTTGCCGATCGACTTACTGTGTTGATTTTAACTTTTTAATTTGAGATACAAGCAATCAATTTTGAAAGCCAGACATAATATTAAGTAGTATTTGCTACTTTTCATTCTGTAAGTTTCCAAGTATTTGTTGCTTTCTTATTCTTAACCTGTCTCAACTGAGTCAATTAAGTGGGCAAGGTTCGTGTGATGAATGTTTTAAAAGTAATTTTATGTGCACCAAGGAGGAATGTTTGCAAACAAACCTCAAAGCACACAAATGTTTATGGAAGTGTAGAAACTATAATTTATCTTTCCTATATCATATTTGGCCTTTTATTTACTACTCGTCTCTTTGAGCTAATTCTAAGTTTCCAAGATTACCAGAGGCTTGCCTACTTGTTACTTCTTTAAGAAGAACTTGGTTTAATTGTTTTGAATGACTCATGGTTATTGAGCATAATCTAGAAAAGATGTCATTCATGTATGAGATCTAGAATTTTTTTTCTTTCTTCTTATTTAAACTATGACAAATATATTTTATTTTATAGTTCTGTCTGTGAGGTTATCACAACTACTTCTTTCTTGTTACTAATGCTAACATATATCATATCTATTTAATGCAATCTGTAACATCTGAATGCTTAGTCAACCTAAAAGTTTGGGATAAAAGCCTGTTTGTTGTTGTTGCTGTTGTTGTGTAACATTTGATCCTGCTGATGATTGGGGCATGCTCTGAATTTTGTTTGATGTTTCTTGCATTTGCTTTGTGCTGTTAGGGATTTCTACCGAAAACCCCTCTTAGGATCTTGTTGAGTTATTAGATGCAATCAACACAAACCACCAAGCACACATGAGGTCATACCAACCACACCAATGCACACATAAATTTGTTCCGGTTGGGGCTTTCGTCTTAATCCGGGGGAGAAGAAACCCAAGATGTTATTTAATTATAGAAGATACAAGAACAGTACAATTCTCACAACGACCCTCTCTCAAGCCTTATCAGCAAGTAGAAGTTGTTTACAATTAGAGAAACTGTAACACCCCGTATTTCTAGAGAGTATAAATACTAGTATACTATATAGTATAGTACATATAAAAAGAATAAAAACAAAAAAAAAGATGATTAGTAGTTAGTGGGGGCCTATAGAAGATCCTATTGGATTCTAATCAAAGGATTAGTGATGATGAAGCCTATAAGATGGCTTATGGACTTAGGGACATTAAAAGGAGAAAAGGACAAAAAAATAAATGAAAGAAATGAAGAGTGCATGCATTCATGCATTGGTGACGTGGGTGATAGTGAGAAAATATCCCATATCGAATGGAGATTGGAGAAGGTGAAAGTATATATTAGGAAAACCATATGATAAAGGTAACCTAACGGGTTAACCCACCTTTTGATGGTGCCTGTGGTGGGCATGGCTAGAATTTAGTTAATTGTGTGCATAGGAGTTGAGTACGGGGCGTTACAGAAACTCTCAAGCTTCGCCTTCAATGAAGTACTCTCTCTCTCTTGGCTCTCAATGGAGGCCAATAACAACAATATATAAAGATCTAGAGAAAACCTAGGTTGATATCTTGATACAATAACCTTTGGATAGTACATAAGAGATAACCCTACAATAGGAGCCACACGATCTAACTTGAAGAGCAAGTTGGGCTTCTCACGAATCTGCCAGACTCAAGCCCGAAACCCATCAGTGCCGCTAACGGTCGATCGGACCAACAAGCCGGTCGACTGTCCTCTTCTCTGGAAGACTTCACACAGGGGTCGGTCGACCGCACATGAGTTGCGGTCAACCGCAACTTCTGCTGTTGCTGCCACTGACTGTTTCTCGCCTCCACTCTGTTTCCAATCGTCTCGATCCTTCCATCGTGTTGTCGTCTTCTTATCCAACATCGTATGCAAGACATAAACCCAACAATCTCCACCTTGGATTGCATACACATGAATCCATATCTGTGTGATTTAAAACCTTCTAGACTCTTTTCCTTCTTTTCTTGCAAACAACTCGTTTCAATTGCTTCCTCTGCTAGTTGAATTTATCCCCACCTGTTTTTCTCCCGCTGTATGCCCCCCTCAAGGGAACACTCCAGTAGATGTATTCATGGAGGTGCCACCATCCACACGAACTCTACCTACCTCAAGGCTCTCTCCACCTTCTGACAATATTCGAACGTCGCAGTCTCGCTCGGATGATTCTAGTGACGACATACTAGATGATGCTTTCGGAACAATGGGCTTCGAATCACTTGCGCAAGTTTTTTTGTTGCTCCAAAGCTGGTAGAGGTTGTGCTGACCCTGCTCAATCCCCCTCTCACCCTTCATCACCTCACGATAACTTTCCCAAACTGAACAAACTCCACCTGGATCTATGTACCTGTAGTCCCGGGCTTCTAGAGTTCTCATAGAAATAAGGCTCTGCTTCATTAAAGGAATATATATGCCCTCCTCTAGTGTGTATCCCCTTTTGTCTGTCATCTTCGACTCATTTATTTTCTCACCCCTTACTTCACAAGTCTTGTCAATCTTCGTTCCCACACAACGACATGAGACAAACTTGTAAGTAGAAAGCATTACTTCACAAATTTTATTAACCTTCGTTCCCACACAACGATATGATGCAAATTTGTAAGTATAAACCATCTCCTTTTCGGAGCAAACTTGAAAAGAACTAACCGAATCAAAAGAACTACCAGAATTCACATATAAGGAACTTGAAACAAAAGCATTGTTTAAGCCATCACCTGATTCAGCGACACTAGATTTGGCGTCCCTCTGACCCAAATGCTTGCAACAATCTCTCATGTAATACTCAATCCCTTTGCACTGGTGGCTACGGACCTTACCCCTACATACATTTTCCCTTCCAATTAAAGTACAATCCACTTCCAAGTAACTCACAGAAGTTGATGCCGATTTCTGACTCTCCTTCCTAAGTGCATCATCCTCTAACCCCTTGATCATATCTGCTAGGAAAAACTTCTCCTTGGTAGATTCCCCATCTAGCACGGTTATCATGTTGGATAAATTTTGTGGTGAATATATCGAGTTGGAAACCCTTAGATCATCTGCGTTGAACGTCCTCAGTTCTGATAACTCCATATTGAACTCCACTATATGATCTAAAAGAGCAGTACTTTCTTTCATTGAGAAACCTCCAACTTTCTTTGCTGGTACATCCGATCCTGTGATGACGAACCCGAGTAGTCAGTTCTGAATCTTACCCAAAGACTCGTCATGCTTCTCCTAAACCTGACTTCACTCGTCGATGACAACCGGATTAAACCCAATGCTTCTGAACTTTTCTTCTTCAACTTTTCCTGCCTTTTGCTAATTGGTCTCCCTTTATCTCCTTCTAGGACTAGATCAAAGTCCTGATTAATCGATGCTTCATGTCCACCTTCAAGAGATCAAAGTTGATATTGCCTTTGAACCGCTTGATCTTCGTGATCCGATTTGCCATCATCTCCAAGGAACTCGAACAAACTCTTTGAACCCGAAGTTCTGACACCAATTGTTAGGGATTTCCACCGAAAACCCCTCTTAGGATCTTGTTGAGTTATTCGATGCAATCAACACAAATCACCAATCACACATGAGATCATACCAAACATACCAAAGCACACACAAATTTATCTTGGTTGGGACTTTTGCCTTAATCCGGGGGAGAAGAAACCCAAGATATTATTCAACTAGAGAAGATACAAGAACATTACAATTTTTATCACGACCCTCTCTCTAACTTCACCAGCAAGTACTAGTTTCTTACAATTAGAGAAACTCTTAAGCTTCGCCTTCAATGAAGTACTCTCTCTCTCTCTCTTAGTTCTCAATGGAGGCCAATAACAATATATAGAGATTTAGAGAAAATCTAGGTTGATATCTTGATACAATAGCCATTGGATAATACATAAGAGATAATCCTACGATAGGAGGCACACGATCTAACTTGAAGAGCAAGTTGGGCTCATGAATCTGCTAGACTCAAGCCTGAAATCCATCAGCACCGCTAACGGTCGACCGCACCAACAAGCCGGTCGACTGTCCTCTTCTCTAGAAGACTTCGCGTAGGGGTCGGTCGACCGCACATGAGTTGTGGTCGACCGCAACTTCTGCTGTTTTTGCCGCTGACTGTTTCTCGCCTCCACTCCGTTTTCAATCGTCTCGATCCCTCCATCGTCTTATCGTCTTCTTATCCAACATCGTATGCAAAACATAAACCCAACATGTGCTTCATTTGGTAATTTGTGTTCTGCATTGCAGGTTGAACTTGTTAAGAATAAGGTAAAGAAAACTAATGTGCCAGTTGTCGAGTTGGTTTATGGAGGACTGTCATCTATCGGTTTGCAGAAAGCTGTTAAGAAGGAGTTTGAAATGGCTCTTCAAGATAGAGTCATGGAAGAAACAAAAGATAAGAAGAATGTCGTCGAAGCATATGTCTATGACATGCGGAACAAAGTACACTTTCTGGAAGTTATACTTAAACATTTGAAGCATATAGTACGGGATAATTTACTTACTGAGCTATTTGTTGTATTTTTCTTCTCAGCTCCATGACAAGTATGAGGAATTTGTTACTGCTGTACAAGGAAGGGATGAATTAACTGTAAAGCTTCAGGAGGTTGAAGATTGGCTGTATGAAGAAGGCGAAGATGAAACAAAGGATGAAAGAAAGGTTGAAGATTGTCGTTAGTTTTAAGTGTATTAATAGATGTACTTTTTTATGAGTTTATTGAACAGATTCAAGTTCATTGTACGGAATTGTTTTATGATGTTAGGTTTTGATATACGCTTTTGTGTCTATAAAATGTACGGATTTTTCTATGATGGTATGTTTTCATATACTCTACACAAATTTGCAAAACTTTTATAGTTTTAATGGTGTATTGACATTTTCTATAAATTAATTTTTATTTGTATCCACAAAATTTTGTGTGTATAACGTTAAAATGAAATAGCGTTCATAAAATGCTGTAAAAAAACACCGCTGTCAAAACAATAGCGTTTTAAAAATATTGTATGTTTGATTCTATTCTCAAAACATTGGTCAAAAGGTAGCATTTTGTGAACGCTGTCAAAAAGATCGTGTGTTCAAAATTGCTCTCTTTGATAGCGTTTTGAAAACGCTGTCCAACGATAGCGTTTTTCAAACGCTATAACATCGATAGCGTTTTTACAAAATGTTGTAACACCAATAGCATTTCCGAAATGCTGTAAAATTTATAGCGTTTACCGAAACGCTATTAACTCTATAGCGTTTTTCAAAATGCTCTCACTGTTACAGCGTTTTGTTAAAACGCTATAAAGATATTATAGCGGGGTTTTCGATAACGTGTGAAAAATGCTATTGTAGATTTACTATAGCATTTTATGAATGCTATCAAATATCCTATTTGTTGTAGTGCATACGGTCTTTATGATGCCAATGGTTTTACTAATTTAGAGTTTATTAATTATGTACAAGAAACATGTAAGTCAAATTAGCAATAATACAAAGAACCAAACATGCATATCAATAGAAATTAATGCTGCTCAAATTCACCACTTTTGCATAAAATGCCAATGAGACTACAGATCTCCATTCTCTTTTCTATACACAAAAATTTGTATAACCCTAACAGCCATAGCAAAAATATACTAGAAGAAATTAAGAGAGAGAGAGAGAATTAACTAAAAATTAAGGACACCTTCTCTCCTATTGGTTACACAACATTCCAGTCTCTCTCTCTCTCTCTCTCCCTCCCTCCCTCCCTCCTATTGGCTACACAACACCTTCTCTCCTATTGGCTACACGACATTCCAGTCTCTCTCTCTCTGATGGTGTGTGATAGTGTGATCAAAAGGTCAGAAATAGAGAAACAACAAAGAGAGAAAAAACCCCCAAAAAAAAAACCCAAAAAAAAAACCATGCACATTAATATCATATGCACAAACCCTAAACTATCAAGGCAACCCCCTGGCTTCCAACCCTAGAGAATTATGCTGCCTCGAAGGACCCGAAGGCGGTACGGGCATTCTACGCGGAAGAAATCCCATGAAGTAGCCTGAATTCTTTGCATCCTTTGATCTCTCCTTGAACTTTTGCATGCTCCTTGACCCCTCACAACTTGAAGCCACCAACATGACAAGAAACAAGCATGTCACCATTGTGGACCTTCCCATTTTGAGCAAGTAATTTGAAGGTTTGTGGTGGGTATCATATAAATGTATAAACTTAGATTTGAAGTGAGATTTTGGTGGTTAAGGGAAGAAGAAGAGGGAGGCAAAAAGCTATAGGAAAAAGGGATGGTTTTATAAACAAAAAAGAAAAGAGAGAGGGAATTGTTGTGTGTCTAGTAGTTAGGCGAATGAAAGGGTCCACACAGAATTGAATGGCCGACTATAAGGTATTGGGTACTATTTCTTTCAAACCTTGTCCCTTAGGATTGGAATTCTATAATGTGGGGTTCATCATTTGATTTCTCAATTGCTTGTATTTCATGGAGTATGAATATGTCTTAAGGATTACATGAAATTAATCCCTTCATGTAATCTTCTTCATAAAAAATACTAGACTTCCTACTTATAGTTTGATGTTACAAGGGAATGGGAAGCAAGGGACCCAAGTATTTCTTTGTTTGTGTGGATGGATAGAAGGGGGAATGGTATTGGCATTGATTGCTTTCCTTGCTAATTTAGTAATTTACAATCACTTGAATACACAAATTGTTGGGGTGTTGTGATAGGGAGAGGAATCTCACCACAACTCTCGTTGGAGAATTTTATCAAACATCTGTAGCGCAGCAGAACTAATTAGAGCAGTGAAAATGGCGAGGTAGATGAGATGAATCAATCGAACAACTAAACAAATAGATCCACCAATCCAATACAAAACACACGATGGTTTATCCTGGTTATCTTTCGTTTAATCCGGAGGAAAATATAGGAAGATATAATATTTAACTAGAGATAATTACAGTTACAGATTCACTCAATACAAGAAATTAAACTCACTCACCAAGAACTATTTCTCAAACCTTACTTGCAATGGAGAAAATATCAATGAAGTACTTGACCTCTCATATTGGAGGTCATTAAATTAAATAGAAGAAGAATAGAGAGAATGCTAGGTTAGTCTTCTATTACTATTGCTGCTCTTATTTCCAACTTCATCTTTTTTCTTCGACGCTTCGACCTCCGTGCTTCATCGTCTCTTGTTCTAATTGAACAACGAGTATACAAGACATAATCCTAACGACCTCCACATTGGATTGCATACGAGTGCTATCAACATGATATGATTAATCATCTCTGAACTCTACTAATATCCACTTGCGAACATACTTGGAACGGTAGTTTCTTCAACTAGTTGAACAAATCTTTTACTCAATTTTACCGATCAGTATATCCCCTCAAGGACACACCTCAGTAGGTGTTAATATTGAGTTGTCAACCTTCGCACGAACTCCACCTACCCCGAGACACTCTGCACCTCTCGACGATATTCGAATGTCGTGGTCTCGCGTTGATGATGTTAGTTGCGGCAGACTAAATGAACTTGCATAGATATCGTGAAAATAAATAACACATGTGCAGATATTTAGGATCCCCTAGAGTTTGTAGAGATAGCGTTGGCTTGGCCCAACAACTCTCATACCTCTAATCATCATACGACGACCATGAAAAATATAAAGAACTCCACATTGAGCTGTGTACCTACAACTGCATGCTTCAAGAGTTCCCAAGGAAATCATATTTTGTTTTAGCAGAGAAATATGCAAAACTTCCCTTAGAGTGTACATGTTTCCACCTGGCATCTTCAACTTACCTGTCCTCTCACCCACTACTTCACAAATTTTCTCAGTTTTCGTTCTCACATAACACCCTGTAGTAGACTTATAGGTAGATACAACTCCCACTTGGAACAAATATGAGTAGATTTCCATGAGTCTAGAAACCAACTAGAATCCACTTCTAAAGAATTTGAAACAAGAAGACACAAATCACCAGATTCAGAAGGGTAAACCATATTTGCGATAGAATTGTCATTCTTGTCGTTTTTCTGCTTCAGCAATTTTCAACAGTTTTTCTTGATATGTCATGACCTCTTACAATATTGGCAACAGATCAAATCCTTTTGCAATGCACTTTGACTTCCAATTGAAAGACCTTCCACTGCTAGACAACTTGTGGGAGTAGACGATGATTTCTGAGTCTCCTTTCTAAGTTGATTTTCCTTTCAAGCCTTGATTACACCATCCACTGTACGTAATACTTTTCTTGGAAGATTTACCGGATAGCATGGTAGTTGCTCATACGAATCTTGCAGTGAATATATCGAGTTGAAAGCTTTATCTTCTTCACTTACATTCGCGTTTTTTGCTTTGAGTTCAGACAAAACCTTGTTGAACTCTGTGATGAGATCTTGAAGAAAACCATCATTGATAAACAGAATAACTTTCTCTTCTTATGCATCTGATCTAATAATGACGAACCAGTGTAGTCAGCTATGAGTTTTTCCCACAAACTTGCGGGCTAGTTTCCTCAAGAAATTTGTACTTGTTCTCGTCCGCCAATGATAGTCGGATTAGACTTACGACACCTTCACAAATATCATCCCAAACATCATCTTTCTTATCAGATGGCTTTTCCTTCTTCTTGACGGTTAACTGTAGACATTCTTGAACTAGGACATCATGCATGTCTACCCTCCAAAAATTGAAGTTGATTTTTCCATCGAACTACTTGATCTTCAAAAGACTCTGATCTTTCATCTTCACCAAGGGGCTCAGCAACCTGAAGCTCTGATACCACTTTACTGGGGTGTTTTGATAGGGAGATGAATCTCATCACAACTCTTGTTGGAGAATTTCGTCGAACATCTTTGATGCAACGGAATTAATTAGAGTAACGAGAATGAAGAGGTAGATGAGACGAATCAATCGAACAACCAAATAAATAGATCCACCAATGCAACATAAAACACACGAGAATTTTTCTCGTTTCGTTTTCGCTTAATCTGAAGGAAAATATAGGGAGATATACTATTCAACTATAGAGTATTACAAGGAGTTACCGATTCATTCAATGTAAGGAATTAAACTTAATCACCAAGAATTATCTTTCAAGCCTCACTTGCATTGGATAAAATATCAATGAAGTACTTGACCTCTCATATTAGAGGTCATTAAAATAAATAGAAGACGAATGAGAGAACCCTAGGTTAATCTTGATATCTCAGTCGTCCAATATATCATGTAGAAGAAGTCACTGAATAGGAGTTGTATGATGTGACTTGGAGTTGAAGATTGGGCCAAACGATCACTAAGATCTAGGCCCAAAATAACGTTTCAGGTACGGATGGTCGACTGCACCCAAGTGCGGTTGACCGCAACTCTTCTAGTCTGGACCTGAGGGGTGTGCAGTCGACTGCACAGTCCTCCGTTACTGTTGTTGCTCTTGTTTCCAACTTCATCTTTCCTTCGACGCTTCGACCTCCGTGCTTCGTCGTCGCTTCTTCTAATTGAACAACGAGTATACAAGTCATAATCCTAACACAAATTCGTTTAAGAGATTAGAGACCCATAAGAAGGTCCAATGAAGATGACCAAGTAGATGTGAATGGACACTTCAATTCTAGCTTATGATTCTTATTCATTTCTTTTTCGTAAAGAACTCTATTGTGATAGAGTAATGCTTCATCCACTATTATTCTCTTTACTACCTTAGGTGATACATTTCTATTGGAGGATTCCCCTACCTACTCTTTCTTTTCCCACCTATTGGAGTGTGTCACATAAGGTAGTGAAAAAAAATGTAGTGAAATTGATAGGAGGTGTAGCATTACTCATTGTGATAACTTAAGCTGAATCAATACTAAGAATCAATACTGATCTCATTATTCAACCGACCTGAGATTTGTAATTTGTGACACTAAATGGTTGAACACTTTCAGTTCATGATTATGAAAAACACATTTATGTTATAGAAAATTAATTTTATTGATTTCAAGTCCTTTTATTTAAAGGAGTGCATAGAATGAGATTAACACAAGGAGGATTTGCTGGGGTTTTGGGTGGTGGTGATTAATGGCCAATGTCAACAATCATGGCTCTCATGTCTCCTTGCTTGTGTCATATTTATTGAGGAAGACCCCACAACCACATCCTTTTTTCTGAGACAAACTCCAGGTTTCATTGACTATTATTTGTGCATTAAGAAATTGCTTATTCCTTCACTCTACTTTTTTTACTTTTGAGTTGGTATTTCTTAAGTAATTCAATTGTAGAAAGGTCTTCTAGTAAATATTGATAAAATTGTGTGTATATATTATCTATATAATAAAACACAAAGAAAGCCATCAAGTGACTCTCCTTCAATTTCAAAAAAATCAAAGGTCCAGATCTAACTTTACAAAACATATTTTTCCCCTCCAAAAATTTTTCCCTAAAACTCAAATTCAAATTCCCCACCCAAAACAACTCCTATATTTATTTAATTATTTTTTCTCTCTCTCTTTCCTTCCCTCTATTAAAAAAATTAAGAAAATAAAAAAATTTAAAAAATTTAAAAAATTAAAAATTAAAAAATTAAAAACTTTAAAAATAATTCAAAAAAGCCATATAATATGTCTTTTGCTCTATATTTGCAACTTCAATTAATTTGCTGGACTTTCAAAACAATTTTATATAACTATTTTATATAATCAAATAAGGTGCATAGTGCCGAAGACGTGCCGTAGGCACGTGTCAACGGGCAAACATAGTATATATATATATATATATATATATATATATATATATATATATATATAGAAATCTTCGGTTGCACACTACTTTGGTGAGCACTCCGTGAGCACTCACGAACTAGAGACCCTATGAAAAATTAGAACCGCTCATATCGTTCTATATGCCTTAGATAGCCTAACAATAAAAAATCAATTAATTTGAAGTTCATTTGCCCATGATTTACATCATCACAAAATTGTATGGCTGAAAATTCTAACAGCTTAATGGATGGGCAAATGAACTTCAAATTACTTGATTTTTTATTATTAGGCTATCTAAAGCATATAGAACAATATGAGCGGTTCGGATTTTTCATAGGGTCTCTAGTTTCTTGAGTGCTCACGGAGTGCTCACCAAAATAGTGTGCAACCGAAGATTTCTCTCTCTCTCTATATATAATATTTGTGTCACTGCTTGCTGTTATCTATGTACACAACACATCAACCTCTTAATCACTACTTTATGAATACAACAGGCAATTTGTAATATCTTTTAGCATATGTGTGTCTATGGGCAAAACCATTTAACAATACATATAGGTTTGATTAATTTACACTTGTCTAATATTAGTTGTGTTTTTTACAACTAAAGATGTAGGCTGTATTTTGCACTTAAATATGCACTAATAGAGGCATTATGTCATGCTTAGAGGTGGCATCAACTTTTGGGATATTGATTATGAAAACATACATCATTAAGACAAAAGGTTAACACCTATTTTTTTCGAGTTAAAAAGTTGGCACTTATTAGAGAGGGTGAAAGTGAAACCCTGTTCCCTTCACTTGAGTGAACTTGAAGTGGTATTAGAAAATAAAGTGGACTATCAAACTAGGTATTTGGGCTGGGCTGTATAATAAAAGAACTATTTAAACTGGGCCTTGGGTTATTTACACTTTGAGCTTCATTAGCTTACCCTAAATTATTCACAACCTTATTGGGCTTTTCTATAAGCTTGAGCTTTTAAGGAGCTCAAGCCCTTACTAGCACTTTATAAGAATTTGAATATAAGAAAAAAATTAAAAGAATTTTAAAATCAAGATTAAATTAAATTAAAAGAGGCTAGTTTAAATTTATAATTTAATAACTTGCTTTTTAAAAGTGAATACTTAGACGTAACCTAACATCGAACATGAGATCTCATTTTACTCATCACATTCTTTATAGATTATTCCCAGTGGTATCAACTTTTATTTTATATGAGTGACACTTTTGTAAATAATTATCTTGTAAATAAATTTGAATTTTGAGGGTATTATGATAACTAACAACAGTTGAGTAAATGAATGGTTAATATAACTCCCACATAAAAATAAGTGGTTCAGATTAGATGGTTGTTTGGCTACAAATTAGACAACCTCAACTCTCATATTATAGCACTAAAGATAATTTAATATATATATTTTGTTTATTACAAGGTTGACGTCCCATGAGGATCATTTCTTGGTACATGACATGAATTATCAAACGCTACATAGTTGATGGGAAAAACACATGCCAATTAACATATTTCTCAAGTTTCAATCTCTATTTCAACTTACTACTCTCAAAAGCTTCATAAAACTACTGGTACATGGATGAATATCCAAGGTATCTCACGCATGACTTTGTTACATTGTCATCTTTATAATCTCTACTACTATAATGGGAGAAAGCCTTAGTGTAATTTGTCTATCTACCAACCGTGCAACGTACGTGTATAACTATTGTAAATGAGGTTTTAGATCAAATCCAGGCTAGATCTGAATTTTTACGTTTAAAAAACTATATTTATTAAGACGTGCACCGCACGTCTTAACTACTAGTGAAATTATAATGGGAGAGGACCTTAGTGTCATTTGTCAATCTATCAACCCCTGCATTGCACGTGCATAATTAATATGAAGGGGGTCTCAGGTTCGAGTTCTCACTACGTCAGATTTTTTTACTTTATTTTTTTAATTTATTAAATGTGCATCACGAGTGTAAATTACTATCTATCTATCTATCTATAATATAATATATAATAACTATTTTAATAGAAAAGTTTGAGTTATAAATCTACCTAGTCTGGTCTTTATAATGAAACAAGAAGGTATGTTGCCAAAAACAATAAAATATTGCAAAATCATATCGAATGCAATTTGCCAAATGATATTAATGACAATATACTTGAATGCAAAATTCCATTGAAAATATTAAAACATTTTATGTAATAAGAAACTTTTCTAATTAAACAAACAAAAATAAAATCAAGGAAAACGGCAAGTCGACAAGCTAGATAAGGGACTAGTCAAATTGGCATTGAGTTGCCTATAAGTTAAAGCTTTGATTGTTTATGTAAGACTAGATAATAGGGTATGTGTAGTGTACTTAAAGTCTACACTCTACACCCTTCATCAATGCAAAAGGAGGACTCAACATACATAGGTTCACCTTTTTGTAGCATCGTCATATGTAGAGTCTTAGCATACTCCTATGTATGTATGGCTCACTGTTATCTGTCCTTTGCCATGCTTCAATTCTCAGAGGGCCATGAATGATACCAAAGTTAGGGCAAGTGTTTTTTTTTTTTTTTTGATGAATCGGATAGAGCCTTGCGGCTCCAGCCATATCAAAAATATATTGATAAAGAACTGTTAGGGCAAGTGTTAAAAAAATTTAAAACAAAACAAAAAAAAAAGTCTTTTGGAGCCACTATCATTCGCTAAAAATCTACTTTTTAGAAAACTAGTGAACAATATATTGCTAAATATAGGAGCATATTTTAGCAAACGCCAAAATATAGAAGAGTAGAAGACGGAATAAAACCTTCCGTCTCTGAATTCTTTAATATATTTTTTCCAAAATAATTACTAAAAATACCACAAAAATATTCATCAAAATGCCATTCTAAATTTAAAAAAATCAAAAAAATAAAATAAAATAATGCTAGGACGGAAGATATTCTTTCGTCCAGCCATTTTCACTCACAACTTTTCCACATATTTACGATAATGCCATATTATCAATTAAAAAAAAGTGTCAAACGGAAGATCATCTTTCGTCTGACAATTTTTAAATTTTTTTAAAAAACAAAAAAATTCACAGACGGAGAATGTTTTTCCGTCTGTCAATTTTTTATATTTAAAAAAAAATACGTTAGACGGAAGAACATCTTCCGTCTGAATATTTTATTAGTATTTTTTGTCAAAATTTATCTCAAACGATAGCAGAGGAACTCTTTCCATTTCTATTTTTGATTGCCAAATACCCATATATTGGCAGCAACGATGGTGGATGCTCTTAGAGCATATGTAGTGGTTGACTAAAAATTCATTTTTTAAAAAATTTGAAAAAATTAGTGTTGCAGTCGTTGACTAAATACCAAAAAATTGGGTTTGAAGGGAACAGTAGCTAGCTATATTTGGGAAAAGATACATGAATTCAGAAAATATAGCTGACGAAAGATCATCGTTCGTCCATTCAAATTTATCCCAAAAATTGATCGAACGAGAGATGATATTTCGTCCGAAATTTATTTAATAAAATATAACGAACGGAAAATGATTTACCATCTGTGTTATAAATAAAAAAAATCTCGGACCGAATTTGATCTCCAGTCCGATGCATTTTCTTCCCAATTTTTTAATGCATGTTTCTATCGAATTAGGCCTATAGGAATTGTTATGTGTACGTATTAGCTATGAGATTGGTGTGAATTTTGGAATTAAGAGCAGAGATTGAATGGGCCTATAGGAATTGTTATGTGTACATATGCGGACATTTTTTTAAAATACAAATCTTAGTAAAAAAAAGTCTCGGATGATCTCCCGTCTTCCCAATTTTTTTTTAGAAAAAAATTCGAAAGTTGTAATCAAGGACTGAGATGAGGAACTTTGAACGAAATGATATATCATCCACCGTCCGTTACTATTTTGGGTTAAATACCCAAATTTTGGGTTCAGACGACTACAAATGCAACTCAAATTTTTATTTTTAAATACCAAATATCTAAATTTTGGTATACAACGACTATAGATGCTCTAATCTTTTCTTTTTGTTGGAATGCAAAAATTCAACATTCTTAGAGCATCCACAGTCGTTTTTCTCATATGCTAAAAAATGGCAGCTACAGGAATAACAAATAAACCTGTTTGCTGCAGTGGTCGTTTGCTATATGTTTCTCATTTTTTAGAAAATAAGCGAGCGACGGTATATGTTATACGTCTCATCGTTTAAAAATAAATTTTAAAAAGTTAATTACTTATTAACTATTAAACTATATTAATTAAATAAATTAAATAATATAATAATAACTAAACCTATCCAAAAACTAACTAAACCTATTTATATCCACCTAACCTACCCACTAAAACCTATTAAAGTATATTAACTCCACCACTATGGTCAGCCGTTATAACATATTCCGGCTGGAATATGTTATACCGTCTGACTTTTTTTTTATTTTTTTTATTTTTTTTAAGAATAAATCTGACCGTTGGATTATAAATTTTTTTTTAAAATAATAATAATAATATACGTGGGCCGGTATAACATATACCGAACGGTATATGTTATACCGTCCGACCCACTTTAAAAATAATAATAATAATAATGAGACGGTACCGTCTTTTAAAATTTGTGAATCGCTATTCTGTTTCTCATATATGAGAAACGAATATAGCAGATTTGCTATCAAATGGCAAAATAAGAAATCATTGCAGCGCTCCGTTTCTTATAAAATGGCAATTTACCTTTTATAAGAAACCATTGTGGATGCTCTTATAGGTTAAAAATGGAAGAATTCATGTAGTACAAGTGTGATCATTGGGGACGTTTGTAAAGGGTGATATCCGCGGAATTGCTAAACTTGTGATAAGTTTTTTTTGGAAAGGAAAGGTGGAATCTGGCCACCAAACTTGTGATGAGTCTCGTAGACAATAGATTCAACTTGGCTCTAATTTCGTTATTTTTTTATTCATAAAATACGGTGGTATCAGCGTATCTGAGTAAAAGAACAAAAAACAGTTTCAACTTGAAAGAGGAGCAATTAGATTTTTCAAATAGCTTGTACTTATACACTAATAGCATATTTAACCTAAGGTTTTTTTGTTTTTTTAAAGAAAAAGGTGAAATCTGGCCACCCTGTTTCATTAATAAGAGTATAACGAAACAAAACTAGAGTACTGGGCCAAAGTACAAACTACAGACAGAAAATAAAATATACATGAAGCAACATGACGCATACAAACAACAAATCGCTCCAACAACTCTGGAGGGTGGGCCGACAAACCAGCTCGGTCCAGCAAAATTGTAAGTACGTCAGTTTAGCTTCGTGCAGTGCCTCCACGGCACACACACACCCACATGAAACAAGTCTGGCAGGATTTAATCATCCGCCGATCTCTGCCTTCACCTCGCTGGGGGGACCCCATCTTTGGGCCCAAGTCCCGCAGATCGAATTTCGACCCCACAGCACATGCACTGCGATCACACCCTCCCACCTCCACCACCCATCTTACAAATGCGCCAATAGCTCCCACAATCGCTACCAAAGAGATAGCCGTGAAGATGATACCTTCACCTCTCACACGATAGCGCTTTCTCAGGCGATTTCTCACCACACAGACTTATCTCGACTCATACTCCCAAACCGAGGGAAGAGGTGACGCTGTCACGAGCCAGTGGCCTAAGCTGGAGGAAGCTCAATAGCCTGATAGTAGGCGCTGTGAAGACTGCATCGGTGACATCGTAGGACCCTCAAACGCGCACATCATGGAGAGACCCCATCTTCGGGCCTAAGCTCCACAATCGTACACGACAACATACTACAGGGGGGGCACCTCGCCATAGGCTAGATCCCACATGAACCCCAGATCCATTGCATTCGCGAAAACCGGCACGGGAGGATGCTCTGGCGCGACATAGTCGCTCCGCGACAGTTAAGACAAGCACCCCGAAAGTAGAGACAAGTGTGCGCACACCACGGAGGGACCCCATCTTCGGGCCCAAGCTCCACAATCATGCAAAACATCATCACCCGCTCATCATAGTGACTCGCAGATAGAGAAGCACACCCGGCTTCTTCACACGCACTACCAACCCTCGCAAAAACCAAATCATAGCCGCAGAACGCTGTGATTGGCCCCGAGAGTGTGGACATGGTGGCAAGCGTGAAGTACATCCGGGCAAACATCTAACAAGGCCAACCAACCCCAATCTACCCCAAACCCCAATTCCAATCAAACCACCCCCAAAGCCCCAACTCCAAAAGCAACCCAGATCTCAGATCTTGAAGCAAAGGCAACTTCCTGCCTCAACTCCGACGTGGGATCTCGGAGGGGACATGGCTAGAGCTCCTCGCCGCCAGCGTCGCACGCCGTTACATCGCCGCCGCACGTCGCACGTGTCGCACGACGGCGTCACTGGAGCGCCACGCAGCAGGACGGGAAGGGGACAGATCTGGAAGCAAAGGCACTGCCTCAACTCCTGCTGGACTGGAACGCCACGCAGGAGGACGGGGAGCCTAGGTGGCGTGCCGAAGATACAAGGGGGAAAGGGACGGAGGTGAGTGGGTTGCGGAGAGGTCTGGGCGTTGAAGGAAGAGGAGTCAATCGGCGATCTTGGCGTGGATCTCGGCGTGGGATCTCGGAGGGGACGGGTGGGAGTGGATCTCGACGTCGATCGATGGTCGGGGAGGGGGCGGCGAGATCTCGACCGCCACCCCCTCCAAACAAACTCTAGATCTAGGGTATTTTGTTTTTTTTGAATTTTTTTGGGGAGCTTCTCTTTCTATAAAATCTAGAGAGAGAAACTCTGTTAGCTTTTATATTTAACCTAAGGTTGGTGAATATTTTTTTCCAAAATGACCAACTTTTCAAAACTATCTACCAAATTGACCCAACTTCGAAACCAATTACCAGACTGGCCCATTTACTGTTTCAAACAGCGAGTTTAGCTTTAGTATTTTGTGGCTTGGCAAGATTTCTCCACGTATTGGAGAAAATTCATATAATTAAACTCGCTATTTCAAACAACGACATTAATGAACTAGACTCGTTGTTTCAAACAGTAAATCTATTTCAATTAGGATCACTTTTCAAAATAATGAGTATCTTTAGTATTTTGAGATTTAGTGAGATTACTAAACTTGTTGTTTCAAACAGCAACCTTAGCGAACCTAGTTCAATTATGGTAGTTTTTCAAAATAGCGAGGTTGGCTTTAGTGTTTTGAGATTTGGCAAAGATTTCTCTAAGTGTTGGAGAAATTCCTGTAACTAAACTCGTTGTTTCTAACAGCGACCCTAATTGAACTAGACTCGTTGTTTCAAACAACAAGTCTAGTTCAATTATTGTATTTTTTTTTTGAAACAGCGGGTTTAGCTTTAGTGTATTGAGACTTGACGAGATTTCTCAAAGTGTTGGATAAAATTCCTATAACTAAACTTGCTGTTTCAAACAAGTATAGTTCAATTATATTCGCTTTTTAAAATAGCTAGTTTATCTTTAGTGTTTTGAGACTTGATGAGATTTCTCCAAGTGGTGGAGAAAATTTCTATAAGAGCATCTGTAGTCGTCTTCCAAATTTTTAGATTTTGCAAAATATGAAAATGAAGACGCTGTAGTCATTGGCCAAAAATTCAAAATTTTGGGGTTTTGGCCCAAAATTTGGGTTTTTGGTGAACAGTGACTGGCCAAATTTGGTAGACGGTTTGGAATATTGGAAAATATAGCAAACGAAAAAGGGTTTATCGTCTGTCGCATCAGACGAAGAAAAAAAAATTCGACGGAGAGAATTTGTCAAATCTGTGAAGTATTGGACGAAATTTAATTTTTCGTCCGATCGAAAAAAAAATTAAAAAATGGTAGAGGCGAGATTTCGTTTTTCGTCCATATATAAAAAATAATAATAATAAAGAACCAAAAGCCCCCTGATTCCTTGGACAAAGTAAGATTTTCCGTTTTGGATTTTTTAAATTTTTTTTTAATTAAAAATTGGACGGACGGTAAAAGATTACCCGTCCCGTCCAATAGTTTAATTATAAAAAAACGCCCCTTCGCCGGACGGTAATCGATTGATCATCTGAGCCATTTTTTGGCAATTGACGACTACATCGTGAAGCTATTTTAACGGTATTCATTTGCCAAATATCCCAAAAAAAATAGCTCTAGACGAGATGCTCTAACTTAACTAAATAATTCGAATAACAAATGAGTCGGTTTAATAATAAGTTTCAAAAGTGGATCAATTTGGTAAATATTGTCATAAAGTAGGTCATCTTGATAAAAAAAATCAAGATTGGTGGAGTCCAAGTCAGATAGGAGATGAGATTAAACCTCAACCGCATGTTCATATCAAGCATCAATCATAACATCATATAAGGCATCATTCTTCTCCTCACAACCACAACATTTACTCAATTTTTTCTAAGACAAGGTTGGTACCAAATTGAATTGACTTCCCTTAAAAAGTTGGATATTAAATTGGTTGAATTGGTTGAATTTGTTGTGTTATTTCAAAGTGCAAATTAGGTTCTTATCTTAATTAGTGAGATTAGGTTACTTTAATCACATTTTATCATTAGGTAACTTTAGATGCTTTGGTAATTGACTAATTAGTGTGGGGGTTAAGTTGGCTAGCCTGTCATCTTACAAACAATTGAACCAAACGTGTAGGTGTCCCACAACAAAGATTTTATGTGCCTTACCAAACTAAGGACTACTAACTACAACAAAAAAAAAAAAACTAAGTACTACTAACTACTTTGTATAGAATATACACATATAGAGGGGGACCGAGATATGATGCTCAATTATAACCAACTAGTATCATGCACGTGCGATGCACGTGGAGGAAGGAGGAAAAAGACAAAAAAAAACCTACCAACACGTGCACGTGCGATGCACGTGGAGGAGGAAGGAAAAAGACAAAAAAAAAACCACAAACACGTGCGCTGCACGTGTTTGCACACATACAAAAAATTATTAATTAATTACCAACCCCATCTCTCCCATTATACCCATTATAATAGTTATAGATGTGATGTAGTGCAGATATGGGATAGGAAAAGGGAAGCCTCAAAATCCAGACCAGATTATAGTGTAGCTCTTTATATAGAAACTAGTATTTTTCACGTGCGATGCACGTTTTGATAAAGAGTTAGAGTTAAACGTATGGTATACGTAAGTCAACAGTAATTAGAACGTGCGATGCATGTCTTAATTTTTAAAAAATGAAGCTGAACGGGCGATACACTTATTTTTTTAAATTAAGAAGGACAAATTTTAATGTGTACGTGTGATGCACGTGCGATGCACCTGTTTGTTTGGTGACAAAAGTGGTGTTTCTTTTTGTGACAAAAATATATTAAAAATTGTTTCTTTTTGACAAACTCTTTCATTAAATAGTAAGTAAATATATTATATCTCTAATAATATTATAATGGGAGAAGGTCTTAGTGTTATTTGTAAATCTACCACTTTACGTGTATTGCACGTGCAACTCAAACTCTCCCATTACACACTTTATGTATTGTAAATCTATCAATTTATGTGTATTACACGTATAACTCAAACTTTCACAGTATACTTTTCATATTACTTCAAAAAATATGTATTTATTAACACGTGCTATATTAAATTACTTTAAAAACTATATATTGATTAAAACGTGCATCGCACGTGTTAGCTACTGGTTATAGATAGATCGATAGATGGATAGTTATTTACACATGTGATGCATGTTTAATATAAACAAAAATTTAAAGTAAAAATTCTAACATAGTGAGGACTCGAATCTGAGATCTCTTTCATATTAGTTATGCACGTGCGATACACGTGTTGGTAGATTGACAAATAATACTAAGGTCTTCTCCTATTATAATATTAGAGATTAAAGATAATAATAAAGTAATTATAACACCCAATTATGAGATTTCCAAAGAAGAATTGCATCGAAAGTCAAGTAGGCATAATTTTTCTTATTTGCTAAGAGTATAACTCTGATTTGTTCTTTGATGCATATATGTTATGATCTATAAATAGATAGATTTATCAAACACATACATAGATACATAGAAATGCGAAAAAAATTTACCAATGTTTTATATGCATCGGTATATGTTGCCTAAGTGTCTAATGCAAAAAACTTTATCGATGTCTCTTTATATTAGCACAATTACGTTGTTGTATTTATCGGTCTTCTTCGTTGTTTCATGACGAGAAACAACTGTCTCACAAATAAGAAACTTATGTTTAATCGATCATTTTTCATCTATAAAGTATGCAAATTTGACTGATATATATATATAAGTATCACCGAAATTAGTCATGTAAGAACAAACAAATAGAAACAATTTTCAGTCAATATATTTACACGTATGTGTTAGAATACAAGTGTAATTTTTCTCAACTATTTTACAACTTCGGAGTTTTAACTTAGTGGCAGAAAATTTTACATGGTATCAGAACAACTCAGATTTGAACCCTATCAGCTACGCAATTTAAATGCAGATTTTAAAAAAAAATATCGCAGCACATTGTCCAGGTCTCAACCCTCAATTAATTGGGCATTTATCCTCAACTTCGTAGTTTTAGCTTAGTGACATAAAATTTCACCGTATGAATACAAGAAAACAAAATAGTTCTGCCAAAAGATCGTGCGCATTTGATGAAGATGACGACAAATGAAAATTTTGAATGAATTACTGTCGGTTAATATGACATAATAATTTTCTTCTAGTTCAAGAAGTGATCCGTAATTATGTTTTATTAATGAGAAATAACGAAATAACAGCCGGGAATCAAAATAAAAGTTCATACAGAACTTAGGCTTGAAGCAATTTCATATAGTTATAATCCTGACTTTTTTATAACGTATATACAAGCAAGTATTTAACAAACTGAATTATACAAAATTATTAGAAGGACCCATGCATGTATTTCAAAGAATAAGCAGTGAAACGGGCTTCAATGTTTTTTTAATATTGAAAACGGCGGATACTAATCCCCACGCTTCATTTAAAAGATGATATTCATGCATTCCAACAGCGGGTCATGATACTCATTTTCCTACATAAGTGAACTTTAATGTTATTAAACTGATTGTGTCGAATTCTGATTCAGTTGTGTAGTATTGCGATGAGGGCTGCAATCGAGCCGAGCCGAGCCGAATACCTTCAGGCTCTAGCTTGGCTCGTTTACGAAACAAGCTTATTTTTGAGCTCGAGCTCGGCTCGAGCTTTGACCGAGCTTTGACCGTATTCGAGCTGAATAGCTCGCGAGCTTAACCTTAAAAAGAAAAAAAACTCAAGTTTGAGCTCGGCTCGTTTACGAAATGAGCTCGGTTCGAATCGAGCTTTGACCGACCTCGAGTCGAATAGCTCAATTCGTTTGCAGCCCTAATTGCGATAAACTGTGTGCAACACGATCATGACATGACGTCGAAGAAAATGATGGTACTGGCAACAAAACAGGAAATCCTGACCAACTCAATTGTTGAAAGCTGGCTTCAATTAATGACTTTGCAAAGCTACAAAAAAAATTAAAAAAATAAAATAAAATAAGCTGAACCAGTAGAAAATCAATACTATTGACTAATTAAATAATTAGTTCAACTTTGATTTTGATTAATTAATTGGATTAGGAAAAGCGAGGAGGCTACTAACCACACAATGGTCGGTGAAATGAAATGGAAAAATGGTCAACGATTCTATGATCGCTTGTGGGCCCCACTGTTCGGGATTCCCCAGTCTACAGTGGACTTCGGGCTATCCGAGATTTGACCTTTTCATTTTTTAATTACTGATGATTACTTACTAAATTATGTTTATTTTGTACTAGTAATTTACACATGTGATGCACGTTTTAATAAATATAATTTTTTTTAAAGTAAAAATTTAGACGTCGTCTAGATTTGAACCTAAGACCTCATTTATAATAGTTATGCACGTGTGTTGCACGTGTTTCTAGATTTACAAATGACACTAAAGCATTCTCCCATTATAATATTAGAGATTTAATTCTTTTGGGTAGCTTACAATCTCTACTACCCCATACTGAAGCGGTAATCGCAGGATCATGTACATTTTTTACACGAAATATTCTATCTGGCAGATCTTTTAATCTAACTATAACTATTTATATAATAAAACACAAAGAAAGACTATAAAGGACTAAGGAAATCATTGATACGGATCTAAGTTCTCAAAAGACATTTTTTCTCAAGAGTTTTCCTCCAAAATTTAAATTCAACCCCCCCCCCCCCCCCCCCCCCCGAAAAAAAAACTCCTTTATTAATTTAATTATTTCTTATCCCTCTCACTCTCCTATTCAGATCAGAGAACTCCATTATCCAAACCAGAGAACTCCAATTTCTCACTCTCTTTCCCCTATGGTTTTTAAGCCGCTAACTGCAAATTCTTATAACCATTTTCTTAAACCTTCACTTCCATTTTATTGACGAAGCCTCCATTGTCCTCTCAAGTGCAAATCTCAAAGCAAATCCAAATCTAGTGTCGAACCCCAATCAAGCGGTCGTCACCGATATCTGATCCGCTGCTGATTCCGTATCGCCGACTTCTCTCCTCTAAATCGAGCGCGAATATCAAAATATTCTAACAACTAAGTAAATTTTTGTTATATCTTAGTAGTTATTATAAAATTTTGTTAACTGGAATAACTAAGTAATTTCGAAAGAGGCTAAATTATCCGTTAACTTACAAGGCTGGCCAACTTCCCATACTTATCATCGAAAATTAATTAATGGATCTCGCTATGATCAACATTGGACCCTTACCTCGATACAAGCAGAAGTTCGTTATCTTCTCGGTCGGTATATGAAAATTTAGTACATGTTAGCACGTCGAGCATAACACTGTATTGATATCCGTTCCAGATAGGGCTGCAAACGAACTGAGTCGAGCCGAGTATCTTGAGGCTCGAGCTCGACTGGTTAAGTAATTGAGCTCAGTTTCGAGCTCGAGCTCGACTCGAGCTTTGACCGAGTTCGAGCCGAGTAGCTCGCCAGTTTAGCCTAATAATTACAAAAAGTCCAAACTCGAGCTCGGCTCGTTAAGCTGTCGAGCTCGTCTCGAGTCGAGTTTTGACCGAACTTTAATCGGGCTCGAGCCGAATAGCTCACGAGTATCTCGGTTTGTTTGCCGCCCTAGTTCCAGTAAAACAACACTAGATTTTGATACAAGAAAATCTAAAATATTTTCGAGTCCAAGTTAATGAAATGATTTGATTACCATTTGTTGATCCCCAAACTTTAATTGGCAAACGACATAATTAAGGCTAAGTGCTTTTAATGCTTTAATTTCCGGGTAGTTTGCAAACTTTAATTAATGGCCTAACGTGAGGAGTGAAATGAGGAAGAAAGAAAGGAGGATAGGGCAAGTTCTAAAGCGTAACTTAAAGATATTAAATAATATGTCGTTGTTATATTTCCACCTTAAAAAGAGGGAAAATTCAAACCCTAAAAACAAAGTTCTTTGACTTGTTTTGTTTGTGTGACCTAAGTGATGTGAGGGCCAACTGATTTATATAACATATCCTGTCTGATGATAAACAAGAATGGTTATCAAAATAAGCTTAGGTTGAAGTTCATGATAGAGATATTATCTATACTATTATTAAGCAAAGCCTTATTTTGGCGGCTTTTTACTATCATGCTTTCATAAACATAAAAGGCTAAAAAAATATAGGGTTAATATCGAAGGTCAGAAATATAATTTGCATGTATTGAAAAAATAATTAATATGCATAGATTTGCATGCCTGTCTGCATAGATTTGAGAAAATAATTAATAGTATAGATTTGCATGTACTTGCATGCACAATTTATTCATAAAAAAATTTCCTCCTATCAAAGCCAGTAGGTCTAACACATGCTTGCAAATATCAAAATGAATAAATTGTCCATGTCTGTCTGCACGCATGCATGCAACCTCTTCGGTAACCTGTTCCTTCCTCAAAATCCTACACACCTTTATAGACGTGCATCGCACGTGCATTATACTAGTATGGATAATTGGATCATTCATCTTATTCTCCATGTTTAAACTAGCCAAAGTTCATAAATTTGTAGCGACTTTAGGTTTTGTTATGCCAAATTTATAATTGTCTGCACTAGAGCTGGTATCGGGTCCTATCGGGTTGATCCTCCACTGCCCAGACCCAATATCTCACGAGTACAAAAATTGGATCCGGACCCGGTTCTTGGACCCAGACTTACAAGAACCAGGTCCGGATCTGGGTTCTAGTTAAAAATATCTACCTATCATGGTTCGGTAGCGGGGAATAAATATTTACACTTAAGTATTTTGCATCTGATACTCTAAAGTTCCAATAATTTTTGTGCTTAAGTATATCAACAAATATTATATTTACACATCTATTTTCAACAATTACTTTTATATGTATATCCTTATAAATCTATTATTCAAATTCTATATTTTTTGGGGGTATTTTTTAACGGGTCCGGGTCGGTTCTGTTTTGAGCAGACCCGAACCCGGATCCGGAAGTGCATCAGATCTTATTTTAGGATCCGAACCCGATTCCGAATGTGGACCGATATAGATCGGATCGGTTCAGGTTCAATGCCAAATCTGGGTCCCGTTCGGATATCGGGTAAATGTGACGGTGCTAGTCCGCACATCCTACAACATGCATTAGTCCAATAGTCCGGTTGCTTAGAGCATCCACAATGGTGTTTCTCATTTTGCCAAAAATGACTGCTACAGTAATAGCAAATAGAGAAGAACGCTGCAGTGGTTGTTTGCTATATTTTTCGCATTTTTTTAAAAAAATTGCGTGAGACTGTATAACATATACCGTCGCGCGTGGGACGGTATAACATATACAGTCTCTCTCGTTTTAAAAAATCTAAAAATTGTAATTACTATGTTAACTATTAAAATATATTAATTAAATAAAATAAATAATATAATAATACCTAAACCTAATTAAAAACTAACTAAACCTAACTAAAACCAACTAAACCTACTCCTAATCCTTCCGCAAATCAAGGACGGTACAACATGTACCGTCCGAGATTTTTCAATTTTTTTTTTTTTTTGGTTTTTTCGGCCAATCTTGACCGTTGGATTGATTAAAAAAAAAAATTTAAAAAAATGGGACGGTATATGTTATACCGTCCGACGAAAAAAATATTAAAAATTTTTGGGACAGTATATGTTATACCGTCCGACTCGATTAAAAAAAATTAAAATATTAGGGACGGTATATGTTATACCGTCCTTTATAATTTGAGAATCGCTATTCTGTTTCTCAAAAACTAGCATGTTTGCTAAAAAAATGGCAAAATAGAAAATCACTGCAACGATGCATTTGCTATAAAATGGCAATTTGTCAAATATAAAAAACCACCGTGGATGCTCTTATAATGCACATCTTTGTCTGTTGGCAAAGTCCTCAAAAATGTGCTCATCATGTATTAAGAGGTAGAATGATTGACATTCAACCTTTATCGCTTAATTTGTATTTTTTTTAAAAAAAAAATTATAAAGGGGTAGAATCTCAAAAGAATTTCAGCCAACAATAGCATTAAAACCAAAATAAAACATTCAACCTTTATTAAAACCAAAATAAAACATTCTGAGAGTGCGTTTGGTTTGTTGTTTTGAAAACAGTTTTCTGAAAATATTTTGTGAAAACTGTTTTGTGAAAACTGTTTTCTGAAAATGAGAGTGTAAAAGCTGTCTGAAATAGTTTTCTAAAAACTGTTTTCTGAAAATGAGATTGTAAAACCTGTTTGAGTAAAAAAAAAAGTCTGAATGCTGTTTTCTTAAAACTAGACTGTAAAATGCTGTTTGGTAATAATTTATTTTAAAATTCTTTTTTTTTCTTCCGTTTTTTTCCAGTTTGGCAACATTTTTTTTTTTAAGTTTTCCTGACAAGGAGCTTATCCAGGGTGTAGGTTTAATGAATTTGCATTAGTTTTCTTATGAAATTTTTTTATTTTTTTGCAGATACAGACCCAAGTTCTACCAATATACGAACAAGCAACGTGCTACAATATGGAAGTTTTGTTCGCATGATTTTTTTTTCCTTTTTGGTATCTTCCCATCATTGGCAAGCTTTCGACTCTGTAAAATTTTATTTGAATTGTGTAAGAGTCGGCTAATGCTGCAATTGGACACAATATGCAAATTTCCAATAAATGTACAAAATATCCATTACAAATTTGTGTTTGGTTACATTTATTTCACAAACTGGGATAGCCCAACCATCAATTTCGCATTACAAGCTTGAGAACCCTTCAAAATTTATAACATAGTAACAAGAATTATCACTTTCTAATGTAAAAATTACACCTCAACCTCTTACAAGGAAAAAAAAATTCAATTCCAATCCATCAGTGTCATCAATACCCAAATATGGAAGATGAAATAGAAGACTTACATCGAGCAATCTCTTGGTCTCATCTCGAGTCAACCCCAACCTGACGACCTCCGACCTCCTGCTCTTCTCCCCTTTCACCTCCTCAAAAGTCAACCTCGACGCTTTCATCCCGTTGACCGAGTACCTCATCAAACCCACCCTCCCATCCCCCATATTTACCATCCTACCCTGTCCCTCCAAATTTTCCAAAATACCCTCCGCCACCCCCTTCTGCACCGCCGCCGCTGTCGTCCGATCGCAGACAGCTGTATGAAACCGCAGCACAAGCACGTGGGAATTTGATTCCAGCAGCTCGTACAGCGTCGCGTAGAAATTCGGCACGTGCGAATTGGAATTGGAATTGGAATCGGAATCTTGCCAGGGGTTGAGGTTGAGCTCGTGCTCGAGGAGGGAGTGGAAGGAGTGGACACGTGGAGGGAGGGGACTGGTGGTTAGGATGGGGGTTTCGGGGGTGGTGGCGGTGACGTGGAGGGTTTTGGAGGTGAGGGAGGAGGAGAGGACAGGATGGGAATTGAGGACATCGTGGAGGGTAGTTTGGAGGATGGGGAGGGGGATTGGGCGGGAAAGGAGGCAGGAGAGAATGGCGGTCCCGGAGCCGGTGGGGACCGCTCTGTACCACATGCGTTCCGTACCGGATAGAGGAAGGGTGGCGAAGAGGGTGACGAGTATGGGTGACGAGAGAGGAGGAGAAGGTGGTGAATAGGGAGACTTGTTTCGACAGTGAGATGGGGATGGAAGAAGGGGAAAACAACTAAATGGATGTTTTCTCAAAAGATGTCTTGTACAAAATATAACCAAACGCATTTTCAGAAAAAAAAAATTTCTGAAAATATTTCCAAAAAATGTAACCAAACGCACTCCAAACCTTTGTCGCTTATGTTTATGCTTTAATTATTAACTACATTTTTATTTTATTTTATTTTATTTATTATTATTTTCTTTTTAGAAAAAAAGTTGACATCGTCAACGCTTTATTAACAAAAAAATTAATGAAACAAGTAGTACAAATAAATTACATCTATCTGTCCTAAATGGAACAAGGGAGAACAATTACAAAGTACAACCTACATCCCTAACTAGTCCATCTCCTAACTAAACTTGTAGACTATGCTTCTGCACCATGTTCTCCCATCAAAACCTCCAAAATGAACTTTGAGTTCCAACAAAAATCAAATTTGGAATTCAAAATTCATCTATCTAGCTCTCCACCCCAGGCACCCCCACCATCCCCCAAACGACCTCCAAGCAACAACTACAGCCACCATCTCTTGCATGCATGCTTACTCCTCTCCCTACGACGTTGCTGTCGTGTATCCGCCAAACCAACCCCACTGATGCGCCATCTTTTGATTGCGTCAAATACAGCTCTCAGCAGTAGTCGTTGTTCTCAACTGAAAATGAGAACGCTTGCACTCACCGATAGCTTCACCAAGTGTAATTTAAATTACAAACAAAGCTAGTTTGAAATTCATATTACACTAGAATATGGGGCGCGCCCCCCCCCCCCCCCCCCCACACTCCCCAACTAAAATTTGAATTTCAAAAATCTATATTGAAATTTCAAATTCAAAGAATCTCCCCTCCACACTTCCAATTCAAATTTAAATTTCGAAACCCTAAATAGAAATTTGAATCATATGAATCTTTCCCCAAATCTAATTTGAAATTCAAAACCTCTAATTTGAATTTCAAATTTTAAATTTCAATCCAAACCATTGAAATTTGAATTTCAAAAATCTATGTTGAAATTTCAAATTCAAAGAATCTTTCCTTCCACACTTTCAATTCAAATTAAAATTTCGAAACCCTAAATCGAAATTTGAATCATATGAATCTTTCCCCAAATCTAATTTGAAATTCAAAAACTCTAATTTGAATTTCAAATTTTAAATTTCAACCCAAACCACCCTCCTCACTCCGACGAACCGACTCTTCCCTCACTCTCCCACCACCCTCGTCCCCCACATCTTCTAATGGGCATTCCACCAAACACTCTGTGAGCAAACCTATACTCTTCAAACTGAAAATCTTACCAACCTGCAGTGATGGGTCGAAGTCGTTGATCTCTTCTGCCTGGCCAGCACACCGCCGACAAGGCCATCAACCAGCCACCTCTCACTCTGCCCTCGACATCACCCCGCCAGTGCTGTCGACCACACGCCCGCAGTCAAACACACCTGAAGCTAGCCATCCAGTCTTCTCCTCCAACCTTATCACCATCCTGACATCGTCCCTATCCACTCTCAACAGCAACTCAACACTGCCGACGAGCCATCCCAGATGCCAGACACCAGACGCCAACGACAGCCTGACCTCGGAATGACGTCCATCCCATTGGCGGAAGTCACTCCCACTCCCGCTCACCTTCACCACTCCTGACGGCACATCACCTCCCCTCGACGTCAGCCATCTTGACGCCGGTCATCCTCGCCTTACCGACCACATCTATACACCAGATCTATAAGTAAATCTGCATCTATCCCTAGTCGGTTACACCGACGATCTCACCTCCGCTCCGGAGGTGGGGTAAAGGGGTGGTTGGGGGGAAGGAGGAGGAGGGGGACGATGGCGAGGGAGTCCTCCCCCCTCCCCGATCAGAGCTTCGATCGGTTTCTTTTTGCTTTTTGGGTTTTTCGTGGAGTTTCTCTCTCTAGGTTTTCTAGAGAGAGAAACTCCCGTTTCAACTAGTTAAATATAGTTGAATAATTATCAACTACAAATTTACAATCGATATTCCAGCAAAAAGAAGAAAAATATATTAATTGAAACTTATAATCAATTGTTGGATCGTTCGGAGAATATCCTGCCCGCTTACCAAACCTAGCCAAGACATCTCCTACTCAAGCAGATGATCATCATGGACTATTATTCAACATACCCAAATCTAAACTTAAAAAGAGTTTTTCTCTCTAGAAATTCTAGAGATCGAGCAGCTCCAAAAAAAGAAACACACACAAAATAACCCTAGACCTGAAAACTCAAGGAGGGTGGCGGGTAGGGTTCGTCACCCCCTCCCAATCGCTTAGTTCCCTCCTTCTCCCCTAATCCAACACATCCAAATCCTTCGTCGTCGCTTACCCCCGCCACACCACCAACGTAGCCCTCCTCCAAACGATGCCTAATCTTCTACCCCCAAATTGCAACGCCAGGCTTTAATGGATGTACGACGACCTCGTGATCGACTTGTCTCAGACAGGGACTTCCAACGATCGCTGCAAAGACACCTCTCCTCTCCCCTCACCTTCGTCGTTCGTCTACGGTGGAGAATCGGTAATGACCACATCATCCCTGCCTAGTCCCAGACGGGGATCCACCGATCGCTCGCTAAGTCCAAGTCAGACACTTCCTTTGATCGCTGAGCTGATGCCTCCAACAGCGGTGGAGGTAAGACGATGCGTTTCTTTAACCTGGATAACGACGACGTTGAGGAGTTGACAACCTCCCTGGAAAACAACGACGTTGAGGAGCAGCAAATTCCTATGTTGAGAAACTCACGGAGGCGGCAGCGAAGAAAAGGAACGGCCCAGGAACACACGCAACACACGAATCTCCTCTCTAACCCCGCATCGCTGACCCTGACATCTGCAATTCCACCACCCTTGGGCGAGAGGTTATTAGTTGTGATTGTTTGGGTTTTTGAATATGAGTGAGAGAGAGAGAGAGAGAGAGAGAGAGAGAGAGAGAGAGAGAGAGAATGAGGAGATGTTGCTCTTCACTTTTCTCTTTTATTGATTGTATGTGTGAGATTACGTGAGAGAGCATGTGCGTGAGAGAGGCGTAGGAGAAGATGAGGAGAAGGCTAGGTTCAGTGGATATTCGAGTCGGTTTGGATGACCAAATCCCACATGATTCGATTCAGATGGGTGTGTGCGTGCATTGAGAGCGATGCATGAAGCTAAATTGTCATACATTTGTCAGTAATGAATATGTTGCTTCATATTTAATTCATGTTCATAGCTTGTACTTAAATTTATTTTATTAATTTCTGGTGAATGAAACTCGGTGTCATATTTCATATTTTTTTTTTAAAAAAAAAGAAAAAAAATATTCATATCTGAAACTATTTCATTCACGAGGATGACTACACATACATGAGTTTTTACCCCGAACATACATTATAAATGTATTGGGGTCCACTTCTCACTAAAAGACAATATTAAAACGTTAAAACATTATTTTTTAATGAGAAGTGAATTTCAATACATTTATAATATATGTTTGTAATAAAAACTCATGTATATCTAGCATTTTGCTTCATTCATTCTCACAAAGCAAAATGAAAAGAATCTCAATCCCCATAATCCACTCCTCTCTCCCACAAACTCCTCTCCAAGCGTGTGATTTACACAATAGTTCCAAAATCACACACGTCCACCCTCATAGTGGTCCCCTATTAATTACTTCCTAGTCCACAAAGTTATCACCATTTGACCATAAACCCATCCACCAATTTAAGAAATAAATCCAAATAATTTTTCAATTACTAATATTCATAGATCTCCACCCTCCTCCCTTCTTCATAACCCTCTCCCTCCCCCCAAAACCCAAACCTCACAAAAATGGGAGGAAGAAAAAATACAGCAACATTTGAGGGCCTATCTGTAAAAGTCCCCAGCTTCTTCCGCTGCCCAATCTCCCTCGACGTCATGAAGTCCCCGGTGAGCCTATGCACCGGCGTCACCTACGACCGCTCCTCGATCCAACGGTGGCTCGACTCCGGAAACAACACGTGTCCCGCTACGATGCAGCCTTTACCTTCCACCGACCTCGTACCCAACCTCACCTTGCACCGCCTCATCACTCTGTGGGCAAGCTCCTCCCAGTCCATTCTCCAAGAGCTTCGAGCAACTCCAAATCCGCCGCCAGCTCTCCTGACAAAGCTGTCCATGTATTTGGACTGCGGTGATGTCGATGACTCATGCAAGAACCAACTGGTCCGTGGGTGCGCTGACGTCATTGGCCATCTGTTAAGGAATAAGTCAACTCAGCTGGTCACCAAGCAGGAGGCTGTGTTGCTGACCGAGAGAATCTTGGGCTCGGATTGCGTCGATCAAGAGAATAAAAAAGCTGTGATCGACGCAATCTGTTCCGGTTCGAACGTGCATTATTCCTCACTCGAATCGCTGATTGATGTGTTGAGAGAAGGAGACGGCGTGCGAGTGCGGGCCAGTGCAGTTGCAGTCATTAATGCTCTGCTGCTGACGGGCACGGAAATCAAGGGTGCAGTAGTTTCTGAGTTTGTAAAGGAGCTGATTGCACTGATTGGAGAAGAAGCTGCAATTGATGCTGGACTGTCTTGTCTGGTTAGCCTGTCAGTAGTCGTCAGACGTAGTCGAGTCAGAATGGTTAGATTGGGAATTGTGCCGGCGCTAACGCGTATCTTATCGAATGACGCAAACAGTGGTGGTAGCTCGGTCGAGAGAGCGATGAAGCTGATGGAAATGGCGTCGGGGTGTTCAGAAGGGAGGGAGATGATATGTGAGAATGCGGAGAAGACAATTCCGGCGGTGTTGGGGAGGATGATGAAGGTTGGGAAGGAAGGGATGGAGGCGGCGGTGGTGGTGCTGTGGAGTGTGTGCCATTTGTTTCGGGACCGGAGGGCACAGGAGGCGATGGTGGCGGTGGCGAATGGGGGGTTGACGAAGATATTGCTGCTGATGCAGAGCGATTGCTCGGCCGCGGCGAGGGAGATGGCGGGGGATTTGCTGAAGGTGTTTAGGGTGAATGCAAAGTGTTGTTTGGGAGGGTATGATACCAAGACTGCTCACATTATGCCATTTTGAGAGGGGAAACTTTTTTTTTTTTTTTTTTTTTTTTTTTTTTTTTTGTAAATTGATAGGGAGATTAATTTTGATGGACTATTTGGAAATTCAAATGCTATGAAAATTAGTTTGATGGGTTTCCATTGAAAATCCCATAAATTCTACAATCTCGGTATCGCTATTCTCATTGGCAATCGTTATGTTCCAGCTCGTATTCTCTTGTCCGGTAAGGCGACAAATGTAAGACACTAAGCATTTTTGGGGGATGCAACGGGGATTCATGTTGCAGAGGATGCGAGTCTTCGATCAACAGAACTAACCCACATTATCTTGTTTTGTGATCGTTGTAATTTTAACTACTTATTAATGAAACATGGATAAATGAGTCGATCGAAAGAGAAATCTTGGGCTTTTAAGGTGAAATGCCACTGAGATTATTACAGACGGCATTAGAGATTATTTGGGTAATTAAATAGTGATTATAAAGGCTGGTTTGTGTGAGATTATTTGATGTCATATGCAAAATATTTCCCCAATGGCCAATTGGTGTAGTTGTCAATTAGAGCATAAGTAGTGGTTGGCTATATACCCATCTTATAAAAAAAGTTTGGAAAAAGTTTGCTGCAGTCGTTTGCTATATACCCAAAATTTGAGTTGGGGATGAACAGTGGTTTGCTATATTTGGTAGGTGAAATAGGATTTTGCAAAATATAGCTGAGAGAAGATGATCTTTCGTCGCGTTAATTTTTTATTATTTAATATATCAGACAGAATATCATCTTTCGTCCCGTTGATTTCCCGTCTGATTATTTTCTTTAAAATGATTGGACGAGAAATCATTTTCCGTCCGTCGATTAAAAAATATTAAAAAAAATTGGTGGGACAAGAAATGATCTCCATTTTTTTTAATTTAAAAAAATCGACGAACGGGAAATGATTTCCCGTCCATTTGATTAAAAAAAAAATTTTATAACGGAGACGGGAAATGATTTACCGTTTGTTGATTTTCAAGTTTGAAAATTCAAAATTTGAATTTGAACGACTGCAACACAAATCCAAAATTTCTATTTCAAAATGTTAAATATCCAAATTTTGGTATTCAATGACTACATATGCTCTTAGAGCATCTCCAATGAGGCTCTATCTCCATCTCCATCTCCAAATATGGAGATGGTTGAAGCCCCAATGGGGCTCTATCTCCATCTCCAAATATGGAGATGGGTGAAAAACGTCTCCAAATTTGGAGACCTTTCATCCCATCTCCAAAACACTATTCATTTTTTTATTTCCCATTTTACCCTTTTTTACCTTAATATCTTTCTAAAAATTCCTTCCATATCCTTTAATTAAAATGTGTATTGTATATTTAGTGAATGTATCTTATAAAATATTAAACAAAATTTTATTATTTTGGTACAGTTGGAAATGTCTCGACGATAGCTTTAAAATGAGACCAATTTTGAATATTTTTTTGTTGTTTGAAAAAAATAATTGATACAATATTATAATATACTAAATTGATACAATATTTTTTCATTTTTTTTAATTATTATAATCCGAAATTTTCTATTTCTGTCAAAATTTAATATTAAAATATACTAAATTAGAAAATTTATTTGATTAATGTTATATATGATATTATTAAATTAATTCCAAAGTAATTTTACACTTGATTATTTTACATTGTTAATAGAAGTAAAAATTTCATAATTTAAAATTAGTTCCAAAAAGTACTAATATTAGGCTCGTTTTAAAGCATTCGGCGAGATATTTCCAACAGCATAATTTTTATTTTCCCAAATAGATTATTAATATAAGCAATTTAATGTAAAATTATTTATAGCAATTTAATGTAAAATTATTTATAACAAAACTAATTAAAAATTCCTAAAAATTATAGAGATGCTTGGTTGGAGTGGATCTCTATTTTCTCATCTCTATAATGAAATATTCCTATGAAATATTCTCAGAAATATTCCATTATAGAGATGAGAAATAGAGACCCCCATTGGAGATGCTCTTAACAACCAGTACAAGAAATGCTGTAGCTTTTGGAAAATCCAAGAAGAATAAGCTGATGATGAAGAGGAGACAGGGTGGACGAAATTGTTGAACACTTGAACATGTTTCCCACCACACGCGCTTTCTGCAGTGCATGAAATGATGATGGAGTATCCAAGTTTTCTGCGTTCATCACTTTGCTTTATAAAAATTCCCCAAGCCTGCAATCCTTGTTGACTAAGCCAGTCCCGACGAATTTAATAATTGCAATGATTCTTACACCCAATTTTATAACTCAAGAAAATCTTTAAAAACACTAAAAACGGGCAGTTAATCTGGATTTTGTAGCTTAAATAATGAGTTGTTTTCAGCTTTCTTTTTTCCACTAAGAAAAGAAAGTGCTAGCTTCCAAATGCATAAGGTTAGAAACCGAACACATAACTATTTATAAAGGTGCGAAGACTCAATCTGGACATGGAATTATTAAATTGGTGGAGTACCTACGATGTCTCTCATATGGTGTTTACACTTGTCGTTTGGATCACTACTGGAGTCGACAGAGAAGATCATGAGATAGATGGGAAGGATAAACGGTGTACAAGCGAGAGACTGAGTGAGAAAGTAAGTCCAAATTGGCACGAGAAATGGCGGGATCGGCCGATCAGTAGGATACTAGATTTCGCTGTATTTTTTGTTTGTTGGTTGGGGTGTGTGAGTTTCAGAACTCAGCCTGTTGGGATCTGAACTTCATAAGCCTTATTTTTGTTGTATGTTTTGTTAAATTCTTTTTAATGAAATACGGGGGACATTCTACCCACGGTTTGACTATTTTAAAAAAAAAAAACTATTTCTAAAGGTAATGCTTTTTGCACTTATTTTATTGGATTTTTTTTTATTTTTTAATTTTTTAATTTTTTTTTTGAAATTTAGCTTAATTTGGGTAACAAAATGAAATTAGCAAGTCGAGATATTTCAGCTAAATTTTTGGAAGAGTGACGGAGAGAAGGCTGAGTAGGATATGTAATATTGCTATCTATATAAAAGAATGGGTCAATGTTTTGATCTGTGAGCATGCATTAGTTGAAAGTACAAAACCAAAGTGTTCCAAATTCAACGTTCAAAGTGGGCATGCGTGGACTTTGAAAAAACAATACTAAACCCATTTTGACGAGTAATGGATTCACCAAGTCAACCTATTCAAGCTAGCTATAGAACAATGCTTTTGCAGCTAGCAATGTTTTCACATTGCTATTTACAATTGATGTGTATATTTTGGATTAACAATGCAAGTTAATTTGTTGTATTATGCTGGTTTCTTTGTATGCTCACACCAAGTTGTAGCTCAGACGATAAAGAATTGTTATGGATTAAGGGAACTTTGAAAATGTTTCATATTCTTATGAGGTTGGCTCGGTTCAATAGTCTCGCATGTTTGATGATTTTAAATCTCTCACTTAAGAGTATGAAATTTTGCGTCAGCGCTGTGTTTTTTTTTTTTTTCCTTCGGAGTTTAAAGTGACCTAGGTCATCAATTTCATTAACGAAGGATTAACAAAAACAACAAAAGCCCTAATACAAATCGAAATACTACAGTGCACACTGGCCCATACTACCAGTACTCAAGTACTAAATACAACAATGCCCTATGGCACTATCGAGTAACCACTACAACAATCCCAAAATAACAGCAGTCTACAACAAACATCGTCATGACATAAAAGAATGGAGATCACTGTCGACCTGTTATGGTCAATTACTCTGCTCCCTCGAAGCGGATTCTCTTCTTCGTACCTGTTTGACCTGCATCAGAGCTGTGTTTCCCCCAAACATATGTAAGTAGAACTTACAGCTGACCGAAAAATTTGTACTGTACTACTGAAACTTGAGAGTTGGTTAGGAAAAAGGAAACATCCAAAGTTGAGAATCAAGGAACACTTGAAAGCATTCAACAAGAATATTAAGAATGATCGACCATATCTCAAAAGAATAGCACTTATCTAAAATTTACACCTCTCATTGCACAAAGGATTCTTCCCAAGACTCTATTGTTCAGAAATGAAGAGACTAAACATATAAATGAGACCAGAAAATCTTGGTAAGGATCTGATATAGCAGCAGCATAATTACAAAGCTGTATCATTTAGACATTGAAGAGCATGCACTAAATCCATAGATATCTGATTGCTTTGTTTAATTTAATGAACTCGTATTGTGAGGATCATTGTGCCCAAAATTTTTTAGTAGGCATGATCGAGAGTTCAACCTGCATGAGCTAAGCAAAACTATTGATCACGAACAAATATTCGACTACAAACTGGTACGAATAGCAGTCAACTGCATAACCCGTGCTTTCCAGCCCGTGCATGACCCATGCTTTCTTCACAGTATATAATCTCTCAGATACTCGGGTTTAGCTCTGTTTCTCTTCACTCCATCTTCAAATGTTACTGCTGCTGCTTGTGTATCTGTATCAGTTCCAGGTTCCACTCTTGTATCTGTATCAGAATATCACAAAACCATCATACATCATAACTTTTAGGGAGAGCTGAAATCTCGCAAGAGAGGGCAGTTATTTCAGAGGAATTTATTCCGTTCTCGATTGTCTTGATCATCAGACATACAACAACAGTTAGGGTAGGTAAGGGGTTTCAGGTATCAGAAGTGGCGTCATCCTCCTTCGTTCGGGAAGGCTAGCAGCCATGCATGTTTTCCAGTCCTCAGACTTCAGCTAGTTGATACAGAAGTTTCTTTTTTTTTTATCGTTAACGATGGGTCCAAAGTCCCCCGCGCTTCATTAAAAATTCATTTAAAAAAAATTTAATAGAACATACAACCAGCATAAGAAGTATGATGTTCATGGCGTCAAACGTGATGAGACTCATCCCCGTCCCAAAGAACATCGAGAACCCATCCCATACAAGATTGTTCCCCATCCCAAAAAAATAGACTAAGTACATACTACAGACATCGTACCAGATTGTTCCCCATCCCAAGATTGTTCTGTCATTCTTGGTCTCCAGACATCGTTGCTCCACTGTCTTTCGACCCAATCATTCTTATTTGTAGCAAATTTATATGCTTCCGGGATTCTTCTTTTTAGACAGATCGGCCCACACCATTTGTCTTGCCAGAATTCGATTGTTGCCCCGTTACCAATGGCAAACAAAACCCCTTCCAAGAAAATATCTTTAGTACGCGTTACCCCTTGCCAGAACCCCGACATAGACCCATTATTTTTCTGTTTTTGGTGCACACTACCATTTCTGATATATGCCTCCCTTACTAGTCCCGCCCATTTAGCCTTTGATCTTGTTTTCAATTTCCACCACCACTTATACAGTAGTGCCTGATTCATTTGTCGAAGATTTATAACTCCTAACCCTTCAAATTCCTTTCGCCTACATACTATCCCCCATTTGATAATGGAATATCCTTTGCCATCCGTCCCCGACCCATGCCACAGAGAAAGCGACATCTAAGTCATTGATACAGAAGCATTATTAGAAACCTCTCGGGTCAACTACACAATACCTGTCTTCATACCATCTCAAAATGTCAAACATCAAACCGGTGGTTATAATCGCAATATAAGTCACGGAAATAGCACCAAGACAGCATAAATGTGATGTGCCGCATAATCTGCAGTTGCCAACAGGTTAAGGAAAAAAGGCAGAGCAAGAGATCAGATAAACATAATAAATATCACAGCATATACAAGGCCGATCTTGAAGCTGTAAAATACGGTACGTGACAATCATGGTACACCATGATTGCAACATGCATGCAAGTGAGATTGCAATCACAACTCCTGTAACTGAACTGCTTTGAGACCACTGGGGTCTTATCGTCTTCGCCATTGTGTGTTTGTCTTCGTTGTAGTGCGACATATCGATTTATGGCAACCTCGGATAGAGTCTAGATTCAGAGGATGATCTTAAATATCTCTTGGTATATGAAATATTTTGCAACTTAAACATTTAGTACAGGAAACTTTTCTGCAATTATATATATCTAAAACTTATTATTGAGTTTTTTTTAAATTATGAACAAGTGTGCCTACTTCTGGGAAAGAAATCTCGGTTGATCTCTATGAACTAGTGGCTTTAACTGCTGCATAGAGTGAGATTTTGAGATGCTCACTTTTTTTTGACTCAATTTCGAGGTTATAACATACTACAACGTAAATGATATGTATCTCTGAATTTCAAGGAGATCATGTAGGACGTGGTTTGAGATGTTCTCTCGACTTTTTCTAACGTAACGAGACAATGGTTTATAGGAGATTCTAAGAATCATGGTTCAAAGGATACACCTAATTTTTCCAGCAATTAGCACTGCTTCATAGTTGAACTTCGCAGGATATAATAGGGCCTGTTAGTCCCTCAGCTAAAAGTTGTGTTCCAGGCCCAATTAACATATTTTTCGAGTTAACTTAAATTTCCATAGCCTATGTTCACGGTCGATACCATAAACTATATACTTACATTTAAAACTGCAGCTTGTAATATATTTCTCCAATGTCATATCGTAAAGTGGCCAACATGGCATACATTAAACTGTTATCCAAGAAGCTGCCACCAACACTTACCCACTTTCAGCTTTCTAAACAATTTAAATTAAGCATTACATCGATGTGTTAATATACTGCTATTGTTTAGAGAGCTGACATATATACATAGTTACATACATACACTGATAACCCCTTAAAAAATGAAGATTCTATTCTTTCTGTTCAGTTAAACATGTCTGATCCTGCTTTTGGCAGGTACAACATAAATTTAGATCAATTCAATATGGATTCGAGAAGATCATGGTCCAGAATCTCAAAGTTCTTGATAGCGAATTCCTTATTCCGTTCTTTGTCCACATAAGTTCTTGCCATTTTCGGGTTCTGCAGAATATTTTGGTGCACGGCATAAGCATGTACGCAGACATGAAGTGTGCACCCTTGTGTGAAGGTTTCATGTTCATTAAGAAATTAGCACTAATCATAAAGTATTATATAAGAAGATAAAAACCGAAAGAAAACTTGCTCAACTAGTGACCACACTATATGATCTCTCTCTTATAATTCTTGGATTGCCCAATACAAATCATACCAACAGCACCAATTGATTAATAATAAAGAAAATATTGTTCTTAGTTTAATCTCATTTTCTAAAATCTATTGGATGAACAAGTTGGAAGGGCTAAAAAGTCTCAGTCACTTCTATAATATATATATGCATAAATTTCAAGATTCACAGAGATTCAGTCCACTAGAAATATTCAACTCTTACAAGTTACAAAAGAATTAGTAACCTAGTTCAACTTGTTTCAGTCTCTGACCTAATCAAAGGTCAGATAGTTAACTAAGAACAAGAAGTTATTTAGAAACCACTAAGCGAAATTACGTATATGATTGTATCAGAGGCTGCGTCAGTAATAGTTCAGAATAAGTTCGAGTTAGCACTTGACTGAATTAAGTCAGACTAAATTACACCTACAACTCAAGTTTTTTGTTTCTAAATAGTAAATTAAGAAGTTCAATTAAAATCTTTTTCATATATAATCACTTTAATGACTTCTCCGTATCTGTTATAATCGGTCATTCTCTTTGCCCGTAAGACTCTACTCACAAATGATAAATACTTCTACCATCTTCCTTTTCAATTGTAAACCATTTGATATTATTCATGTTCGAATCTAACATCAACCTCTTTTATGATAGAATACAGATTTTGGGAAAGATCATGCATGGCGTTTTATGAGATGTGCATGCTCATAAAGATAGGCCTTTAATCAGGAAGGAATAAAAGCTAAACAGAGTTCTGTTAACATGATTTCCGAGCTATGATGCTCGATTGAAGTTGGTGCACTTTCAGATGAGCATTACATGAGCTTCAATTTTGGAGAGATAGTGCAGAACGATGTTGTTGAGCTTATGTCATGCATACTTGAGTTCAATGTGAAGAGAAGGCGATGAAATGAGAAGAGGTCTAAGCATCGCTAGAAGTGAGAAGGAGCAGCAACAGCAGGTGACAACAGAGCAGCATGCAGGAGCAGTCGACTGCCATATGGGAAGTCGACCAGCGTTGCTCTCTGGAATGGACTCAGGTTCATTAAGGTTCATTAAGGTTCATTGCAGTCGACTGCCTCTTTGGGAAGTTGACCGCCGATGGCAGCTGACAGCTTATAGGACTTATTCTTGGACAATCTTTCGGGCCCAACTTGTTGAGTTCTAGCTGCAGAATAACTCACCAGCGAGATGCAAAACAATAGAATCAAAAGCAAGAGTACAAAGAACAATCAAAAGCAACACACAAGAAAACACAAGATTTTTTCAAGATTCACCCAATACAATGGCTACTTTTCCGCGGAGAGGCACTCTTGCGATTTTCACTAGAATTATGAAGAACAAGTTATAAATCTCTCAAGAACTCACCCCCACGGTATAGGGTTTCTCTCTATCTCCCCCTCTCTCTCTCTGACGACTCTCTCTCTCTGACGACTGATAGATCTCTCTTTTCTTTTAACTTTACCCTAAAATTGTACACAATACAATATATATAGCTTTTCACAACTTCTAATCTTAGCCGCTCATCAATTAGCTCCACGAAGGTCGACCGCAACTCTTGGACGATCGACCGGTTCATGCCTTTGACTGTACATGATCTAACAGAGAGTGGGTCGGTCGACTGCGCAGTCGACTAGTCATTCCTTCAAGTGTACATTGTGGTAACAGCGAGCAGGACAATCGACCGAGCGATCAACTGTGCAGTCGGTTGGGCTGTCGGTCTACAGCTGTTTGCTGCTTTGACATGTTTGCTCCCCCTTCAACTCTTCTTTTCGTCTGACTTCTTCAACCCCATTATTGTGTATTTTTTCGATCGTTAAACAGTGGGTATAAAACCCTTCGCATTTCATTAAAGAGGATTTAACAAAATATACAATAAAAAATAAGGCTTATGAAATTCATATCCCAACAGGTTGGGTTCCGGACCTCATACACCCCAACCAACAGACAAAAAATACATCAAAATCTATTCCTACTGATCGGCCGCCCCCTGCCAGAGCAAATTTTTCGTGCCAATTATCGTGTATTTGGATCCACAAACCCCGACAATCTCCCACTTGGAGACATACACACGAAGTCTCTAACCTGTTCTTTATTGTTCCATTGGGCTAGTCTAGGCTTGTGCCTCTGCGGGTCTTCTCATCTATTAACCTATAGACAATCCAGTAGCGGTATAACAGAACTGATGTTTCATGCTATCCACTACCTTTGTGAGCATGTCTGCCCCATTCTTAGTGCCAAAAATCTTAGATAGCTTCAACCATTTCTTCTCAACCACCATTCTAATAACTTGATACCTCATTTGAATGTGTCGAGTCCTAGAGTGATATGCCGAGTTTTTTGCCAAAAAAACTGCACTTTGACTGTCACACCATAGATCACCTATGAGTTGCTTTCTGCCCAACTATTTCATAAGCTTAGAAATCCACAATATGTATTGCACCGGTTCTGTAAGTGCCATATACTCTGACACTGTGGTGAACTATGCTACAACCTTTTGTAACTGCGAAGCCCAACTAATAGTTGTACCTCCAACTGTAAATACATACCATGTAGTACTTCTGCAATCATCACGATCGTCCAAAAAATCTGCATCTACATAACCATATATATGCAAAGAATCTCCCCCAAAATAAAGAGAATAATCTGAAGTACCTGCTAGATATCTAAGAATCCACTACACTGTATCACATTGTTGTTTATCTGGATTCTTCATTTAACGGCTGACAACTCTCATTGCTTGTGCGATGTTTGGTCATTTAGACACCATCACATACATCAAACTCCCAACGGTTGAGGTATAAGGAGTAGCAACATTTCCTTCATCTCTGTCTCTGTTTTAGGACACAAGTCCATTGATAACTTGAAGTGAGCGGCTAAGGGACAAGTGATTGGTCTCGCGCTATCCATATTGAATCCCTTCAGCACCTTCTTCACGTAGTCCACTTTTTATAACTAAAGCTTCTTGCTTTTCCTGTCTCTACTAATCTTTATGCCGAGGATTTGCTTTGCTTCACCCAAGTCCTTCATTGAAAATTCCGAAGCTATCACCTTTTTTACTTCCTTGATCTTCTCCATACATAAACCTGCTAACAATATGTCATCCACATACAATATCAAGATAGCTATATCATTGTTCTCATATCTATGAACATACACATAATGATCTGTTTCGTATCTATCAAAATATTTTCCTCTCATAAAGCAATCAAACCTCAAGTATCATTACCGTGGTGCTTGTTTGAACCCATAAAGACTATTCTTTAGTCGACACACCATGTCTTCTTTTCCTTTAGCTTCAAAACCTATGAGTTGTTTCATATACAACTCTTTTTCGACATCACCATGGAGAAATATTGTTTTTACATCTAACTGCTCTAAGTATAAGTCTTCAACTGCCACAATACTAAGCAGAATCGTAATTGAAGCCATCATCACAACTGGTGCGAAGATCTCACTGTAATCAACACATTCTCTTTGAGAGAACTCTTTCACAACAAGCCTCACCTTATACATCTTACTGCCATCTGCCTCATCTTTGACTCTGAAAATCCATTTGTTCATAAGAGCATGTTTCTCTGCAGGTAACTTAGTCAACTCCCAAGTTTGGTAATGTTCTAAAGAGTTCTTCTCGTTCCTCATGGCTAACTCTCACTGAATTCGAGTCTCATCCTTCAAAACCCCCACATGGGTCTCTGGCCTCTTGAATCTGTGTATAGAACATGGTCGTGAACAATACTAGCTGATGGATCAAATATCTTGGTTGATATTCTCTCTCATGTTGATCTCCTCAATGTGGGTCCCGATTCAGGTTTTCCAAACTGCTCTAGTTGTACCTGTTCGTCTTAGATAACCTATTCATTCCCAATAGGCTTAACATGAGCCTCATGTGCTGTATGTGGTACTTGTACCTGTTGCTGCACTGTTGAACCCCACCACTAGGACCGCCTTCAGAATTTGAACCTGAGTCTGAACCACAATCTGACTCTGAACTAGTTGTACTGTCTTGACCCATGTGCATGTCCTTGTACAAAACCTCTTTATTGAATACTACATTCCTGCTGCGAATGACTTTGTTATCCACAAAATTTCAAAGTCTGTAGCCATACTGATCGCCGCGTAGCCAATGAATACACACCTTCTGAACATAGAATCCAGTTTCTTCCTTTCTTCCCTGTCATATAGTGAATATGTAATACAACTAAAAACTTTCAAATGTGAATAATTGATAGTTTAACCTGACCATAGTTCTTGCGAAATGGCTCCATCAAGGGCATTAAATGGGCAACGATTAATCAAGTACATTGTTGTATCCACTGTAGTGGCCCAAAGATGGACCGAAAGACCCGCGTGAAGTCTCATGCACCTCGTCCTTTCGAGTATCGTGCGATTCATTCTTTCTGCTACACCATTCTCCTATGGAGTCTTTGGAGCTGTCATGATTCCTAGGATACCTTCCTTTGCCAGATAGTCAACAAATTATTTACCTGTGTACTCACCACCATTGTCAAACTTTAATGCTTTTACTTTGCATCCTGTCTCATTCTCAACCCTGACTTTCCAAGCTTTGAATGCCTCAAACGCTTCTGATTTCTCACAAATTGCATAAACCCAAACTTTCCTTGTAGCATCGTCGCTGAATGTGTCGAAGTATCTCTTACCACCCTAAGAGAATTCCTTAGCCGGACCCCACACATCTGTATGTACCAACTCTAGCTTCCTAAGCTTCTTTTCACACTTACTCAACTGAAAGCTAACTGTCTTCTGTTTGCCCATCATGCAATTCTCACATAAATCCATCGCAACCTTCTTAAGTCCCGACAAAAGATTCCTAGAACAAAGCTGCTTGACACCCGTTTCACCAAGGTGTCCCAACTTGACATGCCATAGAATTAAAGAGGAACTACCTGCTGATGTTGTAGCAATGATATCACCTGAATCACCTCCTCTGGGTTAGAACAACGTGTCACCACAATTTTTTTTGCCACCAACCTGGCACTTGTAGTCACCTTCCATTCTCCATGCCCAAAAGTTGTTGTAAATCATTCTTTGTCTAGTTTGCTAGTTGAGATTAATTTTTTCTTCAAACTTAGAATATGTCTTGTGTCATTCAAAACCAATTGCCCGCCATTGCAAGCCTTCAGGCATAAATGTTCATTGTCAACTGAAACTACACCAAAATCACATGTCCTGTAATCTTCAAAAACATCCATCATGAGTGTACAATGATAAGAAACACATGAGTCTATACACCAATCATCTTGCATAACATTAAATCCAGCAGATAAACACAATTCATTTAAACGGGGTTCAATACTTACCACATTGGTTACCTGTGACCCTGCTTGTGCTTTCTTATACTCCTCACATTGGTCTCTCGTGTGTCCCGGCTTCGTACAGTACCAAATTCACCTTTGTGATGTTCTGTTCTTGACTTGGACCTGTGATTCCTACTTTGAGTCTTCCCTATGGTGTTACTTCTACCACAGTTATCAATTGACAACGCGACACTGCTAGGATATAACATCCGAGTCTCTCCATGTCTCTTCCTTCTTGGGTCATCATTCATAATGCTTCTTAGAACATCCTTTAGAGTTGTCGTATCAGTCATAGTGCTTGTAATAGTCTATTCTACTGTACCGTAACTATCGGGAAGACTGATAGCAACAATAATGATTGTGTTATTTCCTCAAACTTTAAACCTGTCGATTCCATTTGATTGTAAACCATACATAAATTGTTGATGTGTTCTACAATCGAACCCCTTTCCGAAAACTTCAAGTTGACCAACTTTTTTAGGTGAAGGATCTAGTTCGTTGCATTCGGTTTCTCAAACATATTTGTTAAGATCTCCATTGCCTCCTTCCCGGTCCTTTCCTTTTCAATGTGGAATATCGACTTCCTACTCAGCGACAACTGAATGTTTCCAAGTGCTTTCTGATTCAATTTATTCCAAGCCACTCATGCAACCGGATCGACCTCCGCCCCTTCTTGCTTCGCACTAAACAATGGATCATCAAGAATTTTCTGTCAGAGATACGCTATCATCTAGATATTCCACATTGTGAAATTTGTTCCATCGAACTCTTTGACTCTACTCTTGTCCCCCATCTCAATCAACACTACCAACCTGTTGCTCTGATATCACTTTGTTGAGTTCTAACTGCGGAATAACTCACCAATGAGATGTAAAACAATAAAATCAAAAGCAAGAGTACAAAGAACAACCAAAAGCAATACACAAGAACACACGAGATTTTTTCGAGGTTCACCCAATGAAATGGCTACTTCCCCTCGCAGAAGTACTCTTGCAATTTCTACTAGAAATATGAAGAACAAGTTTCCAAATCTCTCAAGAACTTACCTCCAAGGTGTAGGGTTTCTTTCTATCTCTCTCTCAGTGTCTGATAGATCTCTCTTTTTTTTTCACTTTCCCTAAAATGGTACACAATGGATATATATAGGTTTTCACAACTTCTATTCTCAGCTGCTCATCAATCAGCACCGTGACGTTCGACCACAACTCTTGGACGGTTGACCGGTTCATGTCTTCGACTATATAAGATCTAACAGAGAGTGGGTCGGTCGACTGCGTGGTAGACCGATCATTCCTTTAAGTATACAGGGTGGTAACAATGAGCGAGACAGTCGACCGAGCGACCGACTGTGCGGTTGGTCGGGCAGTCGGTCGACCGATCCCTGCTTGCTGCTGCTTACTGCTTTGACCAGTTTGCTCCATCTTCGACTCTTCTTCTCGTCTGTCTCCTTCACCCTCATTATCGTGTATTTGGATCCACAAACCCCAACACAATTTCTCCTCCAAGTTATATCATATGACTCCTATCATGTAGCTTCTTCTTCAGGATATATCAGACGGTTATTGTATCAAAACTACAATCTAGGGTTTCTCTAGATTTCTATATATTATTATATTTACCTCCTTTAAGAGGCAAGAGAGAGTATTTCATTGTAAAGAGCTATAGAGAGAGTTCTCCATTGCGAACAATATATTATCTTCTAGTAGATAAGTTCTTGATGAGAGTGTTGTATCACTTGTATAGTATCTAGTTGAATAACATTTCTCTTATTTCTCCCCCAGATTATACATAGCCAAATCGGGACAAATATTATTTGCTTTGCGTGCTTGGTTTGATTTACTTATTTGATTGTTTTTTGGATTGGTTGTCGCCAAACTCAACAGCATATTCTAACAGTTTTGTCAAGTGTGCTAGCAAATTCTAACAGTTTTGTCGTGTGTGCTAGCTTTTGTAAGAGCATCTGTAGTCGTTTGCCATATACCCAAAATATGGAGAAAAAAAATCAAAAAAAAGTCGTTGTAGTCGTTTGCCAAATACCCAAGTTTTGGGTATCGCATGAACAGGAGCGTGCCAAATATGGAAGACGGTTTGGCAAAAGCCAAATTATAGCCGGACGAAAGATAATCTTTCGTCTGAAACGTGGGATGAAAGATTAAACACCATCGCTTCAATTTCGTATATGACAAATGCGACGGACGAAAGATAATATACCGTCCGATTAATTAAATTTTTTTTGAAAAAATTTGGACGGACGGTACATAATGTACCATCCAAGACCAATTTGCAAAAGGCCAAATTGCCTAGGACGGAAGATTATCTTCCGTCCAAGGCATTTGGCAGGTTTGAATTATTATTATTATTATTATTTTTTTATTTTTTTTTTATTTTGGGTCCTTTTGTGGATTCTTGTAAACTGTTTTTATTTAAAAAAAAAAAAAAATCCCTTTTCCCTCACTTCAATGCATTCATATATATATTTATATTTTTTTTATTTAAATTTCTAAGACGAAAGATAATCTTTCGTCTGAGCCAAATTTTGGCTTTTGACGACTACAGCGCAAACCCATTTTTTCCATTTCTATTTGCCAAATACACAAAATCTGAGTCAAGACGACTACAGATGTTCTAAGAGCATCTGTAGTCGTTTGCCATATACCCAAATTTTCCAAAATTTGGGGGGAAAAAACCCCTGTAGTCGTTGGCCAAATACCCAAAAATTGGGTTTGGTCGCTACAGTAGTCGGCTATATTTGGCAATCGAAATGACAATTGCCAAAATATAGCCGGACGATAAATTATCTTCCGTCGCTCAAAATTTTTCGCCCGGACGAAAGATTATCTTGCGTCGTTTAATTTTTTGTTATTGGACGAAAGATAAAGTGCCGTCCCAAAAAAATAAAAAAATACTGTCGGACGGTAGATAATACATCGTCCGAATAATTTTGCTAATGACAAATGTGTTGGGACGGTAGATTATCTACCGTCCCTCACTTTTGGAGCTCTTTTTTTTTGTCCTTTTGTGTGGGAAATCAGCCATTTTTTTAAAAAATTTTTTGTAAAAAAAAATTTTGAGACGAAAGATAATCCTTCGTCTGACTAAATTTTAACTTTCGACAACTACAGCGCACAGACAAATTTTCTATGTTCATTTACCAAATACCCAAAAAATAGGTCACAACCGCTACAGTTGCTCTAAGTAGGTTCACAACCTTATCCATCTGATACGTGAAGGGACGCTCACAGATGCTCAAGGGAGTGTTTGGTTGGAGGGGAATGAAAGGGAGGGGAGGGGAGGGGTTTTTTAAAATTTTTCATATTTGGTTCATTTTTTAGGAGGCGAGGGGAGGGAAATGGGGGGGTGCAACACCCCTCTTGAGGCAATTTTGGCTCCCCTCCAAAAGTGGGGGAATTTGGAGGGGATAGAAATTATATCTAATTTTTTAATGTGAATGGACTAAATTGCCCTTTTACTTAGTTCTCTTTGTTATTTTTTCCACCCCTAATTTCAAATCACTTACAATGCATCAGGTGATTTCAAATCCTTTATGAAATACTCCAAACAATATTACTTCGAACAAATTTGTAATGGGAAGCTTCCGATAGCAATTCTACGGTGATCAAAATTCTCCTGATAGTGTCTTCGTAGCTCTTCCTAGGCTTCAGAAGCTTAATCCATTTATTGTCCTTCGTACGAACCATAACCTCTGTCTGTGCATCTTCGAGTCCAAGCTTCCACGAAGTAACCCGCATATAAACCTTCTGAAGACCACCATCTCCACTGCCATGCAAATATACTTGTTCCTTGGGAGAATCAGGCTTCATTTCATTCTCAAAATGGATAAGCAAAACTGCAAAAGAGAGAGGCTCATTTTTCATGTCTACAAAATAGTAGTTTGTGACTGACTGAAGCACGAGTTCCTCCTCATCATCAGAAGATGCCATGGGTCACCTGTTGAAGATGATTGAAGAGTTTTATTTTATTTTACCAAAGCAAATGGCAACATTATCCAGTTCATAATTATCTACCATAGTGGAGGCAAGTTGAGATCTTCAGTCTTATAAAATGTCAATTATCATAACTGAGTACAAAGAATGCAGACATCAGACTGAACTGAAATACGAGTAACATGCAAAACTTTTAGTTCTACTGGAGAATTAAAAATTCAAAACTGCTTTCGTACCACTGTGAAGGAAACATGGGCAACCAACTATAAGAACTTAACTACAACTTATCCATCCCACAGCTGTCTTTGAGACAGTATACCAAGAGCATTGACATGAATATATTAAAACGCAGAATATTCTTTTATTAGTTCACTGATCAACTGACAAAAAGAATAATAATAATATAACCAATTAAAAAGAATAATAATAATATCAATCAACACCATGCTATCGGAAGCTTCCCATTAAAACCAGCTTTATAATTCGTAATATATCTTTAACCCCATGAAGTATCTGCAATTCGAAAGATATCCTGTAGTTGTACCAAACAATTTGGAATGCAATTAGGGAATGCAATTATGAAGGGTATAAAAGTAATTTTATTATAAAATCCATTCCATCATCTTGTGAACCAAACAAGAAGATAATTATTTTTCCTCTCCTCCCATCCTTTGAATCAAACAGAGTCTTCATTAAATCCCTCTCCTCCCTTTCCCTCTCCTCCCCTCTCCTTCCCTCCATTAAAATTCCTTCCCTCCTCATTCTTCCTTTGAACCAAACAGAGCCAAGTAGGTTCACAACCTTATCCATCTGATACGTGAAGGGACACTCACCATGATTCGTTATGGGCCAAGTTCGAGGTACTCTATTTTGGGGGGACAAAATATAAAGTAATCATGATAAGTAGACAAGGTTTCGATAGTGCAACTTCAAAAACCTTTAGTGGGAAAGGTGTTGCTGTGCACTCCCAAAAAAAAATTAATGATTAGAAGCAACACTCATTCTGGTATTTGTACTCTTTCTGAACAGAGATTATAAAGTTCGACTCAAAGTCACACTTCCACTCTCCTAGGTAAAGGAAAGAAAAACCAAAAAAAAAATGAAAAATAAAAAAAAAACAGAGAGCAACAGATTCTTCTGATTCTTGTGTTGTGGAGTCTCTCCCCCACATTACAATAATATTTTCAGAAATGTAAATAAATTCCCTCGTACCCTTTTGATCCGGGTACAATGATCTCATTGTTAGGATTGTATCTTGAATACTCTGTTCAGATTAGAAGAAGATAATATAAAGCACGGAGGTCGAAGCGTCAAAGTGAGTAAAAGAGAAAACAACAACAACAATGTGCAGGTATAGTTGCGGTCGACTGTCCCATGTTGCAGTCGACCGCACCCTCCAACCGTTCGTAGTACAGGAAATGTGAGAGAGTGGTATGGTCGACCGGTCTTGTTGGACGGTCGACCCGCTGTGTTCGTTTTTGGGCTTCGATTTGTTAGGTCATTTCAGCTCAATCTTCAACTCCAAGTTAGATCGTGCAGCTCGTATTCAGTTACTTCTTTTTCAGATTATATCGGACGACTGAAAATCAAGATTAGACCTAGGTTTCTCTCTATTCTTTTATATATATTATAAACTCCTCCAATATGAGAGGGAGTACTTCATAGATTATTTTCTCTATTGCAAAGAGATGCTCGAGAGAGAGATAATTCTTGGTGAGTGAGTTTAATTCATTGTATTGAGTGAATCAATAACTTTTTGTAATCTCTTCTAGTTGAAGATGAGATCTCCCTATATTTTCTCCCGAATTAAGCAAAAGCAAACCGGGATAAATCATCGGTGTGTTTGTGTTAGTTTGGTGGATCTACTTGCTTGCTCAATTGATTCGGCTCATCTCTTTGAATTCCTCATTGTTCTAATTAGTTCCGCTGCGACAACGGATGTTGGTTGACGCCCCAATCCCAACACTCATAACCTAGTTTATAAGTTAAATACTTGTCTTGCAGTCGAAACTGTCCTAGATTGTAAACCAGATACTGATACACACCAACCCTAAAGTTCATGATTTACGAACACAGAGAAATAAATTTGCGGTGTTCATGATTTGTGGATACAAAGTCCTTTGCAAGAAAACAACGAAGCTCACAGCACTGAAAGAGCAATGGGTTGGGATTGGTATGGAAGAAAAGCCGGTTATATCATTTGAGCTCACTTTTTGCTTTTGCACTTCTCTTTATGGCTGTGTTTGGATGCTGAGGGAGTGGAAGCAAAAGGAGGAGTGACTTTTGAGTTTGGCTTGATCAGGCAAGTGGATCGACATGTAGACTAGCTATATCTGTTATATTCTTTTTCAATAACGACAACTGAGTTCTGTGGAAAGCCATAGCGACGGAGAAAATGAGAGGAATGCGCAATATATAGAAGGAACACATTTCAGGCGAGGCATGAACGACTCACATACTGTTTGTAGGGTGTTCTTTGTAGTACTTTGTTATAAACAGATTCAATATATTTGATTATCATTTATCTTTGTTTGTATTTCTCTGATTTAGGAATGATTTAATTTATCTACGATCAGTGAAACAACGATAGCTCCAGCTTAATTTGGAGGAGGAGGACACTAACCATATCTTCATACACTGCCCTAGAGCTGCTTTAGCTTTGGAAGTTTTTGGGTTTGTTTTCATACGGTAGAGACGCCGAAGAGTATACACGACCTATGGGGCGCTTGGAGAAATAATCATATTAGGAAAGAACATAGGACACTCTGGGATATCACCACTGGGGCGATTTTGTGGTCTCTATGAAGGGATAGAAATGACTTATGCTTTCGTAATATTAGATGTCAATTTCATATTTTATTGCCCAAAATTGTGGTCCTTATACATGATTGGGCAGGTCATACAGGATCTAGGAAGAGAAGCAGACTTGACGGGGCAGAGTGAGCTGGTTTGGCCGGGCAGCATGTATCCACTTACTAGTAGTTTTGAGATCGAGCACGAAGGAGATAGCTGCGATCCGGCACGCCATCTATATTTTGTAGTGGTTTTTTTTTTTATGCCTTAGTGCACGCTACTTGTCTTTATCGTAGATGTTATGTTGTAATAGAAATGTTGTATTTTGTGTCAACGTGCACAGTATGGAGTATCAGATGTTGTAGGGCTTTTTTGTAATCCCGTTAATCTTTCATTAATGAGAGCGGTGACCTCGGTCACTTTTTATTTCAAAAAAAAAAATCGACAGCTTCAGCGACTTCTCTCAGAAAAGAGGGGGAAAAAAAAACAAGAACTGAGAAGCCAAATATGAACACCAAACAGGAATGTCCTGCATCCTTTTCTCAGATATGCATTCTTAGGAGGTTAACACATATCAGATTCCGCGAGAATGATATACAAGAGAGTAATACCAAATTACAGATTCATTAAATATATGAAATCAGTTTGATCAATTATCGTAAAGTATTATTGTATGAAGAATTAATGGAACATCTCATTGTGTGAGAACGACTTGCAAGAGAAAACCGCCCAAGCATTTCGTTATCAGAACCAAATTGATTGAATTGAAGTTCACGGACCTAAGATATATTCTCTTCACTATCATTATTTTTCAAGAACTGAATCTCTTTATAATATGATGACAAAGTCCTCTAATTAAGTGGGTAAGAAATCTCATCAGCTCTTTATAATAATTCTTCCTTCTTTGGTATAAAAAAACATCTTTTCGGAAGAGTAAATAACTACAGCATATGGGTTTGCCTTTCAAAATATTAGCAATATACACTACAAATTGAATCTTAAAAAAAAGATTGAAGTGCATGCTCATCAAAGAAAAAAGAAATAATCCCTTCCGCGATTTCGGGATCTGGCAATTTCGAAATCGAACCCTATTTCTCTCCTTCCTCTCCGTTCTCACCTTCTCACCCCCAAACGCTAACCCCACAGCTCCTTCCGCCTCTCGCCTCCCTGTCGCCCCACCTCAGCCGCCTCCCTCCTCACCCATCGCTCCCCCTCCTCCTTCTCCTGTCCCGCTCCTCACCGCCTTACCCCACCCCGCCGCCCATCTCAGCTAGTCTCCTCCACCACCCAACCACCACTTACGCCTCATCTAGCCTCCTAACCCGGTCGGAACCCAAACCCACTCCAAATCCGAACCCCCATCTCTCCTCCACCTTACTCAGTCGGACTCTCCACTAAGAGCATCTGGGGGGCGGTGGTTAGGATTCGTCGCCCCCCCCCCCCCCCCCCCCCCCTGTTCACCGTTGCTCCCCTCATCTCTTTCCTCTGCTTCCTTCTCCGTCCCAACCAGATCTCGACACCATCGCCACTATCCCTGGGTTCCGATGCTAGTAGGATGGGATCGACGACAGCATCGCCATGGGGTGCTGGTGGGATCGATGAATTCGATGGCATGGGGTGTCGAGATCGGTTTTGCTGGCGAGTTCGACGACATCGACGATCGGTCAGGCACAAGCCGAAGGGGGTTTGCTGGTAGGTTTCGCTAGCGAGTTCGACGACTTCGACGGTCCGTCAGGCACAAGCCGCAGGGGGTTGCTGGTGGGTTTCGCTGGCGAGTTCAACGACTTCGATGATTGGTCATGCACAAGCCGAAGGGGGTTTTCGTTGAGATAGACGAGATCGTCGACATGGGATTCCGGATGTCGGACGGCGTCGACTTGGGTCATGGAGTCGATCGCAGGGGTCCTCGTCGGACTGTGGTGGAGTTGCGATCTAGTTAGCTGTGTCCCTCATCGTTAACATAGAGATGGTTGCGACTAGTTATGGACAGGAATCAGTGGTAAGCAACTGTGAAGGTGATTCTTTCTGGATGGATGTTCATTGTACCATCATTGGTGTTTACGGTTCCTCGTACGCGCAGCTTCAATCTGCGGCTTGGATTGGCAGGTATGGTTTATTTGGTTTGGTGTAGGAGAGTGTTAGGTGAGGCAATTGAAATGGGAGAAGCGATGTTTGAGCTTGGGTCTGTGTTGGGAGATGTGGGGAAGGGGAGAGAGGTGATTGGGTTGTGTGTGTAAGAGAGAGAAGGAGCGGAGGAGTCTCTAATATCCAAATTTTCTTTCTAAATATTCAAATTACAACCAACTTACAATTCGCAAGAAAATGTACCATAGTTGGTGGGGCGACGATAGTCCTTCAATTTTATTGTTTGTGCTCTATTTTGTCATATTCAGATCAAAGTGAGGGGTGCCTACGGTCTCTCTCATGTAAGGGAGCTTAGAGGGGGTGGTGGCGTTTGTTCAGCAGTCAGGGGACTGGACAACCTACGTTGCGAGGGGCTAGTGAGAGTCAACAAGGATCAAGCGAGGGGATGAGAACTAGGACTCAATATGTACAGGGAGTTGTCAGATTGGTGGAGTGTCTGCGGTCTCTCATAGGGTGCTTAAAGTTGACACGTGAGTCATTAATGGTAGCGACAGAGGTGTCAGTGCGAGCAGTCGGGGGAGAGAACATCCTTCGTTGCGAGGTGCCAGTGAGAATCAACGAGGGTCAAGCGAGGAGATGAGAACCAGGACTCAATCTGTACAGGGAGTTGTCAGATTGGTGGAGTGTATGCGGTCTCTCATATGGTGCTTCAAGTTGACGTATGATTCACTGATGGGGGCGTCGGAGGTGTCCGTGCGAACGACGGTGCGGATAAACGGTGTACAAGCAAGGGACTGAGAGAGAGAATGAGCTCAAATTGACACGAGAAATTGACTTGAACGAGGTCACCCGATTAGTAGGATTAGATTTCGTTGTATTTTTTGTTTGTTGGTAGGGGTGTATGAATTCCAGAATCCAGCCTGTTAGGATCTGAACTTCATAAGCCTTATTTTTTGTTGTTTGTTTTGTAAAATTTTTTAATGAAACACGAGGGCCAAGGCCAACCTTTTACGATAAAAAGAAGAAGAAGATTGAATTCAGTAATTTGTCCATCAAAATCGATCTACTTTACCTATCCGGTACACTGAAATATGGATTACCACTACTAAAACGTGAAAAAGTTTTACATATGCACTGCAATTAAATCTACCATGTAATGTCTAAGGTCAATAATCACTAGGGTACTAAAAAAATTATTCCAAATTCAGTTATCACCTACTCAATTGACTAGTGTTCATGCATCTTTGTATGTCAACAACAAATTCATATTATTAAAACACACACACACAACAAATTCATATAGTTTCTTTTCCGGGCCTGTGACGTTTCCTCCCGCTTTCTCTGGTTGCTTTGCAGGTGATCGTGTCTTGCTGTTTGTTGCCCGTCATTCTCCTCCTGCCGCGTTGCTGGCTGATGCTTCCTTCTCGGATACAGCGCGGTCTTCATGGATTCTCTTGATTCAGGCTTTGATTGTTGTTGTATTCAGTTGCTTGCCTTTGGCATAACTCTTATCTACTGTATATTTTTCGCGGCTTTTCTTCCATTTCCTGTAATTTATTTTGTTGGATTTTACCTCTTGTAAAGTCTACTGTTTTGTTTTGTTTATTGTATCCTGTACATTTTGTTTTTATTTATATATATTTTTTTGGCCGGAAAAAAAAACAAATTCATATAGTTTTGAAGTCCCCCACTTGCTGAGAAATAGCAATGACAAGGCCACCAATAATGACAAGGATTATATTAGCATAAGATAGATCCGACTATAATTAACTCCATTTCTCTTCGCTATCTTAGATGACACACTCCAATAAGTAGGGGATGATAGAGTAGGTGGGAGAACTCTCCAATAGAAGTATGCCACCTAAGATAGTGAAGGAAATGGTAGTGAAATTGGTAGTGGCTAAAGCATTACTCTTTAATTAGTTTACTAATGATGCAGACTTAAAATAGAACCTTTGCCTGAAAAGTGACAACAGCAAAGATGGGGGGTTGGTGTCCCCCATACCAAAGGCAGAGCCCTCATAGGAGAATCATACCAAGCAAGAATCATCGCCTCTACGTAGTGCTACTTTCTGAGAGTTCGTCTGCCATTTATCCAAATTTTGAAAATTTTGGGGAAAAAATCGCCGTGGTCGTTGGCCATTTATCCAAATTTTGGCGATCGAATGAATAGTGGTCGGCCAAATTTAGAAGATGAAATGACTTTTGTTAAAATATAGCTAACGGCAGACTATCTTTCGTCCGATTGATGCGATGAAAGATTATCTTTCGTCGCTTTATTTAATTATTATTTTTTTCTTCACTCGAACGGTAAATTATTTACCACCGTCCTAACAATTTTTCGAATAAAAAATTCAGATTAGTGCTCTCCGGTCCTTGGTATTTGGAGCCCATTTGAAGCCCAAAAATTGTATAGGATTATACATATAGAGATTTTATGGGTATACATTATGTTAAAATTAGGATTTAAATAAGGTTTAAGATTTATTAAAGATTTGATTAAGATTAAAATAGTATTTAATTAAGATTGATTGGGAGTTAATTAAAAATATATTTCTTGGACGGTAAATCATTTTCGGTCCGATGCTTTTTAAATTTTAAAAAATTGCACAAAATAGCAGGACGAATTCATCTGAGAATTTTTTTTTAATAAAAAGTCAAATTTTAGCTTCAAACCACTGTAACTCAAACCCAAATTTTCTATTTTCAAATATCAAATACCAAATATTCAAATTTTAGCATGGAACGGCTACAATGCTCTTATAACAGCATGGGGTTGCTTTAGAATGTATCTTTGTTTTAGTTTGATGTAGCTTCGGTTTGGTTCCGGGTAGGTCCGGGTACCGTTCATGGATGTCGTTTTTTCTTTACTTCTTATGTTGTACTACTTTGTTTCGTTATCGCTTACTAATGAAACGGTGATTTGCGTCATCTTTTATCAAAAAAAAAAGAAAAAAACATGCCAAACCCTACTCTCATTTTTCTAATCCCCTCCAAAATTGATTGGATTAATGGATTCTATAAATAATTAGGTATTCGTCGAGATCTGTCTTATAGAGTTTGGCCTCGATATGCATCTGACTTAGTCCTCTGCCGGCCCGTTGGTTAAAACGGAAACATTTGGTGTATACAATAGGGTCGGATTCACATCATTGATGATAAAACACTCAAAAGTAATATCTTCTTGCATGTCCACATCAAATGTAACCGAGTTTGATCTTTTTTTTTAAAAAAAAATCTCCAGAGTTAGAAGTATTGAAAACATATTTGGGGAATAATATTTATTCTTATTCACTTATTATTTTATTTACTGTATACATCTATATATTGTCAGAGAAATCTACTTTCAACTCGTAGTGCTAATAGCCAAAACACACTACAAGCAATAGAAACTCTCAAAACTTAGATGAACCAAGAATAAGCCACCACAATATATGGATCTCACAAGAACACAACCAATATGCAGAGATAACCAATACTTTTTATTCTCAAAGAAATACAAAGATCACAAAAGAGATTACAACTCTCAATCTCTCTCTCTCACCTTTGAAACACTCGGCACAATCTCTTTTGAAGTTGAATAATGATCAGCACTACTTAAACCCTAGAGTTTACGGCCATATATATAGCCCTCAAGCAAACCCTAAAAGATAAACACAAATATAGTAATTGGGCCTTTAAACTCGTAAACCCAAAAACAATCAGCCGCCGATGTCGGTCGACCGCACCCCAAGTGTTGGTTGACTGCAACGTGTAGAACCAATCCAGAGCGTTATCCGGTCGACTGCACCCCCTAGGTCGGTTGACCGTCCCCTCCTCTGTTGGACTTGTACACTCGAAGAACTCTCAGCCTACTGGGTCGGTCGACCGACGACCGCACCCCCAGGTCGGTCGACCGCAACTCTCCAGACTACTTTTTCTACTTCGCTGCTTGTCTTCTCTTGCTTCTTTGTTTTCTCCTCTTCTTCTCCAACTTCAAGTACCCTGTGCTTACGTGTATTTGATGCCACAATTCCTAACAATCTCCCACTTGGACCAAATACACCACGCTTCAAAGTTATTGTAATCTTTCCTCGCATTATCTCTGCCATCTCCCACTTTCATAGAAGACCCAAGTACTCCACACTCTCATGAAGAGCACCTCCGCCACTCCACCACGTGGAGTGCACCAACCACCCCTCATCGCCTCACGAAGGATGTGCTCCACCAGTTGCATAGAGCACGAATACCGGAGAAACAACCTCCCGTGTCGGATTCCGTGTTATGAGACTCCCCAACTCGCAAGATCTCCATCAATACCGGACATAGTTCAAAGCCTCTCAATGCACCCTCTGCACTATAAACATTCGTGGACGACACCTCCACAAACTCCGCAGACTGTTCAACCCCGACAGTCCCAATTCGGTTACCCTTATCAACCTCACAACGCATATCGATACCAGTGTTCTCTATCACACAAGAGCGACTTGAAGCTTCAACTGCCAATTCGCAAAGTACCCTTATCGCAGCAACTATTTGCCCACTAGGATCACTTCCATGGCCAGCAGCTCCCACTAAATTAGTAACCTCTCCTCCACCGCTGAAAGAACTCGGTTGCAATCCACACAACCTACTACTCGATTTCGGCTGAGAGTCAACTACAGGAGAAATGCCCCTCATGTTTCTAAGCAAATACAGCGTTCCTTCACGCTTTCCTTTTGCAATCACCCTTGAACCTGCAGCTATGCACTACTCCCCACTACCAACTGTAGTAGACAACTCCTCCTTGTCTAGCCTTCCAATCGAGATAAGATTTTCCTTCAAGTCTGGAACATGCCTTGTCTCCCGCAAGACAATACTTTGATCATCAATGGTGTTCACGTGAACAGTACCAACTCCACGTACAGGACACCGGTGACCATTCTCCACGATCACATCTCCAAAAGAACCCTCCTCGTAGTCATCAAATACCTCTCTCTTCGGAGTGCAATGAAAAGAAACTCCCGAATCAATACACCAATCTTGAGTGCCCAACTCCTCCCGAGCTGATAAGCATAGATTCTCAACAAGCCCCCATTGAGCTTCCTTTAGAGTATCTCTCTTCGGTTTCTCCTGCTTCTTCTTCATATAAGCCTTGCAACTGCGCATTATGTGATCTTTCGTGTGACAATACCAGCATTCAGGCCCATGCCCCCGATTGCTGTCATCAGACCCACTTTCAGATGAACTAATATGATCTTTTCTTCTTCGACTGCTCTTAGATCTCCCACGTCTCTTCTCAACGTACATGGCAGAATCTCTAGAAGATGATGATGGATATCTCTCATTTCTCACCCTTCTCACCTCCTCGTTTAGAATGTTACTTACCACATCCTGTAGAGTCGTCGAATCTTTCATAGTGCCTGTAATAGTCTTTTCCACCGTACCATAACTATCGGGTAAAATAGATAGAAGTAACAATGACTGCCCTCTCTCTGAAAACTTCAAGCCTGCAGCTTCCATCTGGTTGTAAACCATACAGTAATTGTTCACATGCTCTGCTACTAAACCCCCTTCCTTCAATTTCATATTAACCAATTTCTTCATATGAAGAATTTGATTAGATGCCGACGGTTCCTCATACATATCCGTGAGAATCTCCATAGCCTCCTTTGTGGTCTTTGCCTTTGAGATATGAAATAATGCATTCTTACTCAGTCCCAACTGAATCTACCCCATCACCTTCTGATCTAAACGATTCCTCACCGCCAAGACCTTCGCATCCTTGTCTGCACCTACCGGCTTCTCATCAAACAACGGACCATCAAGATCTTTCTGACGAAGATACGCTATCATCTGAATCTTCCACATCGCGAAGTCACTCCCATCGAATCTCTCGATCTTCATCTTGTTATCGGTCATCTCGAACCAACTGCTCTGATACCACTTGTCAAAGAAATCTACTCCCAACTCGTAGTGCTAATACCGAAAATACACTTTAAGCAATAGAAACTCCCAAGACTTAGATGAACCAAGAACAAGCTAGCACAATATATGGATCTCACAAGAACACAACCAATATGCAGAGATAACCAATACTTCTTATTCCCAAAGAAATACAAAGATCACAAAAGAGATTACAACTCTCAATCTCTCTCTCTCATTTTTGAAACACTCGGCACAATCTCTCTTGAAGTTGAATAATGATCAGCACTACTTAAAACCTAGAGTTTACGGCCATATATATAGCCCCCAAGCAAATCCTAAAAGATAAACACAAATATAGCAATTGGGCTTTTAAACTCGTATGCCCAAAAACAATCAGCCGTCTATGTCGGTCGACCGCACCCCAAGTGTCGGTCCACTGCAACGCGTAGAACCAACCCAGAGCGCTGACCGGTCGACTGCACTCCCTAGGTCGGTCGACCGTCCCCTCTTCTGTTGGACTTGTACACTCAAAGAACTCTCAGCCTACTGGGTCGGTCGATTGCACCCCCAGGTCGGTCGACCGCAACCCTGCAGACTACTTCTTCTACTTCGCTGCTTGTCTTCTCTTGCTTCTTTGTCCTCTCATTTTCTTATCCAACTTCAAGTACCCCGTGCCTACGTGTATTTGATGCCACAATTCCTAACATATATAAGGGTTACATTCTTGGAGGAGAAGAAAGGAGATTGAGAGAAGATTGAGGGGTGAGAGATTTGGGGACTCTGTTTTCTATAGATTATGAAACAGAATATACACATTAGCACTTACTATATTTCAACACTCTCCCTCAAATGGTGCATAGATATTTAACATGCCCAACTTGTCAACAAATTTCAAGAAAAGCCGACTCGAAATTGCCTTGGTCAGGATATCTGCAAACTGATCTTCTGACTTCACTTTAGCCATCTCAATGACTTTCTCATCCAATTTCTCCTTGATGAAGAATCTATCCACCTCTACATGTTTCGTACTATCATGTTGAATTGGATTGGCGGCAATACCGCATGCTGCTTGATTATCAAAATACACCTTCATAGATTTATTCGAACCACATCCTAAGTCCTGCAACAAGAGTTTTAGCCATAGAGCTTTCGCTATACTTAGAGCTACTCCGTGATACTCAGCCTCTGCACTAGAGCGTGCAACAACATTTTGCTTCTTGCTTGTCCATGTAACTAGATTTCCTCCAACAAGGGTGAAGTATCCTGAAGTGGAGCATCTATCAATTATAGATCCTGCCTAATCAACATCAGTATATGCCTCAATCTTCAAGTGACCATGTTTCGCAAATAGGACCCCTTTTTCTGGAGCAGACTTAATATATCTCAGAATTCTCATCACTGTATCCATGTGATGTTCCTGAGGTAAATACATAAACTGACTTACCACACTTAAAGCATATGATAAATCTAGCCGTGTATGTGCAAGGTACATCAATCATCCAACCAATCTCTGATATCTTTCCTTATCACAAGGCACATGATCAGATTCGTTACAAAGTTTCAGTCCTTCTTCCAACGGTGTACTAATCGGTTGACAAGCGGATATTCCAGTTTCCTTCAATAAATCAAGAGCATATTTTCTTTGAGACAGAAATATCCCCTTTCTTAAGCGGAAAACTTCAATACCAAGAAAGTATCTCAAAGGACCAAGCTCTTTCATTTCGAACTCTTGTGATAAGTAGTTCTTTAATGCCTTCCTCTCCTCAGGATCATCTTCAGTTACTATCATATCATCCACATAAATAATGAGAGCAGTAATTTTGCCTTCTTTTCTTTTTAGGAATAGAATATGATCTGATAGTATCCGAATGTTCTCATTGATTTTGTAAATCTCCCAAACCAAGCTCTTGGCGACTGCTTCAGTCCATACAATATTTTCTTCAGACGACATACTTTGTTGCTGTGTTGAACTGGTCTATTCGACCCTGGTAGAAGATACATATAGACTTCTTCTGTCAATTCCCCGTGCAAAAATGCATTCTTCACATCAAATTGATCCAACGGCCAGTCAAGATTTGTAGTAAGTAATAGTAAGACTCGAACAGTATTAAATTTTGCCACCGGTGCGAATGTATCTTCATAATCAATTTCATACGTTTGTGTGTACCCTTTAGCAACCAGCCTTGCTTTGTATCGCTCTATTGAACCATCAGACTTATACTTCACCGTATAAATCTATCTGTATCCTATTGGCTTCTTTCCTGCTGGCAGCTCGACTATCTCCCAAGTCTCGTTCTTTTTCAAGGATTTCATCTCCTCATCCATAGCTGCTTTCCACCTTGGATCAATAAGGTCTTCCTACACACTATTAGGAATAGATACAGTAGATAATTGATTTACAAATGACTTATTTGATTCCGACAAGCAGTGAGTGGATACATAATTACTCATGGGATATTTGACGTTACCAGTGAGATTAGGTTCATAAGTGGGTTTTGGAATACCTCAATTAGTACGGTACGGGAGTTCTTTTCTAGGATGTTCGGACAACGATGACGATTGGTTTTGGGCATCTGACGGTTCACTCTCACTAAAATTCGGCACTGGTTGCAATTCTTCAATAGGGTCTTCTACTGGTTGCAATTCTTCAAGAGGGTCTTCTTTCCTTGGTTGCAGTTCTTCATGAGGGTCTTCCTCCCTTGCAAGATCTTCATTCAAGTGTTCGCTATTATTTGTATCCAGTTGTTCATTCTAACTGACAATTAATTTATCATACCCAAGAGTCTGGACTTCACTTCGGTACTCCCCCTGAAGTTCAGCCGCAGAAGAAGAAAAATACATCTCATGTTCATGGAACACCATATCCATAGTCACAAACATCCGTTGAGTTGGTGGGTGATAGCAACGATACCCTTTCTGATTCATTGCATATCCCACAAAAACACATTTCACTACTCGGGGGTTAACTTACTCCGCTCGTGTTGATGTAGGTGAACAAATGCAACACACCCAAACACACGAGGTGGCAGGTTGACAACAGTTGGCGCATTCACAATATTAGCCAGTACTTGAAGTGGCGTGCTGAAGTTCAGAATACGAGAAGGGACTTGGTTGATTAGGTATGCTGCAGAAGTAAGGGCTTCCCCCTAATACATGAGTAGGAGATTGCCAGAAATAAGTGAAGCACGGACTACTTCAAGCAAGTGTATGTTCTTCCTTTCGGCCACGCCATTTTGTTGAGGAGTATATGAACATGTAGTCTGGTGAACAATTCCATGTTCACTACAAGAAATTTGTCATATACCAACGGACACCTATAGTGACAGATTACTAAAACCGTGGGTATAGACATTGTATACCTACAGACGTATAATAAGCTGTGGGTATAGGTATCCTATAGCTTTAGAGTTTTTAATCCGTAGGTATAGATTTAGGCTTTAGGTTTTTAATCCGTTGATGGAGAGATCTCTCTCTCTCTCTCCATCTCTCTCTTATCTCAAAACTACAGATCAAAACCCCCTCAAATCTCTTCGAAACCCTAAATCCCCAAAATAAAAATTCTCTCCCCAAAATCTAGACCTGTCTCTCCCCAAAATCGAAACCCTAAATCCCCAACAGATTGAAACCCTAAATCCCTGAATTTTGTTAGGTGTTTCCTGAAAGGATGGTGGCAGGCTAGGAACCTTTGTCAAGAGGACCTGCACACAAGACATCAAGATCAAAGGAGTATCCAATGAGACATGTGAAATGGAATATGTGTAGAAAATTTCAAGTGATGTAAATCTACCTCTCTCTTGTCGATTGAAGCAGGAGAAGGTACACAGATTTGAGGATTTTGTCGATCGGCGCCTCAAGCCTGATCTTGTCAATGCCATCGCCCAGCGGTATTCTTCATCTTTAATTTTCTTTCTTTGTCTCTACCTCTCTCTTGGTACTTAGATTATTTCTATGTATTTAATTATCAATTATTGATTCCAATTTCTAACTCATTCTTGGTTTCAAGATTGAAGGAAGTCAATGACTATTCAATGTAGGTCACTGCATTCTACAGTTCTATGATACTCAAGGTCGTTAGTTAAAATAATTTCCTTGTTCTTCCTTAACTGCCACTACCTTACTAGTCTAGGTAGTGTCAATTTGTTGTCATCATTTTTTGAAGTGTTTCCCTCAAAGAAGTAAATTTTGAAGTTTAAACTATGAGAACAATATGCTAACTACTGATAAATACTTGATTCTGTATACAAAGTTTGCCTGGTGTAGCCTAGACTTCTATATTGATGCTTGTCATGCATTTCTTGTTTTTGTTTGTATCTTGCACTCCTTGTTAAAATTAACATATTAATACTCTTCATTATTGTAGCATATTGCAGATATTTAACTTTTTTATTTTTCGTTTTCTCCATATTAACACCTCCAATTGCAGGCTGGGAATCATGGTCAACAAACTCAAACAACAAGAAGAGTTTTTCAAGTACACGGTTGTGTTGTGACAGCTAAGGACATGGTCGCACCAAAGGAATCGACCCAAAATTTCGATTAAGTATAATCGTTTGCTCTTCTCAGTATAAAATACAGCTTTGAAATTAATTACCTTTTCTTTTCTTTTTTACGAAAAAAACAGTACTTTTTTCCTTCTAGACATAATGCTGACTTATCTTATATCAAATATGCAATTGCAGATACATGGTAGATTTCAGTTTCCTCAACATAGCTTTTAATACTAGGAATACTAGGGATCATCTTTTTTGTATAGAGTACATATTGCAATTTCAAGTTGGACTTGATCATGTTTTTTCTGGGTATAAATAATGGCCTTCATCCAAGTACCCTAAGTTTTTGTGTCAGATCAGACAAAGTCGTCACTCAAACCTAATCCATGGTGTGTCTAGAATTGATGAAATGGCACAAATTCAATGTGGTTGTCTACCTTAGCCAGGACAATGCCTTAGTAGCTAGGGGTAGAAAAAAGTTTTGTATAGAATACCATCTCAAAGTAGAACAGAGATTAATTCAAAAAAAAGTAGAACAGTGATTATTGTAAAATTGTTCCTCGTGGCATTCGTTTAGATGATTACAAAATCTTACAGAGATACAATGGCAAGAAACATGGAATTTGGAAATGAGAAAAAAACATAATGAAAGAACATAATTAAGTGACCCCCAAGACAAGGAATAATGAAGATTCAGATGTACATTTCTGTAGTATAATTACTAAACTGAAGGATCCATGCGTATGCCCTGTCTTCATTATCATTCCTGGTGAACTTACAGCTTGAACTGTGATGAAGTTTTCATTTACAAGTGCATTATGACTTCCAATTCTTAACTTTGATGCTCTTGCCTGTTTTTGAATCTCCACACAGTCCATAAATTATGTAAAATTGAGGAATTCATTTGTCCATTCGTATTAGATTAGAATTTGGTGTGGCTGGGACCACATTGTTTTCTTTGTCGTGCGCTTAATTCCTGACATGCTACTAATTCTCATCTTTTGCAGGCTGACTACTATGAACATCCAGAACACTATGTCCCTGTTTTTCATGAGAAGATTGCTCCCTATGCATCTGTAATTGGTGAGGCTGTTGTCCATTGTCATCCTTTCTATTGATATCTTTGTTTCTTTATTCCTCAATTGTTTAAAATCCATTGTTGAAGCAACTTCACAAACTGCATGTTAATGTCATATCCATGCCCCCTCCCTCTCTTTCATTTTCACTTCTACAGGAAGTAACTTTGCTTTTTTAATATATGGAGATTCAATTTATAGTGGAAATGTGCTTGAGCAAGACGGTAAACTATCATCCTATATTGGTGATGTAGACATCAATGAAAAACTTGATTGTGTTTTATTTATTGCAGGTTAACTAATGTTAATGAAGAAGCGCATCTTTATGGGTTTCTGGAAGCTCGGGAGGTTATGCTGAAACGGTTTTTCGCCACGCTGCTAAAACCATCTTTAATACATTAGAAGTAAGTTTATTTTTAAGAGTTTATACTTACTTTCATTAGTGATTTATTTCCTGATATGTTACATGGTTTTCTTTTTTCGTAGATTGATGGTAAAATAGTTTTGAGATTTGCCCTGTGCCGAACAAGTTTTCTTTATTACCCTTCGCTGAATGTGCCTAATAACTATTCCTTTAAATTTTTGATGGTACAGGAACTTGCTGAGATGATTTTCCAGTCAGCATTGTAGATCGGAGTTATTTATTGGCGAGTTGTAGATGTACACTATTTATTGGCAATGGAAGCTAATTTTCTGTTGATGGAGCAAACCTCGAAATTAAGTGGATGAGATTGTTATAAGACTTTATATGCTTATTATATGTCAGTATGGTACTCTTAGGTTGACATTTTAACTATTTTGTAATTTGAATTTGACATGCTTGTAATACTTCATTAATTTTTAATATGATTGAAGTTTAATTTTATTTAATTTTGTTTCATAAACACATGTATTTATTTCATTGTGTATTTGGTTTATAATTGAATTAATATTATAAAAGAAAATATTAAATTATCATAAGCGTAATTAATAAGAAAAAATTGTGTATAGAGCGGATGGGTATATATTCAAATAATTAGATGCGAAAACCATCGCTAAAACCTATAGCAATGGAGCTTCAACAGTGGGTATAGGAAAGTAAAATGTGTCTTTAAAACCTATACCAACGGATACAAAACCGTGGGTATAACCCCAAGGTTTTGTCCAACGGGTGAAAAAACCGTCGCTATAGGCTATAGTGACGGCATTTTGCCGTGGGTATAGCTAATTAAAAACGATGGAAAAAAATGTCCATTGGTATAGGTTTTACGGGCTATACCTACGGTTTTTCGCCTTTTACCCACGGATTTTTGCTGTCACTATATGTCAAATTCCTTGTAGTGGTTCCACCAAATATTGTTGTAGATCTGTATTCAGGTACTCGCCACCATTATCACTTCTGAGAACTTGAATGTGTGCTTTATACTGAGTTATAACCTGCTTATGAAATTTTTGAAATAAACCACTGACTTCTCCTTTAGATTTCATCAAATAAATCCAAGTCATACGAGTGTAGTCATCAATAAATGTCACAAACCATTTAGCTCCTCAAATAGTGATATTTCTGGATGGACCCCAAACATCAGAATGAATAATCATAAATGGAATCGTGCTTTTATTCAGATTGCAATGAAAAGAAACACGGTGACTTTTTGCTAATTCACATACATCACAACGAAAACTAGAAATATCCAACTTCGAAAATAAACTGGAAAATAATTTAAGCATATAGCCAAACGATGCATGTCCTAGACGTCGGTGCCACAGCCCAATTTCTGATTGCTTCTCCCCCTCGGATTTATTAACGGCAACAGCTTGATTCAACCTGTTTGAACTCTCAGAAACCAAATCCAGATAATAGAGTTTTCCACGTCTAACCTCATAACCAATCGTCCTGCGAGTCCGAATATCCTTAAAGACACAAAAGGAAGGCCAAAAAACAACAATACAATGCAGGGTATTAGTAATTTGGGTGACAAATAACAGATTAAAATTTAAGGATGAGACTATTAGTACTGTATCTAATGTTAGATCTTTTATGAGAGATATGGAACTCTCGCCAGTAACGGGGGTAGGATCACCATTGGTAGTGGATACTGTGGATTTAGTGGATGGGTGTAAGGTTTTAACTTGTCTAGAATCAAAAGTCATATGATTGGTAGCATCGGAATCAATTATCCATGTATTATTCATAACAGATGCAAAAATATTAAAAGCCTTACCATCATTACCTACAGCTGTAACCAGTGCGGAGATTTGTTCAATGCTCTTCTCAGCTCCTTCAACAATTCCAACAGCTACAGTGGATATCTTCTTTCGAGAATCTCTGTTGTGATCCCAGTCATGCGGGTAGCCGATAATCTGATAGCAACGAGCTTTCGTATGCCCAGTTTTGCCATATTGGGTACACTTTCTTGACTCATAAGTAGATTGATTGAAGCCCTTAGAAGTGCGTGCAGATGATCCCGACGGACCTGGGAGGCTTTTGAATGGATGTGGCCGGCCACCATTGCAGCTACATCAGAAGATTCAGAGGAGCCGTTCATGGTGCTTTGTTGACGAGCCTCCTGCCGAACATATGCATAGGATGCCTCAAGATCAAGTGCAGGATCCTTTCGCAAAATTTCTCCTCGAACTTGCTCAAACTCAGCATCTAATCGAGCCAAAAAATTATGAACCCGCAAGCGGTCGATCGATTTTTGATATGTCTGGACATCATCAGGATTCTACATGATCACCTTACCTTAATGATCCAGTTCTTGAAAAATTTCAATCAATTCTCCATAATAAATAGAAAGTGTCCTGCCATTTTGCCTTGCCGAAAAAGCTTTCTGGTTTAGAGCAAATACCTGAACCTCATCGATTCCATCATAGAATGCTTTTGCAAGAGCATCCCAAATATCACGAGCAATTTTCAATCGAATGTATCTCTTCATGATCTCGATTTTCATGGACAAAACCAACCTTTCACTTTCTGATTATCAGCATACCATTTGCCATAGGAACCATCACTTTCAGCGGGAACTTTACTATCACCTTGAATATACTAGATCTTCTCACATCCAGCAATATGCATCTCCATCAACTGAGTCCAAACATCATAGTTTGTTTCATCAAGAATCATCCCGCATTAAAGCCAGAATTTTCAGATTGCACAATAATCGGTGTACTACCCATGTTAGTAGTACAAGTAAACAATGGATCTGGATCAAACAACAACGGATCTAGATCTGATCAGGTTTCGGGATGGTGGACTGAGTGGCAAGGTGGAGTGGGTCGAGGGTGAAGACGGAGATGACGATGGGTTGCAGCGACTTAGGGAGTGGCAGATGGGACCTCGAGGTCTGGCCTGACGCACGTCGACGGAGGGAGAGCGCGGCATGTAGTGTTGTCGCTGCTGCTCTCGGTCTGTCGACGGGGAGCCCAGGCAGGAGGGTGCACGGTGGGGCGGAGCACCGACGAGGGGACACAGGGAGTCGGGAGATGATGGGTTCACACGGGGTGTGAGAGGGTGCAGCGGAAGATAGGGAAAGATCCAATACACTCACACTCAACACAAGAGCGTGTGAGGGGCGTCGGCAAGGCGGTGGTCGACGAACGGGTGTCGCAGCGGACTCGGGAGAACGGCAGACAGGATTGGGGGTTGCCGGAGAAGACGATCAGAAAGGAGGCACCGGGGTTTGGTCGGGATCGGATTAAGATGGAGATGTTAGATCTGATCACCTCCTTCTCTTCTTCTTCTTCTTCAGTTAGCTTAGATCTGGTTAGGCTCTGATACCGTATTGAAAACAAATTTGGAGAATAATATTTTTTCTTATTCACTTATTATTTACTGTATACATCTATATATAAGGGTTACATTCTTGGAAGAGAAGGAGATTGAGAGAAGATTGAGGGGTGAGAGATTTGGAGAATCTGTTTCCTATAGATTAAGAAATAGAATATACACATTAACACTTGCTATATTTCAACAAAAAGAACAAGAACCTTCTTGATTATGAAAAACGATTGCATATATGCACAAAATCGACTAATAGTTTACAGTTACATCACAAGATCTCCTCTGATGAATACGTCATTATCTAAATCTAACTGCGTGCTCAATTTGAATTCTCACACTGGAAATTCAAGAGAGGACATCGGTAAGAGCATCTATAGTCGTCTACAACAATTTTTTGGGTATTTGGCAAACGGAAACCGTTAAAATAGCTTTGCGCTGCAGTCGTCGATTGCAAAAGGTTGGGTATCTGTAAATTTCCAAATCTCAGACGAAAGACGAATTATCGTCTGAAGGAAAAAATCAAAATTTTTGAAAATTATTGGAATGAACGAGAAATCTTTTTTCCCGTCCATCCAATTTTTTAAAAACAAAAAAACCAAAAAATACCATGGACGGAAATCCAAACGGGGGGGGGTTTTGTTTTGTTTTGTTTTGTTTTGTTTTTTATATATAGGGACGAAAATCGAAATCCCATCTGTACCAATTTTTTTCCTATTTTTTTTCGATCGAACGAAAAATTAAATTTCGTCCGATACTTCTTAGATTTGGCAAATTCTCTCCGACGAAATTTTTTTCCGTCCAATGTGGCAAACGATAAATTCTTTTTCGTTTGCTATATTTTTCCAAAATTCCAAATCGTCTGTTAAATTTGGAGGACATCAGCGAGTAAAATCTCCTTGTGCTTCAGGGCCCAAAGACGGTCACCGTTCACCAAAATTCAATTTCTGGGTTTTTGGCCAAACTATAGCATCTTCATTCTCTTTTTTTTGTATGAAAAAAATGGAAATTTTAAAGACATATCCTCAAACTAATCAATTTACTCAAAAAATAAGATAATCATCACATCCTGCATCCTCAGTTCACTTGCTTCGCACGTGCTAAAAAGACTACTCTTTTAAGTTCAACAATTTCCTGTTTAATGTCCGAATAGACATTTAACAGACTAGTGGTCCTGTTAAAAAAACAGACTAGTGGTCCCCCTTAAGCCCCTCCCCCAACTCACGTCCCACATTTACGAACTCTGATCCACTCCCACGCTCAAAACACCAAACCCCATTCCCATCCAATTATATCATCTAAACTAACACGTGTCATTTCCTAACTAATTCTCCACCGTATTCCCTGTTCCATTCAACATACCAAATCTCATCTTAATGCCACGTCACCCGTCGCATAAACCCTTATCCTTTCTCTCTCTTCAAACATTCCTTTATATCCTCTTTCTCTCTCTATATAGATTCCTTCCATAAAATCGTCAAAAGATTCATCTCCTCCTCCTCCGAATTCGAAACCCTAGGTCAAAATCGAAATCGAGCTTTGACTTTTGCGGCGGCGATGGGGGACGCGAACGGCGAGGAGGGGATGGGGGAGAGCTCGTCGCCGATGGCGAGGGGAGGGTTCAACTATACTGAGATCAAGAATGAGATATACAACAGATTGGTCGAGGTTGGGAACGACGAGGTGATCGCGAATCCGGGTTTTCGAGATCAACTCGATGCACACTTTAGTCGACTCCCTGTTAGGTACACAAGGTTTTCTTGATTTTCAATGTGAGATTTTCGAGCTCGGATTTCGATGTAGATTAGCTTGTTTTAGTTTTGAGTTGGAGTTGTTTAGATTTGTAAGTGCCTTGATTAGATTTAAGGTTCTTGATTGTATAACTGCAGTTATCTAAACGTTGACCCGTCTGATAATATTTTGGAGTTGCGTTGCCGCCAGTTATGTCACATTAAATTAAATTTTTAAAGAGAAAATGGACGTACATGTAGGCAACCTATAAGATATAGGTAGGTTGCATTCGAATTACCTATAGGTATCATACCTTAGTATCCAAGCAGAGGCTGGTGTCTTTGATTCATCCATATGTGGCTTGTTTGTTTGGATTTGGATTGTGTGCTTGTTGATTTAACAGAGGAGGTGGATCCTAATTGTTGAAGATTTGAACTCTGATGATTTTAGCTGTTTTTGAGTGACATGACATCTTAGGATTAGTTTAGTTTTGACTCTTTTTTTCATTGGATATGGTGTTCTTTCTTGTTTTAGAGGGTTTAATTCTTTATTGGATATGGTGTTCTTTCTTGTTTTAGTGGTAAGCCACTTTGCTAGTGCGCTAAGAGGTTGGGTGTTTGAGTCCTGTTTGCACCAATCCCCTTATTGTTGAGTGAGTGTCTGTGTGACTGTTGGGCTACGACCTTGTTCCAGGGCCGGCCCCCACCTTGAGGTCCCCGAATTTTTTGCAATTTTAGGGGCCCCTAATTCTATAAGTAAATATAGGCACGTATTTGCGTGTAAAAAATTAGATTGTTATTAAGGATCCCAAAAATAATTATTTGGGTCTTTTGCCTCGGGCCCCTGGGAACTTAGGGCCGGCCTGCCTTGTTCCGAAGGATAACAAAATTTAAAAATATTGTGTTCTTGAGTACTTCTTGTTTGCAGATATGGGTGTCTATGGTTCTATATGAATGGTACTTTTTAGTTTAGTTGATCCACTTCTTGATTTGAGGAATTCCATTCTGATCACTTTTATTTCGTTACAAGCTGCAATTTTAGTGCTTGTTTGGATTTAATCTTTTTGATGATATATATACTGTTCTTCTTTGGGACCTGCTTGTTTTCTGCAACTGCACTTTTAATTTATGGTTTTACCAAACAGGTTTTTGTTTTGTTGTAGTTGTATATTACTGCTTATTTCTTCCCTCTACAGTTATCTTGTGGACATCACTGTTGATAGAGCAGAAGATATTTTGTTACACCAGAATATTCTTGCAAAAGCAAAGGACCCTACCAACCGGCCCGCCTTCCATGTCCGTTTCTTGAAGGTGCCTCTTAAAACTTTGTTGCTTTGATTTTATTTATTTAATTATTATTATTTTTTCAAAAAATGAACATGATTGGATCACTTGTCTTCTATAAACTGATCATGGTGATAACTGATGACTACTACTTCCACATTTATTCATTATCTTATTTTCTGTGTTCAAGGACCATGACTTGGTTTTTTTGAATATGCCAATGAACTCATATTCATTAACATCCACATGAGTGCATCCATACACATCTGGTAGAGGGTCAGCATCAAATTGCTTGCCAGATATGTGGGTGTACTGGTGCAGAGCCATTTGTGCTTAAGACTGGAAGTTTTGGAAACAGTGTACTCTAACTAAGATGTTTACTGCTGCCTTGATGATGTACATACAGAATTTTCTTGATTAAGTTTCTTTCCATTATCTGAGAACAATCCCCCAAATAATAAAAGAGTTTCTGCTAATAGAGGATGTGATGAAACTGAACATCAGGGAGAAATTAAATTCTCTTTCCATATCCTCGGAAGAATTTTTAATCATTAATCTGTTCTTTTAATTCATCAAAACAATTGTAGCTTATGTTGTCAATATCATAGTTTAGTATTTATTACCAAGTGAAAGTTGTTTCTCCCTGAAAAAATCATCCTCGTCATCCTTTCTCAAATTCACCTCATTGCCCACCATTTCCTCTTCTGAAAATACCGACATCCCACGACCCTTGACAACACCCATCATCTCCTTGAACGAAAATATCCAAGTTTTGATTGAATTTGAATTTGACCTAATTGGAGTGGAACACAAGGTGTTTGATGAATTGCCGCAAAAAAATCTAAACCCAAATCGCACCAATTTGAGGCTTGTGAGCAATTCAGAAAGGAAATTTTCCTATCATGCACTCTCAAGGCAATCAACCACGACACATTGTACATGTAGCCTCTAATTCAATCACTGTCCAGATGACTGACAATGAACTGCAACGGTTCCGGCAATATCAAAGAAATGAGCAATATCACGCTTTCCGACAGCGGTCTTCTTCAACCGTCACATTAGCACGGCCAGGTATCACATGTTTAACCAATTCACCTCTAACATCATGGATAATGGATTCAGGTGCATCTGATCATATGACTGGAATTCAAATATATTGTCCTCTGTTAGTAGATCGTTTCATCCACCTGTTAGACTTGCTGATGGTTCTACTTCTCCTATTGGGGTGGTCGGACATGTAAACCTTACTTCCAATTTACCACTTAGTCTTGTTCGTCATATGCCAAAATATTCCTTTAACCTAATGTCTGTTAGTAAAATTATCAAAACACTGAATTGTTCTGTTACCTTTTTTCCTATTTACTGTGCATTTCAAGAACTTGGGACCTGGAAAACTTGCCAAAACTATTGCCACAGGCGTGTATCAGAAGGTCTTTATCAGCTTGATAGTGTTCCTACCTCATTTGCATGCTTGAGTGCGCCTTTGGATTTGCATTGTCCGTTGGGTCATCCGTCGTTACAGAATCTAAAGAAGTTGAAACCTGAATTATCTTCTCTTAAGGAGTTATCTTGTGAGTCCTGCCAATTAGGTAAACACTTGCGTACATTACCCGTATAATATCTCTAATACCAAGTCTTGACTTTTCGAAGCTAGCGACGATCTGCTCCTCACCTGCTGTTACATTTTTATAATTGATTCGTACTGTATTATTGATAATGCTTGTTTAAGTAGAAGTTGAGATGAACTTTTTTTTGGTATTGCTCACAGCTTGAGGAAGAAAGTTCGGATGTGGGGATAGACACCAGAGACACTGAAGATGAAAGGAATGTTGATGAGGTTGTTTCCGCATGGTATGTATACTTGTACTCATTCAGTGTGCCCGTTTTTTTGCTCAATTGTATCACTGCTCTCTGCTGATTATTATACTCAAAAAATTTGAAGTTCATATTGGAAGTGGGAAGAATTTATTTAAGTTATTTTATGATTCAACTTTTTTTGAACAATAAGTTTTGAAAAATAAACTGACTCCAATTTCTATATTACAGGTTTTTACAATGCTATGCAAACATTAGAACAGACACTTTTCAAGTTCATTATTCAAATATCAAATTAAACATACATAATACTCTAGATTCAGTACCTTTTTGTATAAAGCTCTAGATGAAGGCCTAACCTCTTTTCTTCTCCTTCATTTAAAATATTGACTAGTACTGGTTCGTGGTCTTTTCTTATATTCTCATGTGGTGGTTTCAGTCTTTCATATCTCGATGTTGGTGAAGTACATATTGGAATAAATCAGATAAAATCTTAACCTATATTGTGTGTGACAATGTATACAAATACACTACACTAGTATATTAAACTATTCCTGGTAATGGATAGGCTAAATCAGTCATCTGTTTGCCCACTATATTATGAACTATCTTTATATAGTTGAAATTGTTTTCTTGTGAAGTAAAATATTTGCTTTCAATGCTATGCAGGCATAAATATATCCCAATTCATGAGGTCATATTTTCTGCAGTTGATAAACCTAAGCTACTTAGCCAGGTAGGCTTAACATTTTATTTGATCTTTGTGCTCCTATTCTTGGCTTTTTTTATATAAAGATTTGACTACTTTTTTGTTTAAGAGGTCATACTTATTGTTGTATGCATATGAGGTATGATTGCTTATTTAATTCACAATCATTTATAGGAAAGGGAAACTATTCTAATATCAGATTTCGGCGCCCCCTTGTCGTCGACAACCCCCAGCAAACCCCCAACACCCATCCCCTTCTCCGTTCATCTTCTCTGGCAAATCCCCAACTCCGGCGACCATACCCCGTCGCCATCCTACTCCCGTCGACGCCATACACAACCGCCACCACAGCCAGGCCACGACCCCCTGTCCTGCCATCACAAACCCAGACGCTCCTCTCCTCTCCCACCTCAAACCCTAACCCTTTCTCTTCTAAACCCATTACCCGAAACTCGTTTTCAGTGTTTTTTCCAAAATAAAAAAAAATAAAAAAAATTACAGGTACTACTACTACTACTTGATGGAATCTCAGTCTTTTCCACATATTTCCGCCTCTCGTTCCTCCTCCAGATTCAAACAGCAGCAGCGTCACCTTCAGTCTGCCTCCGACCTCCTACCTTCTCCCAACATCATTCATCATCCTACCCCACCTCTACTTCCGCCACCGGTAGCACCGCCCTGCTCCCTACCCCGATTCAGATACCAGCAGCATCTCCTTCCACATTGTGCTCTTAGTCACAGCAGCACTAGTCTTATTTCTCCTCGCAGTGCTTCTTCCCTAATATCCTCGGCCATGCCCGTCATTCCAGCCTTGCCATCTCCTGCTGATTGGGCTAATCTTCAGCAATGCATCACCCAGCTGGAACTACAGCTCATGAGTCAGTCTATCAATGCTGGCTCCTCTGCTTCTGCATATTCTGCCACTCTCGATATGAATTCGTTCTGAATTTTAGATTCTGGTACATCACATCATCTCACTAGTAATCAGATATTGTTCACCACCTCACTGCACTTTCCTCTCATTTTTCATCTCTACACAGCTGATGGGTCACCACTTCTCGTTACACACTCAGGGACAATTAGCTCTCTCACTCTCATTATCATATGTTCTTTATTCTCCTAATTTATCCATAAACCTTATTTCTATTAGTGCGTTATGCGATAGTGGTCTTGTCGTTACTTTTGACTCTTTCGGTTGTTCTATTACCGATTCATGCACCGGTGAGGAGTTTGGGCATGCTAGTCGTTAGGGTCGTCTATATCATCTAGATTTTCTTTGTGCACATCACTCTCCTTCTAGTTTTGCTGGTATTGTTTTCTTTGATGCTGATCTGTGGCACAGACGTTTAGGTCATATTAGTGCGTCTCGACTCCAGACTTTAGTCCGTAGTGGTGCCCTTGGTTTCCTTACTTTTAAACATTTATCTGATTGTCAGGATTGTCATTTGGCCAAACATATCGCATTCCCCTTTAGCCACAAAAGCACTTTTCAAACCACTCATCCTTTTCAACTTGTTCATTCCAACATATGAGGACCCTCTCTCGTTCCTTCGTAGAAAGGCTATCTCTATTATGTTGCCTTCATCGATGACTTTACTAGACATACATGAATTTTTCTTATGCATCAGCGATACGAGATACCTGATATTTACCGCTTCTTTACGACTATGATTCTCGCTCAGTTCGGTGTGCACATTAAGAATTTCCGATCAGACGGTGCTCGTGAGTACACTTCCACCATTATGAGATCGATCTTTCAGTCTCACGGCACCCTTTTTTAGCAATCATGCCCTCACACTCATGAGCAGAATGAGGTAGCTGAACGCAAGCATCGTCACATCCTTGGAACGGCTCGCGCTCTTTTACTCTCCTCTTCCGCTCCTCGTTCTTTCTGGGCTAAAGCTGTTATGACCTCTGTTAGTCTCATTAACATTGATTCCTCATCTGCTCTAGCTGGTATGACGCCTTATGATGCTCTTTATCACTCACATCCCGACTACAATATGCTCCGTAACTTTGGGTGCACCTGTTACATCATTCTCCTTTCTACTGAGCGCACGAAGCTCTCCGCTCGTGCTGTTAAGTGCGTTCACCTAGGTCTCAGTTCTGAACACAAAGATTATCGTTGTTTTGATCCATCAGCGGGTCGTGTTCGAATTTCTCGACATGTATCCTTTGTGGAAGACTTTCCTTACTACCTCACTTCCCCCGAGGATACTAGATTTCTTGATTGTCCAGTTGTTGCTAACTCCTCGACTTCATCTTCCCACATATCTTTTGATCCCACTCCTCTAGCTCCATTCTCATCTTCTGCAGTCCTTCCACCTATTGTTCCCCCTACTGAAACACCACCTGCATCCCCACAGTTGCCAGCACCCACCCCACCCACTTCCCCATCGACACATGCACCCACTCCACCGTCTTCACCCTCACAGCCTGTCAGTCCACCACTGTTTCGTTAGTCTACACGTTCCACTTCTGGTATTCCTCCGACACGTTATACACCTAATGCCACTGGTCCTTCTGACCAGTTTGGTTTTGCCACCCTAGCTTCCTACTAACCACAGTTTCATGTATATCTCACTGCTATACACTACACGTGAGTCCATAACCTATAAGGACGCAATTCAATATCCCGAGTGGAGGAAAACTATTGCAGAAAAATTCAGTGCATTTGATCAGACTGGCACTTGGGATGTCGTTCCTCTGCCAAAGGGCGTTCAGCCTATTAGTTGCAAGTGGACCTTCAAGGTCAAATATCAACCTGATGGATCTATTGAGCGACACAAGGCTCGTCTAGTAGCCTGAGGATTTACTCAGGAGCATGACATTGATTATGATGAAACATTTGCTCCCGTTGCACAGATGACTACTGTTCGCACTCTTCTTGCTGTTGCAGCCATCCGTCAGTGGCCGTTATACCAGATGGACGTGAAGAATACTTTTCTTCATGGTACCTTATCTGAGGTTGTTTATATGGATCCTCCTCCTGGCCTCCCTACTCGTCATGTTTGCCGGCTGTGTCGGGCTATATATGGTTTGAAGCAGGCCCCTCGAGCCTGGTTTAAGTGTTTTTGCCTGGTTTTAGTCAGAGTTTTTAGGACCATTCTATGTTTATGCGGTCATCACCGCAGGAGAGGGTACTTCTACTACTTTATGTTGATGATATGCTCAGTACAGGAGATGACTCTGCAGGCCTTACATCCACCCAGAAATATCTTCACCAACAATTCCATATGAAAGACCTTGGCAGACTACATTATTTTCTGGGTCTAGAGATTGCTCATGGATCTCGAGGGATACTCATCTCTCAACAGAAATACACATCAGATATTATCTCTGCTGCATGTCTTTCTGACAGTCGATCAGCCGATACACTCTTAGAGCTTCATGTGAAGCTTCGTCCCACTGATGGTGAGCTCCTTCCTGATCCCACTAGATACAGACAGATTGTCGGACAGCTTGTCTACTTATGCATGACCAGACCTGATATTGCTCATGCAGTCAGTGTTGTCAGTCATTTTGTTTCTGTTCCTACATCAGTTCACTATGGTGCTCTTCTTCGGATTCTCAGATATCTTCGGGGCACTATTATTCGCTCATTATTCATGTCTGCTATATCCAAACTAGAGCTGAGTGCATATTCTGATTCAGATTGGGAATGTGATCCTACCACCAGACGGTCTACCACCGGTTTCTGTTTATTTCTTGGTGATTCGCTGATCTCATGGTGAAATAAGAGAGTTCGATCCTGGCTCAGGATGAACGCTAGCGGCATGCTTAACACATGCAAGTCGGACGAGAGCGGATTTGGTATCGAAATCTCCGGGAGCCGCAGTTGTTGCATGTTCTTCGACCGAAGCTGAGTACAGAGCAATGGCAGCTACTACTAGAGAGATTGTTCATGTTCGTTGGCTTTTATCAGATATGAGTATCACTCTTTCAGGACATACTCCTCTTCATTGTGATAACCGGAGTGCACTACACATTCCAAGCAACCCGGTCTTTTATGAGCGAACGAAGCATATAGAGATTGATTGTCATTATGTTCGTGAGCGTTTTGAAGTAGGGACCATTTTTCTTCTTTCTATTACCTCATCACAGCAGACGACAGACTTCTTCACCAAATCTCATACTGTTCAGAGATTTCGATATTTAGTAGGCAAACTCACACAGTTTGACCCACCGTGAGTTTGAGAGGGGGTGTTAGATATTATAGTCCTACATTGGGTATTGGGCTAATTTTGTATTTAGTTCACTCCTATATATAGGAGATATTTACTCAGTTATTTCTCAATTCAATATTGTTTTCATCACTCTGATTTATATTAACAGTCCACATTGTCTTCACTTTCTCAATTTCACTTTAGTTGCGGGGTAGCTTCTGCCCACAACTTCCCTACCAGTCTATACGTATGAAAATTTATTGTAAAAGAGAACATTAATTATGGTTGGAAGTGTAAGCAAACAATTTAAAGGATGAAGGTCAAGAGACCTTGACCAAGTGTGGTAGACTTCACATGCCCCTCCTCTAGATAGTTTGAAGATGTATATTTGCCTACATAAACAGATGTATGTTGCATGTGCTATGAACATTTATTAATAATATTTTTCAATGGTAAATGAATAGAATATTGAGGAAATTAAATTTGGTATTATCAAGCTGTATAGGGAATTTCTCATCACAATTTAGGCATTTGATGATGTTCACTATTCCAACAACATGATTGGGAAGAAGCAGAAACTCGTGTACTGTATGTGTAGCTGGGTTTTACATACAGTGAGTTACATTGCCTTCAGACGATCTTTCTTTAATTATCATAGTAATTATATGTATATATGTATCATAGGAATGTAGGGAGGTTTTCTTCTGAGCCCAAGACCCTCCCTACCTTATTTTTAACAATTAAAAATAAGGTAAGGAGGAATTCTTGTCACTTGCTAAAATGTTCCACATCTTGTTCCTTTTTATGAATTGTCGATATTGCTTATTCAGCATATCTTTGTATGCATAGATTGCATTAGCAGCTTCTCTGTAAATTGATCACTATACCTTATTATTATGGAGATTATCTTAGTCATTAATTTTCTCAATCTATATATTGTTAAATTATATAAATATGTTATTTCTTTTTCCTCTTCATTTCTGAAGGCAAGTGATTACTTTTAACATGATGTGCTTTGAGAAGAAGCAGAAACTCGTGTACTGTATTTGTAGCTTGGTTTTACATTGAAGGCGATCTTTCTTTTGTTATAATAGTAGTTATATGTATATATGTATCATAGGTATGTAGGGAGGTTTTCTTCTGAGCCCAAGACCGTCCCTACCTTATTTTAAACAATTAAAAATAAGGTAGGGAGGTATTCTTGTCACTTGCTAAAATGTTCCACATCTTGTTCCTTTTTATGAATTGTTGATATTGCTTATTCAGTATATCTTTGTGTGCATAGATTGCATTAGCAGCTTCTCTGTAAATGATCACTATACCTTATTATTATGGAGATTATCTTAGTCATTAATTTTCTCAATCTATTTATTGTTAAATTATATAAATATGTTATTTCTTTTTCCTCTTCATTTCTGAAAGCAAGTAATTAGCTTCTAACATGATGTGCTTTCACAGCTGTCTGCTTTGCTGTCTGATATTGGATTAGACATCCGTGAAGCTCATGTTTTCTCAACCACAGATGGCTTTTCCTTGGATGTATTTGTTGTCCAAGGATGGGAAGAGGAGGTATGATTCGTTATAGAATGATATTACATTCTGAATATTAAAGGACTGGCATTAACAACATTATGTCACGGTTAGAATTGAAAAAACCATTTCATTAGAGTAGAACTATTGAGGTCCAGATTCAATTTTATTTTTCATGTGACTATGTAAGTCATCTTTTGCTAACTTTGGGTGGACTTTTCACATTGTGGGGTCAATTTTCTGCTTATTGTTTTGACAGTTTCAACGTAGGTGGTCTTCCACTTATGTTTGTATTGCAATTATACCTAATAGTGCATTTAATAGTCAAGATTAATGTCATAGTGTGATATTGGGGCACCTTGATTCTGTCTCTTTCATGACAGGGATCTTTATCGAGTCCAACTGTTGCTGACTTTCCATTGGTGTGCTCAGGATACTGATGGTCTGCATACGGCACTTGAGGCAGCAATTACGGGAAGAGAGGTATATTTTCTCCGGCCATTGATTTGTTAAGTATTACATCTTTTATTAACGAAAGAATTTATTCTGTATCTTCTCGAGAATAATTTTGATCTTAGTTGTCTCTTTGTTCTTATACTATAGAGAGTCAACTAGCTCTTGTTGAAGCTTTAATCATAAAGAAATTGGTTGCATGATATTTTGCTCCTGGATGGGTTCGGTATGGTTTTACAATAACAATGCATTTTTTTGGGACTGACTATTAGTGTGACATCTTAGATGTTGCTTCGAACCTTTTTATGAAAAGATCATAAAACGACACCTTTTAAAGTTACCAATGGTCCAATACCATGGTTTCAAATACCAGCGGTGACCGAGACAACATATCCCATCTCCTCTTGGTTTTCGCCTACCTGATTAGATAGTTTGCTTAACAACTCGGTACAGTCCTATACTTAAGTTGAAGAGGTAAAGGAAACAGAAGGAAGTTTTGATAGTAAGTGTTAGGTTAACAGAGAGAAATGGAGAGAAAAGATGAATGAATATTATTGGGCACTAAGGCCAATATATTTAAGGTACAGTACAATCTTAGTTGTACATCTAATACAACAACAATAACAAAGCCTTTTTCTTAACTACTTGGGGTCGGCTACATGATTCCTGGTTTTTCATTCTGCTCAGTTTAGCGCAATATCTTATGTAAGGCCACAAGTTATCATATCTTTTCTCACCGTTTCCGTCCAAGTAAGTTTAGGTCTTCTCCTACTCCTTACTCTACCTCAATACTTATCAAATCACTCTTTCTAACGAGGCAGTATTAGGTCTACATGGGATATGTCCAAACCACCTAAGACGATTCTCTCTTAACTTATCTTAGATAGGAGCTACATTTAGCATGTCTCGTGTATGCTCATTTATAATTCTATCCTTCATGGTTTTACCACACATCCATCTTAGCATCCTCATCTTCGCTACACTCATTTTTTGGACATGTTGTTTCTTTGTTGCCCAACACTTTGCTCCATACATCATTGATGGTCTAACAGCCGTTCTATAAAAGTTTTTCTTCGACTTCAAAGGTATACGTTTGTCTCACAAAATACCACTGGCACTTCTCCACTTAAGCCACCCTGTTTGGATCCTATGTATAACATCTTCACAAATCTCCCAATCTCTTTGTATAATCGAGCCTAAATATTGAAAACGGTCTAACGTCGTCGGCAAAAAGCATACACCAAGGCACCTCATCTTGTATTCCTTGCGTCAATTCATCCATAACCAAAGCAAAAAGGTAGGGGCTTAAAGCCAAACCTTAGTGTAGACCTACTGTAATAGAAAAATTACTGGTCTTTCCTGTGGTTGTTCAAAATGTGGTCTTTACCCCTTCATACATATTCTTAATTACCGTAATATACCGAATAGAAACTATTTTATTATTTAACACCTACCATACTATGTATCTAAGGACTTTATCATATGCTCTTTTCTAGATCTATAAACACCAAATGTAGATCTTTCTTATTCTCTTTATATTTTTTCATAAGTCTCCTCAGTACATAAATTGCTTTTATTGTTGACCTCCCAGGCATAAATCCAAACTGATTCTCAGACACTGTAGTTTCTTGTCTCAGTCTATATTCGATCACTTTCTCCCAAATTTTCATCGTATGGCTCATTAATTTAATTTCTCGGTAGTTGGAGCAACTTTGTATATCTCCTTTATTGTTATATATAGATACTAAAATACTCTTTCTCCATTTATCGGGCATCTTCTTAATCCTCAAAATTTTATTAAATAATCTTGTTAGCCAACCCACGCCTTCATTCCCAAGACACTTTCAAACTTCAATAGGTATATTATCCGGTCCTAAAGCTTTTTCTATTTTCATCATTCCTAGAGCATTTCGAACCTCCGAGGTCCTAATTCTACGAAAAAAATATATACTCTCAACTCTCCCTCGAGTCCTCTATATTTAAGTTGCCCACAACATTTTTATTTCATAACTTCTCAAAGTAATTTCATCATCTTTACTTGATTTTTTTATTTTTTACTAAGACTCTTGAATCCTCGCTCTTAATACAACTAATTGTATCCACATCTTTTGTTTTTCTATCTCTTTATTTAGCTAGCTTATAAATATTATTTTTTCCTTCTTTTACTCCTAATTTTGTGTATAAATCATCATAGGTTTTTTTTCCATCTCCTACCGCTTTCTTATCTTCTTTTCTAATGGTCTTGTACCTCTCCAAATCCTCTTCGTTTATACTATTTTGTCATATTTTGAAGGTTGATCTTTTTTCCCTCACAATATTTTGGACTTCTGCTTGTCACCACTATATTTTTTTAGTTAGCAATCCTCTATCTTTAGATTCTCCAAGTACCTCCTTTGAAATTTCTCTTATGTACGTAGTCATTTTAGTTCACATCATATTTCTCTCCTTCCCAATTTCATGATGCTCCTTTAAGGACTTTATCTCTAAAAACATCTAGTTTCTTTTCCTTCAAGTTCCACCACCTAATTTTGGGGTTCCTAGTCTCCTTCCTCGCGCATGTGTTTCCCAATCTTAACACCTAACACCACTAATCTATGTTGTGAGGTTAAATACTCTCCCGGTATAACTTTACAATTTTTACATGTCAAACGATCCACCTTTCTGGTAATGAAAAAAAATCAAGATGGCTATTATTTGTCCAACTTTTAAAGGTTATCAAATGTTCATCTCTTCCTAAAATAAGTATTTGCTAGTATAAAGATCATACGAAGCCGCAAAATCTAATAGAGCCTCCACCATTTTTATTTTCAAATCCATGTCCTTCATGCACCCTCTCATACCTTTTGTTATCTTCTCCTACATGTCCATTGAAATCTTCTCCTATAAAAAATTTCTCACCTAAGGGTACTTCTTGAATTATCTCATCCATATCTTTCCAAAATTTATTTTTAGCTTGTGCATCTAATCCTACTTAGGGTGCATAAATACTAATGATATTAATTATGTTTCCCCCTAATACAAGCTTAATTTTTATATTTCCTTCCTCTTTCCTATTAACACCTACTATATCTCATTTGAATTTCTTATCTACTAAAATTCCTACTCCAGTTCTATTTCTAATTTTACCTGTATAATATGACTTAAAACCATCTATCTTTTTAGCTTTCTCCCCTACCTACTTTGTTTCTTGTAAACAAGCTATATTAATATTCTTTCTAATCATGGTATCTCCTAATTCTATGTATTTTCCTGTCAATGTTCCTATATTCCAAGTCGTTCACTTTTTTATATATGCTCTGGTAGGATGCTGAATCTATTGATGAGGTTAATTGTGATATATTCTGCACTGGCTTTCCCGGAATATATGTAGGAGTCTTTTTCTGGTTCAACCCATTCTTTGGCGGCAGAGAAGATAATGGCCATGCAACCTATAATTGGTGATTGGGAAATTGATATGAAGATGTTGAAATTTGGAGAGAAGATTGCATCTGGATCTTCTGGAGATATGTGAGTATTAATATTCATCACATAATCAAGATGCTGTCTCTGTCAAACTCATGACCTGCTAGTCACAACAGAACAAACCTTATGTTGCACTAAGCCTTGTCTTTTATTAGATATATCTTTTTTTTTCTGCTAGTAATTTGTGTAGCATTTTATGTTAGGCATCATGGAAGTTACCTCGGTCGGGAAGTCGCTATAAAGGTTCTAAAACCGGAGCATCTAATGGTACCCTCAGGGGATGAATTTGCTCAAGAAGTAATGATTTTGAGGTAGGCTATCTCATCCCTATCAACTCATAAATTGCAATATTTCGGCAGCGACTAACCTTACCCTTCTCAAATTTCATTTTTGTGCCGGCTGCAGGGAAGTACAACACAGGAATGTAGTTCGATTTGTTGGTGCATGCACAAAGCCTCCACAGTTTTGCATTGTAACTGGTAAGAGGTCCACTATTTTTTCAGTGTAATCCGATCATTGTTCTTTCAGATTGACTTTTCTTTTTGCCCTTGAAAATTGGGATAGGTATCATTAATTTGTCAGTCAAGAATTAGGACTTTCTTTTAAATACATTTACATTTACATGATTTTAAATGATTTGTATAACTCAAGTTTAGATCTGCATAGTATAGTTCAATTTTCATTAGAAAATTATCTGTTACAGAATACATGCCTGGAGGAAGTCTTTATAACTTTTTGCACAAGCATGATAAGATCCTGCCCCTGTCTTTGTTGCTAAGGTTTGCCCTCGACGTATGCAGAGGAATGGTATATTTGCACCAAAATAACATCATTCATAGAGACCTGAAGACAGCCAACTTGCTGATGGACAGCAACCAAGTATGTAGCATTCTGTTAAATACGTTTTAGTTGAATTTTATATGCTTGATGGCCATTATCTGAGCTTCATGCTACAAATCATGTTATTTAATTGTTGTAGCTAATTATGAATGAGGACGAGGCTCGGACAGTTTTCCATTCACCTTAAGTGTGGGTCTTAGTCTTTGTTTTTCTTGCCTCCATTGGTCATTTGGTGTGGTAGGCTTGACAAAATTGCAATATATATAATCAGTATACATGCAGATATAATTGCGGGAGAAGATTGAGAGCCATCGTAAACACAGTAAAGGGCTTCTTCACCACAGGTCCCCAACAAATATTGGAATTTCAAGTTAGTCCCTCACTCAATTCCAAAAGTAATCAAAAATGATCCATTTGAGCCTCAAGTGCAACATTATGAAAATTATGACCTATTGAACCAATTTTGGAGGAAAAAATCTTAAGCGGAATGGTCTAAAATGGAATAAGATTAAAAGGGTAGAAAAACTATTTTGAGATAATGAGACCCTTCCAGTTTATATTTTTTCTCGAAAGTAGGTTAAATAGACCAGAATCTCCATGATGTTACAAGTGAGACACCGGCTATTGATCGAGGGACTAATATGGAATTTCAATATTTGTTGGGGACCTAATGTGGTAAAAACCCCAAAATGAAATGAATATAAAACATTTCCTTTGGTTGCTAATTATGAGCGGAGCTCACTTGTGTATTTTGCATCCCCCTTCGTCCCCGAATGATTGCAAGTTTATAATGTTGGATGTGGCCCATATTTGAACCCAAATCATATCAGATTTACTGAAGACAAGAAGGAAGAAAAACAACGACAAAATTGGACCCCTCCAACTGTCAAATCAAATAAATGGTCTAAGGTCCACTTCCCACAAATTGTCATTCTTGGAGATTCATTCTCGTAATAAAGGGGATAGCCAAAGTTTCTTTAAGAACAACAGCATTGGACTCCTCCAACTGCAAATCAGAGGGGTCCGCCTCAGGGTCCGAAAATGCTCTTTCGTTTGAGGATTTAGTCTTGAAATAAAGGGTATGTCAGTTCCTTCAAGAGAGGGGCATATATAAGTTGTCACAAGGGAGAGAGTGAGAGAGAGATGCATACCGCCTGCAGCAGTTTAGCATTACTATGACTACCATTGGCTACAGTTATTGTTGTTTACTCCTCACATATATGTATACTATATAGCATTACTGATACTTAAGATATTTGCATTCTTTTGTCATCTGTATGCTGACACCCTTGAATTTGTTTCATCCTCAGTGTAGTTTTCCATGATGATAATAAAATCTTATTTTCCTCATCAGGTTGTGAAAGTGGCAGACTTCGGTGTTGCTCGGTTTCAAAATCAAGGGGGAGTCATGACAGCAGAGACTGGAACATACAGATGGATGGCTCCCGAGGTTGTTTTAATTTATTAATTAACTTCTATTTATATCATCTTCATTTTTTGTGATTTATTACTGAACAAAATTAAATGCACTAAATTCGTAATATTCATGGATATCATAGTTATTTGATCACATGGAATATTTATTGTTAGAGTATGGTAATGAAGATTATTTTTCTCAAAAAAATAAAAAATAAAATAAAAAATAAATCCTGCTAACAACCCAGGTTTCTGCCCAAAAGAAAGGTGCTCAGTCGGTGAGGTATGTTAGGATATATGTAGATCCCTCACACCCTTTGCCACAAACGTCCATAGGTTTTGGTACTGTGGCCTGTGGCAGGAACATTTGACAATTATTATTTATACTTTATGCAATTTGTTGTAGTTAATTTCCTATCTTTTCTATGCATCATTATCCACTTATCGATGTAAAAGTTCTGTTTTAGGAAAGCATATTTCTTTAGGTTGTTGCAATTACGACCGTTGAGTTATGCACTTGAAAACATTGCTTATGCTGGTTGTTTTCAAACTTTCACTGGTTTATGTTTAAATTTATGCGTGTTAGAATTAAGGATGGGAAGAAATACTTTATTGATTGATTATTGATTGAATAAACTGAGTACGATATGTATCATATATAGGAGAGAAGGGAAAACTAAACCAATACATTATTCGATATGAGACTAAACTAATCTCTCTCATAATATAATATCTAATATAATATCTAACACCCCCGCTCAAACTCAAGTTGGTTCAAACAACATGAGTTTGGAATATTGATGATATTCATGTGGCAGGATTTTGGGGGATTCAGTGGAGAAGCAGCAGTGAGGAGGGGATGATGCCACTGAGAGGAGGGATTTTGGGGAGGAAGAAGGTGGGAGGAGAGAGGTTCGAAGGAGATGGGTTCACGTGTTGTTGGTTCTCGAAAACAAAGGTGGGTTTGAAGATGATGAGGTTTCGAAGACGGTGAGAGGAAAGTGGCTCAAGTAGATGGCACAGGGAAGGCGCTCGATGGCGTATTAGTTGGGATCTCACCTCAGACTTGTGAAGAGTAGTAGTAGTAGTAGTGGAAGGAAGTAGTGGTGGCGCACTGTTGGGATCTCCATATCCTGTACTGTGGCGGGATCTCCATATCCCGAACTGTTAGGATCTTACCCCGAACTGAGAAGTAGTACTAGTAGTAGTTGAAGGAAGTAGTGGTGACACACTGTTAGGATTTTCATATCCCGAACTGTGGCGGGATCTCCATATTCCGAACTGTTGGAAATCTCACCCCGAACTGAGAAGTAGTGGTAGAAAAAGGTAGTGGTGGTGCATTGTTGGGATCTCTATATTCCGAACTGTGGTAGGATCTCCTATCCCGAACTGCTGGGATCTCACCCCGAACTGAGAAGTGAATGCGGAAGATGGTGGATGTCGACAGAAGATGGAATGAGGGAGATTGGAACTGAAATGATATCGACTCCCCCTCTCAAACTCAGTGTGAGTTTGCTGACGAAGACAGTAGAAGCTGAAGGACCTGCAAGAAAAAAAAATTTGGGATTTTTTTTGATTTTTTTGATTTTTTGATTTTTGATTTTTGATTTTTAAACAGAAGATGGGTTTGGGTTTGGTTTGGAGAAACGGGTCGGGTTTCGGGTATGGGGTTTAGATTTGGGTCGGGTTGGATCTGAAACAGGGTAAATATGTTTTGGATTTCAGGTTTTGGGTATTAGGAATTGAATTTGGATTCAGGGTTTGAAGAAAGAAGGAAGAAGAGGGCGGCTAGGGTTGAGGCGACGGCGGCAAAGTGGAGCAGATCTCGGCCAGAGGAATTTGGAGGTGGGTTCGGGTAGTGGATTTTCGACGATGAGGGTGCCGACGATGGGTTCTTCGGGATTGTGGCTAGGGTTTTGTTGGAGTTTTGGGTGTTGGGTTTGGTAGGGGTACTGGAGACGATGCAGGCGATGAGGAGGAGACGGGAGGTGGATTCGGGTAGTTGGGGTCGGGAGTTGGGTTCGGGGATAGGAGCTTCGATGACGACGAGGAGCAAGGGGTAGGTGTCGATGGCGAGGGTGAGGGTAGGAGACTGTTAGAAAATGAGTGTTTTAGACACCATTTTCGAACCGATTTTTGAGCAATTTTTTGAGTAAGATCCTCAATGAATTATTGAGAGATCTTGATTGATTTGTGTTCTCCTTCGTGAGTAGATCAAAATCATATATTGGTTTGCTAAAATCGGTTAAGGGGTGAATGAAAAATTGTCTCTCAAAGTGAGACGTTTTCATTCTTGAAAATGGGTTAAGGGAACATAGTCCCACATCGGAAATAACAAAGGAAATAGAAGAGGATATATAGTAATCTCCTTCTAAGCATTGTAAGATGGCTAGAAGAGAGGCTCTCTCTCGCGCGCGCAGGGGGGTGCAAATCACGGACCGGATTACATGCGACTTGTGTGCGCCCGCACGACCTGCGGACACGAATGCCGGACCGATTTGATCCCACCCCGTGCAGAGCCACTTTTTGCTACAGTTTTTCTTTTGTAACGGCTGAAATGAATGCAGAAACGGTTCTGTCTACCGTTTCAGTGCTGTATTTAATATTTTGTCTGCCGTTACACTGAAGGCATTCAATTCACTGTCTGCCGTTACACTGAAGGCAGTAAATGATGTCTGCCGTTACAGTGTCGGCATTCAATTCGCTGTCTGTCGTTACTGATTTAACCCAGGCTCTATAAATAGAGGCCTCCCCTTTACTTTCTTCCCAGTACAAAACCAGATCTTCTTCTCTCCTTCTCTGAGTCTTCTTCTGTACTGTTCGTCGGTTCTATTTTGTTGGTAAGTCGGTGATAGCTTCGAGCGCTTGTACTCAGTTCGGGAGTGGTACGTGGTGCCTACGGGATCGCTCCAAGTCGTTGCATCCTGGGAGACAGACGCCTCCGTTCATTCCAGCAACCAGAAAGAGGCGAAATCTGTTTTAAGGACATTGTGTGATACACAGGCCTCGGCTTCTCAAGTTGTACTTTTCATTTGTTCTTGTAAGTTGTTTTATTAATTTTTTTCTTTTCTTTTTCTTTCGGTTTTCCTCTCTCCTGTTCTCTTCTATGTTTTTTTTTGTGCCTCTCTATCTTTTCTTTGAAAAAGGAATTTTGTAAACAATATTTGTAACAAACTTAAAACAGATTTTGGATTTCTTTGATTTCCGATTTTGAGGCACGGTTTTTCTTTTTATTTCTTTTATCTGAAAAACTTACACTCGTGTTGTGTAAATTTCAGAATCACAATGACTACTGCATTGGACAATGCTGTTGTGTCTGAAACGGTCTATGTGCCGGTTGTTGATACAACGCAAGAACCGAATGCTGCTGGGGCACGAGTGCCAATGCCCACCGTTGTACCTGTCTCAGTCTCCCATGGGGAGAAACCTGAGAAGTTCAACGGGCAGAACTTTAAGAGGTGGCAACAGAAGATGATGTTCTATCTGACCACACTGAATCTTGCAAGGTTCTTGAACGAAGATGCTCCAGATCTTAAGAAAGATGAGCAGGATAACCAAGCCATTGCCGCTGTGGATGCTTGGAAAAATGCTGATTACTTGTGTAGAAATTACATAATGAACGGATTAGCCGACTCTTTGTATAATATATACATTGACAAAAGAACAGCTAAAGAACTTTGGGAATCACTAGAACATAAATATAAAACTGAGGATGCCAGCGCCAAGAAATTCATTGTGGGCCGCTTCCTAGACTATAAAATGGTAGATTCTAAAACAGTAATCAGTCAAGTTCAAGAACTACAACTAATCTTGCATGAGATTCATGCTGAAGGTATGAACTTAAGTGAAAGTTTCCAAGTGGCTTGTATAATTGAAAAATTACCACAAGGTTGGAAAGACTTTAAGAATTACCTAAAGCATAAGCGAAAAGAAATGGGCATTGAAGATCTCATTGTCAGGCTTCGTATTGAAGAAGACAATAGGGGATCTGAAAAAGTTGGACTCATCAGCCATGCAGCTAAGGCAAATGTAATGGAACATAAATAACGTTCCAACAAGCACAACAACAAGGGTCCGAAGTTGGGGCCTAAGGGAGGAATCTCCAAGAAGCCGAAGTTTCAAGGCAAGTGCTTCAATTGTGACAAAATGGGTCACAAGTCCACTGAATGCAGACTTCCCAAGAGGAACAGGAACAGAGAAGCAAACTTGGTTCAAGGAATCGTTCAAGATGTTTCCGATATCAACCTCTCAGCTGTGATATCAGAGGTGAATATGTTAGGTTCAAACCCGAAGGAATGGTGGATTGACACTGGAGCTACTCGACATGTGTGCTCCAATAGAAGTATGTTCTCCACTTTCGAACCATTAGAGAATGGGGAGAAAATATTTATGGGGAACTCGGCTACTTCAGAAGTAAAGGGCCAAGGCAAGGTGATCTTGAAGATGACTTCTGGAAAGGAACTGACTCTGAACAATGTTGCATATGTTCCTGAAATCCGTAAGAACCTGGTATCTGGTTCCTTGCTTAATAACCACGGTTTTCGTTTAGTGTTCGAGTCGAACAAATTTGTTTTGTCAAAAAGTGGAATGTATGTTGGTAGAGGATATATGAGTGGTGGAATGTTCAAACTCAATGTAATGACCATGGTCAAGAATATGAATAAAGCTAGCTCTTCTACTTATTTGCTTGAGTCTTCCAATTTATGGCATGGTAGACTAGGACATGTTAATTATGATACTTTGCGAAGACTAATTAACTTGAATTACATACCAACGTTCCAAATTGATTCCAAACACAAATGTGAAACTTGTGTTGAGGCAAAACTAACAAGATCATCATTTAAAAGTGTTGAAAGAAACACCAAACCACTTGATCTAATTCACACTGATATTTGTGATTTGAAAATGATACAAACAAGAGGTGGTAATAAATATTTTATTACCTTCATAGATGATAGCACAAAATATTGCTATATATACTTGCTTAAAAGCAAAGATGAAGCTATAGAGAAATTTGTTCTCTAAAAAATGAGGTTGAAAATCAACTCAATAAGAAAATTAAGGCGCTAAGAAGCGACCGAGGTGGAGAGTATGAATCGCCATTTGCCGACACATGTGCTAAGCATGGGATTATACATGAAACCACAGCGCCTTATTCTCCTCAGTCCAACGGTGTTGCTGAGAGAAAGAATCGTACATTGAAAGAAATGATGAATGCGATGTTAATAAGTTCTGGTTTACCACCAAACTTGTGGGGAGAAGCTATTCTTTCAGCTAACTACCTTTTGAATAAGGTGCCCAAAAGGAAAGAAGAAAAAACTCCATATGAATTATGAAAAGGAAGAAAGCCATCCTACAATTACTTGCGAATGTGGGGATGTCTTGCCAAGGTGGTAGTACCTCCACCTAAGAAAATGAAAATAGGACCAAAAACAGTTGATTGTATTTTCATTGGTTATGCACTTAACAGTAGTGCCTATCGGTTCTTGGTGTACAAATCCGATATCACTGAGATATCAAAGAACACGATAATGGAATCTAGAAATGCATCGTTCTTTGAAGATGTATTTTCATGTAAGTCAAAGGAGGAACCAAGTTCCTCCAAACGAACACATGAGACTATCAGTGAAGATAGTGAAGACCAAAATGAAGAAGCTGAGGAGGAACCTCGACGCAGTAAAAGAACAAGAACGGAAAAATCTTTTGGTCCGGATTTCTTGACTTTTATGCTTGAAGGAGAACCCCAAACCTTCAAGGAAGCGGTGAACTCTAGTGATGGTCCTCAATGGAAAGAAGCCATCAAGAGTGAAATTGATTCTATCTTGCAAAACCATACTTGGGAACTAGTGGATCTTCCACCGGGTAGTAAATCTTTAGGTTCCAAGTGGATCTTCAAGAGAAAAATAAAACCTGATGGATCAATTGATAAATACAAGACAAGACTTGTAATTAAAGGTTATAAACAAAAGGAAGGTTTTGATTACTTTGATACATATTCTCCTGTGACGAGAATAAATTTCATTAGGATGGTACTTGCCGTAGCAGCTCTACGCAATCTTGAAGTACATCAAATGGATGTAAAAACAGCTTTTCTTAATGGAAATTTAGATGAAGAAATCTACATGGAACAACCTGAGGGTTTTTCAGCTCCAGGACATGAAAAGAAAGTGTGTAAACTGGTGGAGTCATTATATGGCTTGAAACAAGCTCCAAAACAGTGGCATGAAAAATTTGACAATGTCATGATGACAAATGGTTTCAAGATCAATGAATGTGATAAATGTGTATATGTCAAAGACACAGAAGATGGATATGTCATTATATGTTTGTATGTGGATGACATGCTTATTATTGGAAGCAATGATCAGATAATTAAATCTGTTAAAAACATGTTAAACTCAAGGTTTGACATGAAAGACATGGGACTAGCTGATGTTATATTGGGAATTAAAATCACAAGAACATCAGACGAGCTTATTTTAAGCCAGTCACATTATGTTGACAATATTCTTGGAAATTTTGATAAAGATAATTCTGGAATTGCCAGAACTCCAATAGATCTAACTTTACATTTATCCAAGAATAAAGGGGAGAGTATTTCTCAAGTAGAATACTCTAGAATCATAGGCAGTCTAATGTACTTAATGAGTTGTACAAGACCAGACATAGCCTATGCAGTAAGTAAACTAAGTAGATACACGAGTAATCCTGGAAGCGAGCATTGGCAAGCAATTATAAGAGTACTGAAGTACTTGCGTTTTACTCGTAACTACGGGCTGCACTATACGAGATACCCTGCTGTACTTGAAGGATACAGTGATGCGAACTGGATATCGAGTGATAATTCAAAATCCACTAGTGGCTATGTGTTTACACTAGGTGGTGCAGCAGTTTCTTGGAAATCCTCGAAACAAACAGTGATCGCTAAATCCACGATGGAATCAGAATTTATCGCATTAGACAAATGTGGGGAAGAGGCTGAATGGTTACGCCACTTCCTTGAGGATATTCCAAGGTGGACGAAGCCTGTGCCTCCAATCTGCATACATTCAGATAGTCAATCTGCAATTTGTAGAGCACAGAGCAATATGTATAATGGTAAATCTAGACATATTCGTCGAAGACATAATACCATTAGACAACTACTCTCTACTGGGGTTATCTCTGTGGACTATGTAAAGTCAAAAGATAACATTGCGGATCCACTAACCAAAGGGTTAAACAGAGAGTTAGTAGATAAATTATCGAGGAGAATGAGACTAAAGCCCATGAAAGAATAAGTCGATACAATGGAAACCCAACCTAGCTGACTGGAGATCCCAAGATCTAGGTTCAAAGGGACAACTAAATTGTAAAGACCAAGTTAGATCACTGTGGGGATTTTTCCATGTCCATTCCCATGATGAAATAGTGATGCCCGCAAGGTAACAGGTTAAGCTAGGCTTTTAATGATTCTTATGCGTCGGATATCCGAGCAGAGTAATGCGGGTTACTCTTAAGTAAGAAATCACCTATGTAAGATGGAAGAAGGGCCGCTTCCAAGGGAATAATATAGGGCAATATTCCTGTTAAAATCTTGTAGAACCAGGCGTATGTTCATGGCCAAAACGAACATAACAGTGAGAACTGAAAAAGCGTTAGAAAGATTTCTGTGTGAGATATGTCATCGTTTACACAAATGGCAGAACAGTTCAAAGACATCGCGTCTACTGTTTAGTTAGTAAAGTAAACATATTTTCATAAGGGAAGGTTCAAAGGGTAACACCTACCTATCCTATGCAGAAATCAATCGTTGAATTCTATCACCAAGTCTATCGGGTCAGTCTGTCGTGTCAGTCTGTCCTGTCTGTGGTCGTCAATTTTCATTCATGTGGGGATTGTTAGAAAATGAGTGTTTTAGACACCATTTTCGAACCGATTTTTGAGCAATTTTTTGAGTAAGATCCTCAATGAATTATTGAGAGATCTTGATTGATTTGTGTTCTCCTTCGTGAGTAGATCAAAATCATATATTGGTTTGCTAAAATCGGTTAAGGGGTGAATGAGAAATTGTCTCTCAAAGTGAGACGTTTTCATTCTTGAAAATGGGTTAAGGGAACATAGTCCCACATCGGAAATAACAAAGGAAATAGAAGAGGATATATAGTAATCTCCTTCTAAGCATTGTAAGATGGCTATGCGCGCGCAGGGGGGGTGCAAATCACGGACCGGATTACATGCGACTTGTGTGCGCCCGCACGACCTGCGGACACGAATGCCGGACCGATTTGATCCCACCCCGTGCAGAGCCACTTTTTGCTACAGTTTTTCTTTTGTAACGGCTGAAATGAATGCAGAAACGGTTCTGTCTGCCGTTTCAGTGCTGTATTTAATATTTTGTCTGCCGTTACACTGAAGGCATTCATTCAATTCACTGTCTGCCGTTACACTGAAGGCAGCAAATGATGTCTGCCGTTACAGTGTCGGCATTCAATTCGCTATCTGCCGTTACAGTGAAGGCATTAACAGCTTTGTCTGCCGTTACTGATTTAACCCAGGCTCTATAAATAGAGGCCTCCCCTTTACTTTCTTCCCAGCACAAAACCAGATCTTCTTCTCTCCTTCTCTGAGTCTTCTTCTGTACTGTTCGTCGGTTCTATTTTGTTGGTAAGTCGGTGATAGCTTCGAGCGCTCGTACTCAGTTCGGGAGTGGTACGTGGTGCCTACGGGATCGCTCCAAGTCGTTGCATCCTGGGAGACAGACGCCTCCGTTCATTCCAGCAACCGGAAAGAGGCGAAATCTGTTTTGAGGACACTGTGTGATACATAGGCCTCGGCTTCTCAAGTTGTACTTTTCATTTGTTCTTGTAAGTTGTTTTATTAATTTTTTTATTTTCTTTTTCTTTCGGTTTTTCTCTCTCCTGTTCTCTTCTATGTTTTTTTTTGTGCCTCTCTATCTTTTCTTTGAAAAAGAAATTTTGTAAACAATATTTGTAACAGGCCGATGATGACGGCATTTGAGTTGGGGTTGTTGTCATCGGTGGTTGCTGCTGTTATCGACGGGGTTGATGTTGTTTGTTGCCGGAGTTGTTAGTGTAGCCGCTATTGTTGTTGTTGTGGATTAGGGTTAGGGTTTGATGGCTGATTTGATTAGTGGGAGAGAAGGCAGCGGAGATTAGGGTTTAGGAGAGAGATGTCAGGAGGTAGAGTGATTTTGATGAAGGCGAGAATCACTCCACCTCGACGACGAGGACAAGATTAGTATAGGCCTTATAGGAATACAGGCTCCTATAAACTGAGTACAATATGTTTCCTATATATAGGAGAGAATGGAAGACTAAACCAATACATTATTCGATATGGGACTAAACTAATCTCTCTCATAATATAATATCTGAGATAATATCTAACAATGCGTATTGTTTTCTATATAATGCGTATTGTTTTTTGTATCTGATAGTTAGGAAAGATGGAGGAGATATATGAAATAAGTTTGATATGATTGTACACCTAGGATTGCGTCCCATCTTTATATTTGGCAATACTGTTTTGGGACTTTTTTGTGATATAATTTGGAGATACTAGCTTTGGGCTGTTGTAGGGCAAACCTTTGGCTTAGGATTGATGCTTGTTTAGGATTTTCTAATTTTTTTTACTTCTGCTCTCATTCTCCAAGTACCCTCCTTTCCCTCATTCCCAACATATCGAGAGCTCACATCCTTTGCCTCAGGTGATTTGGACATGTCACACGTAAACCTAGTAGTGTCTCCATTAGAATAAGTGATTTAATAAATATGGACAATAGAGTTAGGGGTAAGGGAAGATCCAAACTTATTTGGGTGGAAACGGTGAGAAAATATATGATAGATTGTGGCCTCACAGAAGATATTACGCTAAACTGAGGAGAATGAAAAACTGTGATTTATGTAGCCGACCCCAACTAGTTGGGAAAAAGGCTTTGTTGTTGTTGTTGTTGTTTGTAATAGTCATTAAATAGTAATCTGTTCTAGTAACAAAAGCAGTAGCCAATATGTTGAACTAAACTACCTTTGTGGTGTTTACCTATTTCTAATTCTATTTGTTTTGTATGTTGAAGGTTATTAATCATGAGGCTTATGATCAGAAAGTAGATGTATTCAGCTTTGCTATTGTACTTTGGGAACTCGCTACATTAAAGGTACATTTCTAGTTTTATGTATTACTGCATATCAACCATACTTAAAGCTGATCTTTCAATGATGGTAATGCAGATTCCGTATGAAGGTATGACCCCTTTGCAAGCTGCCCTAGGTGTGAGACAGGTGTGTACATTATTTTTCATAAATCTTGAACAAGTTAGATGTCAGTTCTATTCAGAATTTAATTTTGAATAAGCATATTAAACTATAATGAAGTATTATTTCCTTGTTCTCTTCGTATGTTGTTCCATCAGGGAAAACGTCCAGAACTTCCACAGAACACACACCCTAAAGTGTTGGAGCTGATGCAGAGATGTTGGGAAGCAAATCCAATCTTACGGCCTTCCTTCTCTGAGATAGAAGTTGACCTTGAGGAGCTCTTGAATCATGTACAGGTACTAATCCTTACACTGTGTACATTATGAGGATCCCTACACAAATCCCTTTACGCCTCATTTGGTTATATAAATTACTTGACTTGATTGTTTTAATTAGCAGTGTACTAATGAAAGTAATCAACAAGGATGAGCTTTTCTGGCGAACAAGATCTGTTTAGTGAATAATGCTCTTGTTGATGTACATTCTACTTCACGTTTCAAAAGTTGCACAGCTTCACTTCTGTTGGCCATGGTTCGGATAATTGATAAGGAACCCATGGAAGTGTCAAAGTTGCTTTTAACACTGATTAGAACAAAACGACATCACATTACACTACATTTTCCGCGGTTGCTTGGAACTCATTTGTCAGTGAGCTTTTTACATGAATATTACAGTAACCTTAGACCACAACCAATTAGATTGTAGACTTGTAGAAAAATGTAAATTAGCTTATTGGGTAACATTTCAAAAGGGTGGTGGAACTTCAGTTGTTTTCTCCTCTTACCAGCTGAGTTTTTTGTTTTTTGTTTTTTCAGTGAGCTATAGTTTGTGCGTTGGCAGTTGTTTTTTCTGTTGAGATCAAATTAATCTTATGATTGAGGGGAAAGATTACAAATAATGGTGCAGCACATTTGTATAATGATGCAGAAGGATTGCAAAATTTAATTGTGCAAGTTTCGTAATAAGATCCCATGCTGGAGGTTGGTGTTGCCTAATCTTATGAAGCCTCGATGTCAGGTATCCGTCTGTTGTATTGATTCTTATGTTCGGTAATCTCTTAGTCGATGTCAGGCATCCGTCTGTAAAAAAAATTAAAACATGCATTTCAGAGCATCCATAGTGGTTTGATATATTGCCAATTTTTTTAGCAATTCTCGTGCTGCAGTGGTTTGTTAATTTGCCTTTTTTTCTCATTTTCGATACAAGTTCTTGCTATATTTGGCAAACGATTTGGTAAATTGCATATTATAGAGGACGAAACATAATGTTTCATAATGTTTCGTTCGTATATTTTATTATATTTTATAAGCATCGGACGTAATATCATTTTTACGTTATATTTTATTATATTTTAAATAATATGGTTAGTTAGTTAATTATACTTGGTTACCCAATTAGTTATTTAATATTGAGTTAGTGGCTTTTCTGCATGCAAAATGTCCAGACGAATTACCCAATTAGTTATTTAATATTGAGTTAGTGGCTTTTCTGCATGCAAAATGTCCAGACGAAATATTCTCTTTTGCTAAAAAAATCTGGACAAAACATGACAAAAAAAAATTTAATTTTTTTTTTTTTTGGTTTCTGACGAAAACATCGTATTTCATTTATTCAATTTTCCCTCTTCTTTGATATTTTTTACCATTTCATGCAGCACATAAAGGAATTGCTATTTCAATTTATCCATTTTGTCATTTCTAAGCATGCACCATCGGGATGCTTTCATGCTCTCTCTCTACAAAAGGCCTACAATATTAACAAACATTACTATTGCAAACACTTATCACGCCTCCTTTTATAAAACTCAAACAAACTTTAATTGTATTTAATGCAATAAAATAGTACTCATATATTAAAAATATCGGTGAACATTGTCACCGGAAGTAAGTCAACGACATACAAATATGACCCTCATCTCAAGGGTTGCAATTATTTGAAAAGCAAAAACCTTACTGAAAGTGAAAGTCTTCTTATGGTTAGTTCTAAACGATGTGATTTTGACTAGAGAGAATCTGGTCAAACACCAATTGAATATTGATACGTCATGTGGGTTTTGCAGCGCATTCACTAAAACCACATATCATCAATTTCTGGATTGTCATAGGAGCAAGGCGGTTCTTATAGATGTTCTCAGTGTCGTGGGAACTAACGATTCCCCTATAAAGTACGAGGGCTTGTGGACCGGCCCGAAATTCGCTACTAAGAGACGATCTATGATAGAAGCTTGTTATATCGCTATTGCTACTGTGACTTGGGTCTTTTAGTTAGATAGGAATAATTATTACTTTCGTGTGACTAGTAATAGTATTTCTGGTAATTTAATTCACATCAAGCATTTTAAATATAGGATACATTTGCAGCGACAGGTTCTAGAGGAAGGATTATCAGCGCCTTCCAGGTGGAGAAATACGATGACGATAAGATTAAGATCGGTCCTACGCTTGATTGGGGGACGAGTCTTTACTATACTCTTGTACTTTTGATAAATCCCCACCCCCCAGGGCATGTTGGGGGATCTGGTTGTTTGTCTGTATGTTTCTATGTTTGTTCCACCCTCTCATGTTCGGAGAAGGCCTTATATTTTATTTATGTACTGTATGACTGTATTTTACTCAGTACTCTTGAGTTTATTTTATTAACCTCTTATTAATAAAACATGGTAGTCATACTATGTTTTTCCGTTATAAAAAAATAAAATAAAATTAGCAGAGTTACAACACAGATAGGGCTCCAAACGAATCGAGCTATTCGCGAGCTATTCGGCTCGAGCTCGGTCAAAGCTCGGCTCGAACCAAGCTCGATCTCAAAACTGAGCTCGTTTCGTAAACGAGCCGAGCTCGAGCTTAGATTTTTTTTAGGTTAAGCTCACGAGCTATTCGGCTCGAATACGGTCAAAGCTCGACGGAAAGGGCGGCATCTGGTTGGAGCCGAGCTTTAACCGTATTCGAGCCAACGAAATAGCTCGCAAATATGATCAAAGCTCGACGAAAAAGCTTGGTCAAAGCTCGACGAAATACGGTCAAAACTGAGCTCGTTTCGTAAACGAGCCGAGCTCGAGCCTGAAGGTATTCGGCTTGGCTCGGCTCGATTGCAGCCCTAAACACAGATAAAATGTCAATAACACCCCTCATTACACAGTACCAATTTTCTTCCCCATTTCAAAATAAAAAAACCCAAAAATCCGCCAAATTTAAATCCCATTCCATATCCGACGACGCCCCTTATAAAATCCCCTCCATATCCAAAATGCCACCCAAAAATGGAAAGAAAACAACCCAGAAAGTTTGCTCAAAATCCGAGCCCAAACTCCCTCCAATGAACAGCTGCCACGTCGGCCCCTGCAGCTCCTCCGCAGCGAGTGGCGCGTGGTCGTGACCTACACCAACTGCCTCTCCGGCGTCGACTCGGGCGCCGTCTGCTCCTACTGCTTCGCCGCACTCGACGGAAAGGGCGGCGGCATCTGGTTGAATTGCCTCGACTGCCCTTTCCGTCGTAGGTGAAGGCGGATTTCGTCTACGTCGATTGCTGCGCTGAGCCGAAACCGGGGGATCGAGGGGGAGCGACTCGTAGCCCAGGCAGGTGAGTCTGATTCTTTTTTTAGTGTGTGTGCCTCTTTTGGTTAAGGAATCTTGATTCTTATACTTGATTTTTTTTAAGAATAAAAGTGACTCAGAGGTCACCCATTTCATTATGAAATGATATATTCACGCAACAATAGTACCAATTATTACAATCATAAAATCCATCAAGATCTATCTAGAAATTACAATCTAAGCATCAAAATAAAGAAGTAGCAAATACAACCAATCAAGGCAGCCAAATCGTCCTCCTCAAGTCCCGTGGGTACACTTAGCACCATAGAGGAGAAGACCTGCGAAACTGGATCCCTCCCTACTCCTCATACTTCGTGCGAAGGCTCTTCCTGACTCCTTCCTTATATGCTCAAGCCTCAAGCACTGATAAGACTGAGAATTTTATAGAACATCACAATAAATTTACAGTTAACAGAGCGGAAGCATGCATCCTTTCTGTCTAGTCAAATGATCCAAACACTAGCAGCTACCGTGATATCCCACAACCTCCTACTATCCGTACTAATGTGTAGTGATCTCCAGGAACCCTGGAAATCATTAACCTGCTTAGAAGATTCTAACGTTCCAAAACTCAACCCCAAAATTTTCCACGTTAATTTAGCCTTAGGGCAGTCTAAGAAAATGTGTTTGATATCCTCTTCCTCTAAATAGCGACTGGGGCACCTGCTGTAAATGGGGATATTACGTTTCCTCATATTCACTTTAGAAAGCATGGTATTATTCAAAACCAACCAAAGGAAAGCATTCACTTTAGTTGGTGAATCCGTCATCCAAATAACGTTATTCTCTAGAAATCTCACACCCCCATCGTTCAGAAACCAATACATAGATGCTACCGAGAAACTCCTCCTGCACTCTAGAGACCAATCTCTTTCCTCGTTCGAATATTGTCCCCTCTCAACTACCCAGGACTGTAGTCTCAGAAATTCATCCACAATGATTAATGAAAGCGTACCCCTGAATTTAATCCGCAATCTATCATTATTCCATTCCTCTCTCACCAGAAGGTTATCATTAAAAGTTTCATACGCCAATCGAGGGAACGTTGCCTCCGACGTGTTATCTCCACACCATTTATTCTTCCAAAATCTTGTATCTTTACCATTCCCAATCTTGGTCCTGGTGTTGAAGTGAAAGATGTGCCCAGCCTTAGCTATCCCTTTCCAAAGAGAATATGCCTTTTCCTGCGAACTCCTCCCACCAAATCGGAACTTTTTCCTTCTCCTGTAAATGTGCAATGAGTGACTCCACCACACATTTCTGTGCTTGTTCATCTTCCACCACCATTTGCTTAGAAGAGCTTTGTTCATGTCCTTAAGGTTAACAATTCCTAGGCCCCCAACTTCTTTCTTCTTGCAAACCCTCCCCCATCTTACCCTATGAAATCCTTTGTTGTTCTCGTGATTATCTTTCCACAGGAATCGTCTTCTACAATTATCTATTCTTTCGATAACCCATTTTGGTAGTTCGTAGATTGTCATTATAAATGTAGGGATATTAATGAGGGCCGCGTTGATAAGGGTGATTCTTCTACCTAATGATAAGAACTTTTCTTTCCACCTTGCAAGCTTCTTCTCCATCTTTTCAACAAGAGGAATTCAGTTTTCTTTTCTCAATTTCCATGGTCTGATCGGTGTACTCAAATACTTTATAGGTATTCCCCAACTACGCAGCCCAGCATAGTAGACAGTTCTTGTACCTGGATCGATCCCTCATTATTGAGAGGAATCACACAACTCTTGTGTAAGTTAACAACCAATCCAGACCGGAACTCAAAGCATCTCAACATTATTCGTAGGGAGATAACTTCTTCAATCTTGCCCTCTCCAAAAATCAGCGTATCGTCGGCATATTGTAATATCGACATAGGCGAAGACACTCCTCTAACATAGACCCCTTTGATAATTTGAGACTCTCTTCCTCTTCTAGTCATTTCTGCCAGTCCATCCACTTTCAAGGTGAAGATCAAAGGGGGGAGAGGGTCTCCCTGTCCCAACACCTAATTTCTCGTCCGCAATCTCCCTTGAATTGTATGAAAGATTTCTCATCCCTAACACACTTTCGCATCCATAATCTCCATTTTTGCCCAACCCCCCCAAGTTTCAGAGCTTCGTCAATACAATCACTATCTACTGTATCATAGACTTTTTCAAAATCAAGTTTAAGCAAAAAAGCATTAACTTTATCCTTGCACCCTCAAAAAATTAGTTCATGTGCTAACGCAGTACTATCCATAATGTCTCTTCTCTTAACGAACCCGCTCTGTGCTTCATCTACAATATCACGCAAATGGGGGGCTAATCTCATAGCAAGTACATTCGTGATGATTTTGAAAGTCATTCAACAGGCTTATGGCCTGGGGTCAGACACTCTAAGAATCTCATCCTTCTTCGGGATGAGGACAACATTCGCATAATTTAATCTCTCAATCTGTGCCCCACCTTGGTGAAATTCCGCAAAAATCTCTAGCAGATTTGACTTGGTGATTTTCCTATATAATATATAGAAACAAGTCGGGAAACCTTCAGGACCAGGTGCCTTGTCCTGTCCCAGAATTTTGATGGCTTTCAAAATTTCCTCCGTGAAGTTTCCCTCTAACCCTTCACTACCATCTATTCTCGACTCCGTCCACATATCATTCTTTAGGCTACACCGAGTCCGTCTTTTCTTTCCCAGAAGCTCCCTAAAGGAGAAATCAATATGTTGCCTAATTAGAACATCATCCTCAGTCCAAGTATCTCCAACAAATAGACCCGCCACATGATTGTGACTTCTTCTCTCGCTTGCCACCTTATGGAAGAAAGCAGTATTAACGTCCCTCTCTTTAAGCCATGGAACCGTTACTCTTTGTCTCCAATATGTTTCTTCTATATCACCCAACTTATGAAGTTCCAATCTACCGCTTGCTAGTTCCTCAAATTATTGAGACCCTAGATTCCTATCTTCTTGAATCTTTTCTAGGTCTTGAACTTTCTCTCTTATCCTTTCTTTAGTCTTTCTAAGTTCACCGAATTCATTCTTCACCCAAGTTTTGAGATGCAATCGCAATATCCTCATCTTGATGATCCATTTGGAGACCCCATTGGACGTATTTGTGGGTTCTGCCCACGAATCCTCATTCACCTTCCAGATGTTCTCACTCTTAGTTCAAGCTTTTTCAAATCTAAATTTGCGATGTCTAAACCACCTTGATGGTTGATATTACAATGTTGATATTGATATACGGATTGAATGGGGATATAGGCTAGTAATCGTGATTCTTGGTATTTACTATGGTGTGTATATATATACTAGATTTGCCTGTGGGCATGTATATATATATATATATATACTAGATTTGTCTGTGGGCACGTGCCTACGGTATGTCTTCACACGATATAATATATGAAAAGCCTTGTAAACAGTAAATCAATAATTATGTAGCTCAAGTTTGAATAGTATGATAATAATTAGTTGTAAAAAAAGGTTCGTGTTTCCATATATATATATATATAGAGAGAGAGAGAGAGAGAGAGAGAGAGAGAGAGAGACTTTTATTCCCACATCGGTCAGGAGAGGAGCCTTTTCTGGGTTTAAATAGCATTTTGTAAAAGATAAACGACAAAGGAAAACGCATAGTGGGAGAGAAATAACGGAATATTATATTAATGAATAATGAATGAACAGTGATGTGCAGGTAGTTTTGGAGAAAAATGGCCGAAGCAAAACGACAAAAAATTAGCATTACTGTAGGCTACCGTATGAATTCAATTCCAACCGATTCAAGCCATCCAAACCATAGTACGAATCCAATTCCAACCGATTGAAGCCATCCAGATCGAGTGAACTATGCTCCTTCACGTGATTTCTTGTCCTACAGTGATTTTTGGGGCAACCAAACAGGCCCTTAGACTGTTATTAGTTCTACAACAGTAGTATGCTTGTTATATACACTTAGTAGTTTCTACTATTATTCCTTTTCTCTGTTTTTCTACTCTTCCAGTTTGCCTATCTTCAATTAAGATTTGTTCGCGTAGCTTTATCCCCCTTGCAGTCTCTTTGCCAATGAACGGTTTACTAGCTTACGTTTAAAACGAACACGACAAGACTATTATGCACGCATGATAGGCAATGTGCATTATTCTGTCTTTACCAGGAATATAGTATTTTATCATGGACTGGATATGCATTGCATTCACTTTTAGGATTCATAATTCATTCACTTTCATAAATAAGTTTCATAAGGTGGTTTCCAACACAATTATCATAAACTGATCAGATATGCTCTTCAGTATATGCACATATCCTGTGTTTTCATATTCTCCTCTTGTTCTCAGTCTCTCGAGTAACTGACAACGTACTATTCCTTTCTTTATATATCTACCCTCTCTTTCTTCATTTTGTATCTTTCATACTCTTTTTTACTCTCAAAGATTCTCGAGTATCAAAATACTCTCGACTATATATCAAAAGTTGCATTCAGCAATATATTCTTTAGTTTAATGGAAGAGTAGAAATTTAGACTCTCTCTGTTTAGTTCGATAGACAATTTTGTCCATCCATCAGTATCTTTGCCTAAATGGATAAGTGATATCACACATCTGTCATTATATGCAACTGAAACATGCAATGCTTTTCTAAAAACCATAGGTATAACTTTTCGTACTTTACTTGGTAATACTGATTGGTTCATTTTATTTTTAGCCCACTTTGCTCAAAGCCTATGCTGATAAAATTTTAATTTTACTTTTTCGATACCGATGTATGGACTACACTGTTTCATTGAATTACTAGATTTGCCCATGGGCACGCTCCTACGGCACATCTTCAGAACGATACAATATATGAAAAGCCTTGTAAACATTAAATCAACAATTATGTAGCTCAAGTTTGAATAGTATGACAATAATTGATTGAAAAAAAAGTCTATGTTTTCATAAGTATATATATATATATATACTACTATAATGGGAGAAGGCCTTAGTGTAATTTGTCCATCTACCAACCCGTGCAACCCTCATACATAACTATTGTAAATGAGGTTTTAGAACAAATCAAAAACTATATTTATTAATCTCTACTACTATAATGGGAGAAGGCCTTAGTGTAATTTGTCCATCTACCAACTCGTGCAACGCACGTGCATAACTATTGTAAATGAGGTTTTAGATCAAATCCAGACTACGTCTGAATTTTTACTTTAAAAAAAACTATATTTATTAAGACGTGCATCGCACGTGTAAACTACTAGTAATATTATAACGGGAGAAGGCCTTAGTGTCATTTGTCATTTTGTCATTCTACCAACATGTGCAACGCACGTACATAACTAATATAAAGGAGGTTTCCGGTTCAAACCCTCCCTACGTCAGAGTTTTTATTTTTATTTTTTGAAATATATTATATTATAGATAGATAGATTGATAGTAATTTACACATCTGATGCGTGTTCAATATATTAAAACAAATTAAGTAAAAAAATCTGACATAGTGAGGACTCGAACCTGAGACCTCCTTCATATTAGTTATGCACGTGCGATTCACGTGTTGGTAGATTAACAAATGACACTAAGGCCTATTCCCATTATAATATTATTAGAGATTAGAGATTAGAGATTAGAGATTAGAGAATTAGAAAATTAGAGATAGGATAAAATGCATTTAATTATCTCTAATCTCTAATACTATAATGGGAGAATTGAGGTTGTCATTTGTAGACAATCAACTACATAATTTTAACCATTCATTTTTAAGTGAGAGTTATATTAATCATTCATTTACTCAAATGTTGTTAGTTACCATAATATATTTTAAGTTTAAATTTATTTACGACATAGTTATTTACAAATTTGTCACTCATATAAAATAAAAGTTTGTGCCACTATGGATAATTTGTAAAAAGTATGTATGAGTAAAAAATTGTCTCAAGCTCGAAGTTCGAGGTCAGATTACGCCCTATTATTTACTCTATAAAATAAAATAAAAATTGATTAAAATGTGCATCGCACATGCAGATTACTAGTGTATATATATATATATATATATATATATATATATATATATAGAGAGAGAGAGAGAGAGAGAGAGAGAGAGAGAGAGAGAGAGAGAGAGAGAGAGAGAGAGAGAGAGAGAGAGAGAGAGTGAATTAAATAAATAAATGAGTTGTTTTGGGGGGGGGGGGGGGGGGGGGGGGGGATTTGAATTTGAGTTTTGGAGGAAAAATTTTGGGGGGAGGGGAGGGAATGTGTTTTGTGATGTTAGATCTGGGCCTTTGATTTTGGGGAGATTAAAGGAGAGCCACTTGATATCTTTCTTTGCGTTTTATTATATAGATGCTGATAATTTGTAGTCCCACTCTTATATTTGCTGATTAGTTGTGGTTTGTAATTTCTCATGTTTTATCTATTAATGTTGAACTCTTACACATGCACATAAATAAAGCTTTGCTCTTCAAGTTTATTGGTGATTCAAATTATTGCGGCTGCTATTGTTTTCAGTATATCATGCATTTTGCAAGTGTTTTGACAAGGCAATGAGCACTTGGGTGAAATAGTGTTCAGCTACAATATAACAACCGTTTACAGTAGTGAGGCCAAACACTTGTACACAAGTAGGAAACATCAATGCATTACAACACACATACCAAGTGATGCAGAAAACTAGAGAGCAACAAATTGATACCTACAAACACTAAACAACACAAACCAGAATGCAACAGTATCGACAAACACTCTTATTCAGTGCCTTCACTGCCAGAACTCTGCAACTAGTAGCCGCATTCTGATCTCTGATCTCTAATATTGCGGCGGTGGTGGCACATTGTAGTGAGTAGAAGGTAGAGGCTTGTGGTAGATAGGAGGAGTTGAAGGTACACGGTAAATGGGGGGTGGTAAATTAGTAGGAGGTGAAGGCTTATGGTAAATTGGAGGCGGTAAATGAGAAGGCGGTGAAGGTTTATGGTAAAAGGGAGGTGGCAAATGAGTAGGAGGTGAAGGTTTATGATAAATGGGAAGCGGTAAATGGGTAGGATCGATGTGGACATTTGTGATACATTGGAGGTGTAGGCTTTTGGTATATAGGAGAAGGTGAGTGGTGGTGGTGGTGGTGGTGATGGTGATCTTGGTCATGTTTCGGTGGTGAGTTATGGTAATAAGGAGGATGTGCTTCATGATTTGGTGGTCGAAGATGGTAATGGTGATCATGATCATGTTTTGGTGGTGAGTTATGGTAATGAGGAGGACGGGCTTCATGATTTGGTGATGGTGGTGAAAGGTGGTGGCCATGGTGATGATGATGAGGAGGATACATTGGAGGTGCTACTTCTTGTTTTGGAGGAGCATAAGCATTGCTCCATTCCAAACAAAGCATTGCTGTGAGAACATTGAAGAAGAAGGTTATGGATTTCATTCTGTTGTTGTGTTCTCTTAGGTCAAGTCTAAAGTCTTTACTAGGGTTTATATAGATGAGAGTTTAGGGTTTCTTCTACCTTCCTTAGTTGACAATTATAGTTTGGATTAGGATGGCTTTACCTTAGGTAAGGCCAACTAATAGTAACATTATCTACGTACTAGTGTAGGCTCATGCTTTAGCTCTCTTGTTATTGGAGCATTTGGGGAAGAACTAATCAATACTTAGATTCTAAGAACATTGAAAAACTTTGATTTTTTTCCACTTCCCAAAAAATTCTAGATATAGAAAAGTTATCCTGATTAATTAATTCAATCCAAGAGGTTGACAAAGAAAATTATAACAATTTATTTATTTGCATTATGATCCCGTTGATTATGATCGCAGGGTTTGTTCTTATGCGACATAAATTAATTAGGAGGAGACTAAGGCATGTTTTTTCTACAATGGAAAATACATAATTTGCTTCCTTTATTTCCTCATCTTTTCTTTCGTTAAAATTTTTTGATTTGTAGCATTTGTTTTGCAAGATTGTTCTTAATTAGAGCATCTGTAGCCGTTTTGTTTATAAATGGGTATATGGAAAATATATAAATAGCGAATAGGGGTAGCGCTGCATTCGTCAATACTCAAAAAATGATTTTTTTTTGGATCAAACGGAACATGATATACCGTCTGAATAATTTTCGTAGAAAGCGGAAGAAAAAAATTTGAAGGAAAAACTATATATATATGTGTGTGTGTGTGTTGGACCCGTCCGACACATTAATTTAATTTTTTTTCCTCAAACGGCATATCATTTGTCGTCTAAGCTTTTTTTTTTTTTAAAAAAATTCTTTCCAATCAGCATATCGTTTTCTCAAAGTCCGATTTATTATTATTATTATTATTATTATTATTATTATTCAAACGACATACCATATGCCGTCCCAACCTTTCGCAGTTAAAATATTTTCTCAGACGGCAAATTATATACTGTCCGACACTAAGACGGTAAATCATCTTTCGGTTTCTAAAATTTGCATAATGCCACTTCGGCTGCCAAATATAAACGTCTCATGTTCATCCAATATTCAAAAAATGGATATATAGACGACGACTACAGAGATTGTTTTCTCAAAATATCTATTTTTTGAATATATAGCCAAGGAACTACAGATGCTCTTATAACATCAGATAAGCATTGGATGTTTATGGTTAAGGGTGAGGATTTATGGATTCCTATACATACATTGTTTAGTATAAGAATAGGAGTGTATTTTGCAAGAATCGAGTGTAGGTGTTCATTGAGCCCATACCTGCACTAGTACTAGCCTACCAGGCAAGCACGCTAATGCTGTATTGTATTCTATCAGATACTAACTTAATATATGTCGATCGTCACTGTTCATCATCTGCACTAAGATTTTTTTCTGTTTTTTTCCAAATTTTGGGTAAATAGCCAACGACTCCAAATGCTCTTAGTGCAATCTTCCAACATTGGGGGCTTCCATTTCTGAGTCGAAACAATTGATCCAACCATCAATTCGATATCTACCAACTGCCTTGTATTGGTGAATAGTTACAAGATGCTTTTTCTGTTGTTTTTGTTTTGTTAAAATCTTGTTAATGAAAAGTAAGTGGGGGGAGTTGATCGCTTCACCCTCACAGTTAGTTAACAGTAACACAAATATCAAGCTGTATTAGTTTAGACTTTGATAAACTAGAAAGAAAACCCATGTTCATTTCTTCAAATAAGTTGAAGCTAGCTTTGGATGATACAGGTTGCATTCCATTATTTTACATTATACTAAAACTCTTTAATCCCTTACTCTCTTCACTTTCTTACAAGGAAGCATCGAGATTACTGCAAAGCAACAAAGACACACGACAAACAACCGACATAGATACTCTTGTTTTTCTAACACCCAACGATTTTGATTATATTGTTCACATACTCTGTTTTGCTCAGCATCATGAGCTCTCAAGTTGTGCTTAGGCGTGAGTAGTAGTAGTAGGTGGAGGAGAAGGCTTGTGGTAAACAGGAGGAGTCACGTGCGCAGGAGGTGGGCTAGGCTTCTGGTAACTTGGAGGAGGTGTCGCGTGAGCAGGAGGTGCAACTGGAGTGGGCTTGTGGTAAATGGGAGGAGTCACGTGAGTAGGCGGTGGCGGAGTTGGCTTATGGTAAATGGGAGGGGTCGCGTGAGCAGGAGGAGAAGGCTTGTGGTAAATGGGAGGAGTCGCGTGAGTAGGAGGTGGCGGAGTTGGCTTATGGTAAATGGGAGGGGTCGCGTGAGTAGGAGGAGAAGGCTTGTGGTAAATGGGAGGGGTCACGTGAGTAGGAGGTGGCGGTGTAGGCTTATGGTAAATGGGAGGGGTCACGTGAGTAGGAGGAGAAGGCTTGTGGTAAATAGGAGGGGTCACGTGAGTAGGAGGTGGTGGTGTAGGCTTATGGTAAATGGGAGGGGTCACGTGAGTAGGAGGAGCAGGCTTGTGGTAAACTGGAGGAGTCACGTGAGTTGGAGGAGAAGGCTTGTGGTAAATGGGAGGGGTCACGTGAGTGGGAGGAGAGGGTTTGTGATAAACTGGAGGGGTCACGTGAGCAGGGGGAGGAGTCGGCTTGTGGTAAACCGGAGGGGTCACGTGAGTAGGAGGAGTAGGCTTATGGTAGGTTGGAGGTGATGGCTTGTGGTAAATGGGAGGGGTCACGTGAGAAGGAGGGGGTGAAGGCTTGTGGTAGATGGGAGGAGGGATGAGAGGTTTTGGAGGGGAAGCACTTGGAGGAGGTGAGCTTTGATGGATGTTATGGTGATCATGATGGTGGTGGTGGTGATGGCCATGGTCATGGTGATGTGGAAGAGGAGCAAAGGCAGATTGGCTTGGTGGAGTAGCAACATGATGGAGATCATGATGATGGTGATGATAATGATGATCATGGTGATGAGGATAGGAAGGAGGGTGAGCTCCATGGCTAGAAGTTGGTGCTATGTTAGGGAGAGTGTGTTGAGAGGAAGGAGATGATGCATTGGTGAGTTGAAGGGGGAGGAGCATTGCTAAGAGAGCAATGCACAATATGGTGATGAACTTCATCTTCATGAGTGTTGAAGGAGTGAAGGAAGGATGCTCTTTGGAATGTAGGGTTGTGATGTTTATATAGGGATGGATATATAGGGAGGATTTTGTGTCTTCATGTGTTTCTAGGTTAAGTGCATGGTTTTCAAAGTCCTACTTAGTGGGGGTTAGTAAAGTTAGGAGTGAACACTTTTTAGGGTTAGGAAGATTTTCCTGGTGTCATTTCGTGTCTACTGGTGTAGACATTTCGTTGCATAACCTCTCTATTCTGCAAATTGTTGTAGTGAGTGCTACTACTATATTGCAATAGGAAAAAAAGTTTAGAATTCAAAGTTTGATTAAAAAAATATTTATCATCTATAGTAACCGTTGGGCTGTAATTCTCTTTAGGACTATGCTTCTTTCAACCGTAGTTTATTCATACAGATCAACAATCTGTGTATCAAGCCCCCGAAGTTTTTACGATCTTAGGGATCTTCAAATTTGTAATTCTCTTGTAAATATAGGCACATATTTTGTGCGTAAAAAAATACTCGGTAGTCCGTCTTGGGCTCCCGGAAACTCAGGGCTGGCCCGGAATCTGTGTTATGTACTTAAAAAGAGCATGTAAGTTATTGTTGTTTAAAGATAATTATGAAACCAAATTAACAACTACCCATATAAACCTGCGATCTTTTTGTTCTTATTAGGTGCATGGTTAATTGGTTACTCCAGCGCTGATTATGGAGGGGAAAGCATATTGGTAAGCATTGGCCGGAAAAGAGGAAGAAATTGCCTTCTTTCTCTTATTCCCATGTTCCTTTATTTTCTCCTCTATTCTAGGCTTGTGTTGGTCATTGATTGAAGATTTGTTTGTCTAGATAATAGAGAGTGGGAGGGTGGGAGGAGTCCCACATGATGGACTTATTGGATGTTGAGAAAAGAGGAAAATGGTGTTGAAGATTTTGTTTCTTTATTGAGTAAATGATTCAACATTGGATGCCAGCTTGACTAGACTTTAGTGAATAGTCAGTCTCCCAATTGTTTATCCAATCCAATATCTTTTCTTTTCTTTTCAAACCTTGGTAGTTGTGTTGGAAGAGAGAGGTCTGGGGAGTGATAAATACGCCATTTAGACCATCATAGCATCTCACGCATGTTTTTGAGAGGGGACAGGTTAATGAGAATAAGTTTCATTCAATGTTTTACTTGGAGTGTCAGGATTCTATCCGTGTTATCAAAAAAATATATATATTTTCACTTGTATATTTTGTTATTTATAAAATAAAAAAAATTGCTACCCATATTTTATTTTCTATAATAAATTTATGTAGAGTTTGTTTTTTTTTATAGTAATTATGATTTCATTAATTACTAAAAGATGAATAGATATGGCCCAACAATTACTAAAAATAAATTTCATATAAATCTGAAGGTATGAAATAAGATATGTATAGCATTTCGCATTTTTTAATATATGATTCAAATTATAATATTAAAAATGTTTTTTTTTCCTTCATAAAGGTCATTCACAATTTTTGAAATTTTAATAAGATACCTACAATTTATTATTTTCATATACAACACCATCAATATTAGGCTCAATACAAAAATAGCAATTAAATTATCTAGTGTTAAAATAATGGTGAATATTTGGTTAACTCTAAACAGAATAAGAGTAGAATGTCTAAATAACCTCTCCCCCTTATTTAATAAGATGTTTCATATCCACTGGTTTTACTTCCTTCTTTCCCATTATTATTATTATTATTATTATTATTATTATTATTATTATTATTATTATATATCTTAAGCTAATAGGCTTACCCCATCTCTCCTTTCTCTATTTTGAAATAGAGAAAGGAGAACAAAAGTATGAATTATCACGTGCAACTCACATCACTTAAAAAAACACAAAAAAAATATTTCTTCTACCACATCTCCCCCAAATCCCTCTAACCCTAATCCTCCCTACCCAAAACCCACCCAAATCTCCTCTGTCGTAGCCGTCCATCGCCACCCATCGCTACCCTCGCCATCGCCGCCCATCGCTATCCTCCATCGCCGCCATCGCTACCCATGTGGGAAAAACCCTTATATATTGTATATGTCTGTAGTGTGGATTTCGATCGTTCGAACTTATGGAGCTCCCTCTTCTCTCAATCTTAGGTAAAAATTTCTTTTTTTTATCAAGGAATTGTAAATTTCTTATTTATAATGGGTTAATTATAAATTTGAGAAGAAACCCGTGAATTATATATTTGGTACGATCTCCATGGTTCATGATGTCAACCAACTGTTTGTCGAAATACCCATTAGACATAAGTTGTTTATCTTTTTGTAAATAGAACATGTAATGCACCCATTTCGAGTTTGTGTGGCTGAAAATGGTAATGTCTGTAACATGAATAGAATATATTTCATTTTGAGGAGATGGGTATGATGGGTTATGTTTTACCAAAAAAAAATGTTCATGATGTCCACTCCTAAGATGTATTCTGTTTTGCTGAGAAAGAATGTTGAAGGTCATTCGTGATACGCCCGAGTCAATAACATGGTTTAGATAAGTTACGTTTGAAGCACCTAAGAATGATTATTCCTATCGAATTATGCTTCGGGAGGAATAAATCAGGTCATGGGGAATTATCTGATCAGGCAGATTAAACTTTTGTAGTTTTCTAATCTGTAAAAAATGTACGTGGATCAAAGTTTCCATTATGAATATTTTTTTAACCTTGCCTTATATTTGAAATGAGCATTTTTTAAAGATTTTTTTTTTGAAAACAGATCTACATGTAATTGAATTTCATAAAAGAGGACTTCCTTATGCTCACATCTTGAGTACTGTTCGAAGAGAAGACAAGATTACCAATTTTGAAGACATTGATAGATTAGTATCCGCCGAGATTCCAGATAAGGAACAATTTTGAAATATGCTAGAATAGAAGCTTTGAAATATGCTGGAATTACAAGGGAAACAATATGCAGATAGTGGTATCTTTTCTACATCTTTGGTTTCGTTTGAAAAGTTTTGGAAAATTGTAGTATTTTATGAGTGTTTTATGGTATGATCATTTTGTAGAGACACAACTAAAGAGTAATATAGAACATTTGGAGAAAAATATTGAGGAACTTCGTAGGCAATATGAGTATTTGCAAGCAAACTTTTGAATGGAGGAATCTGACAAGATTGTAAGTAATTTTTGAAAATACCTTTTTCTTGACATCTCTAAAGGAGAGATGGGGTAAGCCTACCCAAGAAAAAGTTTGCTTGCATGTTATAGATGCCTTCTCCCATTATAATATTAGAGATTAGAGATATATTAGAGATTAGAGATTAGAGAGGTATGACATGTTTAATGATCGGACCATTGATCTTGCTGCAATAGGAAATACCCATCGAGTTTATGGGCTCAAGCCTAAAAGAGTGTGACTCACTTCTCCTGAGTGTAGGAATGCATCAGTAATGGCTGATCATATAATATCTCGTATCTATCAGCTAGTATGTCAGATTCTTAGAAAAAGCATGAAAGGAGGGTGTGTGCATCCAAATGAAGTAGCGATCAACTCTAAAATAAAAAAAAATTAAAAATGCTACACCTACTCTAAATCTATTATTTTTTTTTACTACCTTAACTGGTACTTTATTAATGAAAGTTATTATAGAATAAGTGGTAGTAAAAAGAAAAATAACAGATTTAATAGTAGTTGTAGTATTAAAAAAAAAAAAAAAACAAGAATACAAGTGTCACTGCAGTTTAGTGGTAATTTTTTTCTAATGAACAATAGATCGGGGATTTAATTTTTGTAATATTATATTATGCAATTATTGTGAGAACGTATGCGTGCATGTGTGGCTAAATGTAAATTTTAAAGGGAAATTTTTTTTTAAAAAGCTGCCAAAGATTTATTCCTAGCCAATCGATGGTTCTTTCCTCAGGTTACTTTTTTCTGGGTCATGTTTCGTGTTTCATTCATTAATTTTGCTGCAACAAACGAATCATGCTTGGTTTTTCGTGTACTGTCACCTTTGCAGGTTGGGCACATGGGTTGGGTCAAAGTTTGTACACCTAACAACATAATGGGTAGTGTCGGCTTTTGGATCTGAAGTAGCACGCATCTTAAAGCCTATATGTACCCTTTTGTTATACTCATGCAAGGTACAAATCGATTATGGGTCACCCCCATAAAGACATGTCATTTGGCTATTTGCGCTGCAATTTTAAGAAACAATAAATAATTTTTTTAAAAAATTTACAAGACACTTGTGCTCACGGAAAACTGACTCTAGCATCTTTTCTAAGTAAGATCTGTAAATTAACATTGCAAATGCGAGTCCAACGAAAAAGCTCGCAATTGCAAACTTCCCTTGCCTAGCCACCCAATCGGAGCAAACATTGCTCTCTCTCTCTCTCAATATGACAGCAGGGCCGGGTCCCGGGGTCCAAGGCGGAATATCCAAATAATTATTTTTGGAGGTTCTTAATTACAAATTTTGTCCGACATTAAACCCAATACCTCCTTTATAGTATTAGTTATATATGTGCATTGCACGTATTTGTTGGGTTCCAATGCACGTGTTTATTTGGTTATAAATAAAGTTTGTATATTGGTAAATTCTTCCATTAAAATATTAGAGATTTTATATTGGCAAATTCTTCCATTAAAATATTAGAGATTTTATATATATATATATATATAGAGTAATGCTAATATGTATAGAGTAATGCTACATCCACTACCAATTTCACTACATTTTTCTTCACTACCTTAGGTGGCACATACCAATAGGTAGGAGAAGATAGAGTATATGGGGGAACTCTCCAATAGGATTATGCCACCTAAGATAGTGAAGAGAATGATAGTGAATTTGGTAGTGGCTAAAGCATTACTCTTATATATGAGTATATATGTGTGTTGTGCTGTAGGTCTTTAATGGGCCGGCCTATAACTCCTAAGAAAAAAGACATCTCGATCATATATGGGCCTTATTAGCCCAGCCCAAAAAAGCCCGTTGCAACTAGTGGCGAAATGTAAATAATCCCCTCCACGTGGCGCATCCACCCTCGTTACGTGACCCCGGGTCCACCAAACTACGACCGTTAAAAAATCTCACTTCATAACTGACTCGCTGTCCCAAAAAACCCTGGCCCCTAAAATCTTTTCCACCGATTCTCCGAGATTCAAGATACTTGATTCGAATCTTAGCCATGGTTGGAAACCTTAACGGATCTCAAACGGATCGGATCCAGAAACCCGACCCCTTACCCGAAGAAATCGATCCCAAGAAGGTGATCCCGCCGTCGGACTGTCAGGTGTGGGGTTGCGGTGAGCTCGAGATCTTGCCATGGCAACGAGGTTGAAGATTTGAGGAAGGAAAAGAGAAGAAGACGATGGTGAATTTGGGAGAAGAAATCACTATTTCATTAATGAATCAAGTTTGTTACAGATTGGAGTACTTATAGCTGGAGAGTGAGGCGGTTACACAAAACGACAAGAATTCGAATTAGCACGTGCAAAACACACCATGCCTTCCCGCCAACTCTCCCGCTCTAACCCAATTCAATCTAAGTGCGTAGTGCACGTAACAACAACAACAGACAACAATACTAAACCAGTACATACAGCAATACCAACACAGCTACACTCTTACAACTGAACCCATGCCACAGGTTGTTGAGGATGCCGATCATAGCTTCACTCCGGCGACGGGAAGATCGCCGGTGTCCCTGACACGGACTAAACGGGACCGGCGGAGATCGGGAGATCGTTCTTGGTCGGAATGTACACACGTCATGCTTTGAGATTCGCGAACCGGATGCTGATTACAACGTGACGGGCGATAGGGAGGCGTACACGGCCAGCGTTTTGGCGCGGTACAGGAAGTCGCTTGTGGAAAGGACCAAGCATCATTTAGGTATAACGATTCGATCTTGAGCTTGATTGTGTTGACATTAATGAGCAAGTTTCGTATGCTATATGATTACACAAAGTTGTAATCAGTATTTTATTTGATGATACATACCAATGCCAGATGAATTCTACGTCGGAATCCAACACATCAGTTACATGATGGGTACAATAAGATATTAACACAACTCTTATTATTTATTTAAGTGGATGGGTAGTTATTTGATACTTGACTGCAATGGGTTGTTAATATAGATTGACTTAGATTGTTGTGGATGATTTTTAATAGGAAATTGGTTTTAAGTTGATGGTTTGCATTACTGGGACTTAAATGCGTGGTTGAGATTCGTAAAAGTTGGGTTGTCTACATTTCATACAACTCCAACTCTCTGTTTATAATTGTTTAGTTTTATTTATTTACTAGGGTTTTCTCAATTTAGTCCTATAATTAACATGTAATATCGATTTAGTCTCTTCGTTTGTAACAATGTTGGCTATGGCTTGATAATTGGCTTAAGCAATGTTTGGATCCAAATTGTTTGGGAATCATTATCGGCATATAGTTCATAATTCATTGTTTTTTCAGTTTGTTCTGTCCTCTATGTTTTTTTTGTGTGTATTTTCATTTGTCTACAACTAGTTTTGCAACAAGGAGAATGTTGCTATGTTTATTTGACTACAAAAATGGTTTTATATATATATTTGTTATTCTTGTTGTTTATATCAATATGCTTTGTTGTTGTTGTTGTTTATATCCATATAATATTTGTTATTACAGTTCTCTTACGGAAGCTTTTTGTATAGCCATTTCGGAAGCTGCTAGCTGCGGATTACTTACTGTGAGCACAAGAGTTGGAGGTGTTCCAGAGGTACTCATTTTAGCTATTCTGTTACGACTTTGTTATGGTTTCACAAATTATAAAAGTTTCTCCTTGTTTAGTGTTTAGATGTCAATCCCACCAAAATTTCCATAATTTGTTAAAATTACTGAAAAACTTGGTATGTTGTTGTAACCCATAGAGATTCAAGTATATGGTAAATATATGGTAAGGGCCTTCTGTGGTATATATGATATAACATGGAGTTCAGGCATTACATAGAAATGCAACTAATTGAGGGTTACTCAAAATAAGGAAGTAATTTCAGGGAGATATAGAAGAAAAAAGAAAACCTTCTTTTTCTTAGTAAACGAAGCAAAGAGATTAAAAAGAAACAATTTTTTGCTGATTATGTGGCTGGTTCTTCCACATGACATGGTAGTGCTTGCTGAGCCAGTGCCAGGAGACATGGTTGCTGCTATTAAAAAAGCAATTGACATGCTTCCAAGTATCGACCCACATGCTATGCACCAAAACGTGCAAGTCTCTCTTCTTTGACATTAGAGTTGGAGGGTATACATATGAGTAGTCGATAGATAGTTATTTAGAGGAACCTGTTTGGATATGGATGTAAGGTGGGGGTAACTAGAGGTATGTAAAGGCATTGAGGATTCCTTTAGTTACCTAAACTTTACTGTTTGGATGTGTCCAGTTAAGATAACTCCAGTTATCTCCTCCACAAATTAAGATACTTGGAGGTAGCAGAACTCCAACCCAAGCTAATGCATCTTACCTCCACTCTCTTCTGTTGTCTCTTCGTATCCTACCTTTGTAATGCAAACATATTCGTAAAAGATAAGATTAGTTAGCTTATGTGTTGATGTATAGGCATCCAATGTTGTTCTAACTCTTTATGTAAGCAAGCCGTTGAAGTTTCTTCCAATTGTATTTTTGCTATAAAACACAAGTTAGCTTGTTATTTATAACTCTCTATCCAAACAGGCTCTTGAAGTTTGTTTCAATTGTATTTTTGTTATAAAACACAAGTTTCTAAATTTGTTTTCTTTTGTCTTGCTCAGATGAAAGGCCTCTATAGTTGGCCTGATGTTGTTAAAAGGACACAGGTTGTATATGATCTTGCACTGAAGAGCTCTGACCAAAATTTCATGGGACGCCTTCCCAGGTATATGCTTCTATCTTTGCTTTTTACATTTTTAGCAGACAGTCATGCGCATTTTATCTATTTGTGAGTATGCTTGCACTTTTTGGTACTGAGTAAATTTTAACATGGCATTGAGTTTCCAGCTGGCCCTACATTATGTCCTTAGAGATTAATCCATTTACTCCCTAATACAAAATCTATCATCTTCCTCCGTATTGCAGGTTCTCCTAGTGTAGGTGAATTTTTTGAGTTTGCTCCTTTTTTACTTGAGCATAGAGATTTTCCTATCCGTCAAACGGTCTATAGGCTCAGTGGCGGAGCTATGTTGGGGGCCGGGGTGGCCCGGCCCCCCCCAAAATTTTATAAAACCCCTTAAAATTTTTGAATTTTTAAAAAATCACCATTAAATCTATTAAATTTTATTATTTGGCCCCCCTAAAATTATGGAAAAACACCAATATATTTATTTAGTCATAGAATATTTTTTTGCGCCCCCCCCCCCCCCCCCCCCCCCCCCCCCGGAAAAATTGTTCTTGCTTCGCCCCTGTATAGGCTTTTACATGATGGCCCTTTTCTCCGTATTTTCTTAATATGAAAAATTGGCATCAAGCCGCCAAGTCGCCAACTGAGGGTTGATATTGGTTTGACAGCTGGTCAAAACCTTATGTAGATAGAATCACACTGTATATGTATCTATTTACCTTATGGTGACATGCAGATAGCTGTGCTCGTTCCCTATTTGACTGAGGTAGGATGTTGTTCTTTAGTTGAAATTTAGTTTTATTGAGTGGATCCTTGTTTCCTTTTTGTTTGTTTTTGGCATGATTTTTGTTTCCTTTTACTCCAATATGATGTCCTTACTCTGCAAAAGTTGTAACTGGGTGATTAAGGTGTTCCTTCGAGTTGGCGCATGGAGCCATGTCTATTTGCACATAAAAATTGCTATGTAAATGATTTTTTTAAAAAAAAGTTTTCCTTAAAAAAACATATATTTGCTGTGAGATGAAGTGAAACTGAGCTAGTAATTCAACAAAAGAAAACAGTTCCTTTTAAATACCCTTAGAATATTAACTTTTACCTTCATAATATCCCTTTAGAAAGATCAGCTTATTATCTGTACTTGTATATTTTGAAGGAGGAAGGAAGGAAATTTCATGTATTTATAAAGTTATTTTCATTCCCTGTTCCTTCACTGTAATGACATCGATAACTGGGTTATAATTTTATCAGCCAATTAGCAAAAGTGAAACTAAAATCCGAATTTGCTTATGCTAAATTTTCTTTCTCTTTATACAGATACCTCAGATGCGGAGCCTGGGCAGGCAAGCTGTTTTGCGTGATCATGATCATCTGCTACAATTTTTGCAGGTATCATTTAGAACCTAGCATTTTCCTTTTTCCACTCAGATTTTGTTCTCGTGTTGGTAAATTTTTCTAAACGAGCATTATTTCACTTGTTACCGTTAGCAGTCGCAGAGTATAGAAGAGGTGCCTGACACAATATTAGCTCAATATCAACATGACGAGATGCCACACAATTTTCGGAGCAAAGATGATGTAAGGGTTAGGACTGTTCAGCATACATAAGTTTAAAGAGAGTGTATATGCTCAAGGGAAATACTGACAATATTTGAAAGAGAGCACGGAACTGTTGTATGTAAAAGCATTGTAAAATGTATATGTATGCATATACGCAAAGGTTGTCGATGAGTTTTAGGACCAGAAGAAACGTTGTCAAAGTGAATGACCACATCATCAGGTTCACGGTCGAGATTTTTGTTCTCAAAATTTCTATTTCATGTTGCTTACAATCTGAGCAGTGCTCTTCCCTTCCGAAAAGTGCTTTGGGGTGTTGTATTCTTTGATCGACTATGAACTATCTTTTGTTTCTCGATATCTTTGTTTAGCTCTGAGTAAAAAGTGAGAATTGGTTGGTTTTTCATCTGTGCTGAAAGACTATATCTTACATTCCATTCAAATTAGTTATCGGGCAGATTGGCTGTTCAATTTGGATGGTTTTCTACAGGAATTTAAGCTGGGGATATTTTCACTCATATGTATGCAATCCCTTAAAATATACTAGTAATTTACACATTCAATGCACGTCTTAATAAATATATATTTTTTAAAAGTAAAAATTTTGACGTGGTCTGGCCTTGGTCTGGCCTACCTCTAACCTGAGGCATCTTTTATATTTGTTATGCTTGTCTTAATAATTTTTACTTTTTAAAAATAAAAATTCTGACGTAATGAGAACTCGAACCTGAAATCTTCTTTATATTAGTTATGTACGTGCGTCACACGCGTTGGTAGATTGACAAATAACACTAAGGTCTTCTCCCAGTCTAATATTAGATATTTAAATTAATATCATCCAAAAAAAAACTTCAAAAACATAAATTTGAGCCAAAATCCAAGCTACTTCAGATATATAATAAAATTAACTTGGAAAATAAAATTATAAGTAAATTAAAAATTCTAAAACCTATGTGAACAAAAAGGTGAAGAAAACCGAACATAATCACTGAAAAAGAATAAAAAACAATTTAGAGTATAATTATGGCCCAGATTAAAAAAAGGCCCTGAAACGTGCAAAGATGGGCCCAGAAACTTCAGCGGCATTTTTTGGCTTCACAAATGGGACTGTCCTCTTTGGTCTTTTCCTTTTCCCGAAAATTGTACGGTCCCTCCCAGTCCACTGTTTCGAAACGTGAAAAAAATTAGAATGCCTGAAATGTGCCGTATATTTAGCAGAATGCCACTGAAGTTGTTTGTATTTACGGGCGGTGCCATTTTAGTTGTTCTAATTAAATGGGCTAATAATAAGGTACTTCTAAATGGGCCCTAATTAGCCCACTTAGAGTTTAAGTATGTTATTTACTCTTTCAAAGTTCCAAATAGCCACAGAGTCTGTTAGCAGAATTAGCCACAAAATGAACACTCTCTCATCAAAGAACGACCGGGCAAAGCTTATTGTTCACCGGAGTGGTTGGCGGCTCATCTCGCTGCTCCCTTTATCATCTTCCGGTTCGGGTCTTTTGTAGCTTATCCGGAGACCCAAGGCGAAAGACCGAAATAATTATTTTTTTGCTCCTAATTCCAATGTAATTTTTTACACGCAAAATACGTGTCTATGTTTACAAGGAGAATATAAATTTGGAAGCCTCTTAAATTGCAAAAAAAATCGGATGTCTAAGACGGCCGCCTCACCGACCTCAAGGTGGGGGCCGGCCCTGCAGCTTCCGAGACAATTCAGTCATCATCAAAACCATGTTCAAGATGCAGGAACGAACTTTGGTGATTCAATCATTGAGAAATTAATATAACATGGGTGTAAAATGAACAAGACGATCCGTCGTTCGTCCGAGTCCTACTCGAGAAATGGCTCGACCGTGGACCGTCCGAACTGTTATACGAACCGAACTTGGACAAATTATTAAATCCGATTTTTTACCGAGCTCGAGCCAGAAATAAGTCTATCCGAGTATAATTGCGGTCTGATGCTTTACCGAACCGAGTCTGGACTATAAAATTTTTGTCCGACTTAGACCGAGCCAAACATAAACCCGTCCGAGTAGAATTTCGGTCCGAACTTAAACATATGGCTGTCTGATCCCATTGGGTCCGATTTATAGCCCTGAGAACAAATATATAAACATCTAGGATACTACAAAACAATGAGAAAGCAATGAAACTCGAACAATAACAAGCACATTCACACACCCTATCTATTCCATTCATATAGCATAGGCATTGATCATCGAATAGTATTTATTTTATTTTATTTTATTTTATTTTTCTTTTTATTCCATTTTATTTAAATGGCATGACAAAACTGTGTATATGGAAGAGGCGCAGAGACTTTCGTATGGGACAGAACCAAACAGATGTGGTCACTCTCGGTGAAACTAAGGTAACAAATTTCCGCCGTATAAAAACTCCAAAATCGGTTTTTTATTTTTTTGAAGCGGCAAATGACGCGGTGATGAATACGTGAAATCACCGGTCGGTGTTCCGACTCCAACTGCGAGCATCTCCCTTTTGGGCCGAGATCTGTTGGGCTGAACTGGTTAAAAAGAAGATTACATGGCCCATTTCTTAGAAATTGTAAGTTGGGTTGGGCTGGATTGGGCTACAAGCGCAGAAAAAAATAAAAAGAGGATTTAAGTTGGGAACTTCGTGAATAGAAAGAACTGAAATCAATCTGAGTGTTATTTTAAATTCCTTACATTTCGAGAACTGCTGATTTTTTTGAAAGCTTATATTCCATTGAAGATACGACCATCAAAACCTCAACAGCTAATGAGACAACTCTATGACCATCAAAACCGTAATCAAGGTGCAAGAACGAACTTCTGTGATGCAAACTTTCCGAAGATAATGAAACGCAAACAAAACGAGTATAATAATAGGAGAAAGCTCGAGTTATAGTTTAACTGCCAGTAGGGCCGGCCCAACACTTATTGAGGTCTAAAGCGAACTCCGAAATGAGGCCTTTTAAAAACTTATAATAATATTTTGTTAAAATTAATATATTTTTATTTAAATGTTATCTTTCGGGCTCTTTGAGATGCAAAATCATTTAGGGCTTTTTGGTACATGAGGAGACCTATTTCGGACTTTTTGGTATGTGAGGAGGCATTTATTCTTTAGATTTTTTAATTTTTAATTTTTAATTTTTTTTCATTTTTTTTTTTGTTTTGTTATTGTTGTCGTTGTTGTTTGAGGTTTGAAGTCCTAGCTTTGGTTGCTTTATCCTTGGGCCGGCCCTGACTACCACTCTGCCAGAGATACGGCTAAACCTACACAAATGATTTCCTACAACTGAAAATTACTAGCGTGCGAGCACAATCTATAATCTGCCTAAAACCAGATCATATAAACATTCGGATAGAACTGAAAAACACATTCCAAAGCACACCCTCGATGATCCATTAATACTGGATTACATAATCTTTCTTGAATTCGTTTTATTTCATATACCATACAGCTGTTAGGGAATTAAGCATTGTGGGGAGGGGTTGTAGAACAGTAATAACCAAGAACAACGAATCAACCAAACAAGTAGATCAAAGCAAGGACATAAAGCACACTATTTTGTCCTGGTTCAGATGAACGGAATCTAAAAGAGAAATAACTGAAATATTATTTAGCTAGAAAATATACAAGAATTACAATCACTATCACCAAAAACATATCTATGTCAAACCTCACTAGAAGATACTTTGTTGTTTTACAATGCAAATCTCACTGGAGGTCATTACATTAATATATAGAGATCTAGAAAAATTCTAGGTTGTTGTTTTTTGATAAAATAACCGTCTCATATACCCTGAAGAGAAAGTTACATGATACAAGGCGTACGATCTAACCTAAAGAAGAAAACAGATCCACCGGGCCCGACCCAAATCTGTTGATGTACCGCTGTCGGGCGACTACTCCCAAGAGTAGTCGACTGCACCTGGAGTCGAGGCAGTGTTTACGGTTGACTGCTAATAATATGTCAACTCTATCTCACTCAGAAACAACAGTATCTTCATGCTCCAATATCCACTTCGAACCTCTTCTCACTTCATCATCTTCTCTGTACATCGACTAGTATACAAGACATAAACCCAACAATAGCTACCTCATAATTTGCGAAATATCTTAATGCCTGAATTTTTTGCCGCCATAGGCCACTTTTTAAAAATATTTGCGATTATGAGCCAGTTTCGAAACTATTCGCGCTTGTGGGCTAACTTGTGTCACGTCAGCAGCGGGCGCTATTCTTATTAGCGACATATTCATTTTGAATGCCGCTAATGAGAATAGTAGCCTATGTTTTAAATGTTTTTGAATTTTTTATTTGTTGTTGCTATTCCCACTAGCGACCTTAGTATATATGAGGTTGCTGGTGGAAATAGCGACCTCGAATGAATATAGTGAGACACTTAGCAATTCCTAAAGAGTTTTTCCCAAAAATTTAAAACAGAGGTCGCTATTTCCAATAGCGACCTCAGTAGGAAACACAATTTCCTAATTCTTTGTAAAAATTGCAAAATAGTCATACAACTAAGGCCTCTATTCGGAATAGCGACCTTAGTACAATAAAGACCTCTATTCCGAATAGCGACCTTAGTTTTAAAAATAAATTGATTGTCATTTTTCAGAAAGCAAAAGCTTTCTAGATTTTGCCAAGTGTTAGAATACAGCTCATTAAAGGTCGCTAATCCCATTAGCGACCTCATATATACTAAGGACGCTAGTGGGAATAGCAACAGCAAACAAAAAATTCAAAAAATAATTAAAACCTAGGTCGCTATTTTCATTAGCGATCTCAAAAATGAAAAGGAATAGCGGCCGCTGCTGACGTGGCACAAATTAGCCCAAAAACCCTGATAGGTAAGGAACTGGCTCAAAAATGCAAATATTTTCAAAAAAGTGGCCTATGCAGGCACAAAAATTCTTAATGCCTTGGGTGCTACTGAAATCTGTCAATTCCCGAGCAATCGCATTTCAGGGGCGAAATAGCTACACACATCTTCACCTAGCTTCCCGAAATCACCAAGATTCATCGCCACTATCGTCTCCTCCTCCGCTTCTGCGCCATAAACGAACTTTTGTGATGCAGTCACTGAGAAATCAAGCCAACATAAACTTCCATGATGCAAACAACGAGAAAGCAGCGACACATGAACAATCAGAATATACCCAAACATGAAGTTAGATTTATAGTTCAACCACCAGATACATACACCCAAATACAAAACAGGAATCTGAAACAAATGCTTTCCCGCAACTTCAATCCCGAACGAACTCCGTTGCATAGAACCCGACGAGCACATTCTATATCATCACATATCCTACGAAGTACTAGTATTTCTAACACCTCGGGCACCAATGGAAATCTTCTGTCAATTCCCAAGAAATTCTCATTTCTGGATTCAAAATAGCTACACTCATAGTCATCAAGCCTCCTGAAATCACCGAGATTAACTTCAATCCCGAACGAACTCCGTTGCATAGAACCCACGAATTCCGTTGCATAGAACCCGACGAGCACATTCTATATCATCATATATCCTACCAAGTACTAGTATTTCTAACACCCCAGGCACCAATGAAAATCTGTCAATTGCCGAGAAATCGCATTTCAGGATTCCAAATAGCTACACCCATAGTCACCAAGCCTCCTGAAATCACCGAGATTAACTTCGATCCCGAACGAACTCCGTTGCATAGAACCGACGAGCACAATCTATATCATCATATATCCTACGAACTACTAGTATTTCTAACACCTCGGGCACCAATTAAAATCTGTCAATTCCCGAGAAATTCGAATTTCAGGATTCCAAAATTCATCTCGGCGACACCCACACCATTACCACTACCACTACGACTCTCACCATTCCGTCCGTCTCCTGCTCTCCAGCTTCCTCCTGTACGGCTGCTCCGGCTCTGGCAGCGCAGCAACCCATCGCAAACATTGCCAGTGAGTCGGTATCCGAATTCACTGTACTCACATCCAAATAAGAACCAGACTTAACCGCGTCATTATGCTTGCACTCCCTGCAGCCCCAAACCCTGTACTACTTGTTCATGTCCTCTGAAACTGCTCTTCGCGGAGGGTTCGTTGGTGTTCTTGATTCTCGATTACTTCTAGAACCTTCTGGAAGAATGCATTCTGCTTGTCCATTACTTGTTTTGTGAAACCCTCGATTAGACACATCATCATCATCTTTGCTAATTTGGCCTCTCTCTTTCGCTTCTTCGACTTTGTGGTTGCTTCTTCTTCGACGTTGGAGATGGAATCTGAAGATGACCATGGGGAAGAAGTGAATCCAACGGCGGCGGTGGTGATGGGGTTTTGGAGGAGGACTGGCGGCGGTGGAGTGTAGTTGTTTGTCAATTTTTTTATTTATTTTTTGTTGGTTGGGGGGCTGTTTTGTGCAGGTAAACCGTCTGAGGTAATGTCTTAAGGTGAGTAAGAGCATCTAGACGTAGTTATAAAATGGATATTTATTAGCACATAGAAATAGGAAATTTAGAAGTGAGCTGTAGTTGTCTAAATTCAAATTTTGGCTTCTCAATATAAAAAAGAGAGACAGAAGATGTTGGAGTTTTTTTTTCCTGTTATTTTAATATCAGACGGATATTGTATCCCGTCCGAGAAAAGAAAATTTCTGAATTAAAAAGTGAATGACCCATAATATAGACCATAGGCCTAATGTATAGGATTTAAACAAATTTTGAGAATTGGGTTCTCAGGCGGTTTATCATCTTCCGGAATTTGGAATTTATTTTCTCAGAATGGAACCCAAGTCTCCGCATGACCCTTTTCCCGACATACTCACTTCACTTCGCAGTCTGATCCGAGTCTGCCACCTCGCAAAACCCCACGCAATTTCGATCCAGAACCTTGTTCTTCTTGTTGTTGATGGGCATTTTCCGATAGTTCTTTGCTTTCGGGTTTCCTGTGTATAAGGTTTTGGAGGAGGGTCTGTGCTGTTCTTGATGCTCTGAAGCTTCTAGAAGCTTCTGGAGCATTGCATCTTGCTGGTCAGTGACTTGCTTCATGAACCCTTCAAACAGTGACATCATCTTTGAAGTGGTGGTGGGTGTTGTCGGGGTGATCATCTTTGGGTTTTGCTAGGGTTTTAGGGGAAGTAAAGTTTGGATAAGGAGATGGGTAGTTGATTATTACATGACTACCACTCATAACATACATGTTTCTTTTACCACTTGAACAGTAACTAGCACATAAACGGCCCAGCATTTCCTCCTATAGTTATAACAGTAAAGATGATAAGTAACGTTTTCTTAAGCCAGTTTTAGATCTTGCAAAGTTTAAAGATACACACTATATGAGATCCCCCTTTTTTATTTTGTGGTGAAGCAAATTTAAGAAGCACAAGCCGGAAACCGTTGAAACACAGAAAAAAAACATTACCTGAAAGTAGTAGCGATATTTCACAGATAATTCGAGGTTGTGCAAGACATCAAGACCTGTATACTACAAAGCGAAGCCTGACAGGAACATAATTTTCATCGACAAAATTGAAAAGAAAATAAACAATCATTAATCTAAGTACACAGACAAAGATTTATTCAGAGAGTCGATGCTTTGCTTGTATTCATCTCAAATATCCATCTTCGGAAACATTGTGGTTTGATACCATGGACACAAACACGAATATAATTGAGTAATAATCATATAAATCTTCTAGTAGGTCTTACACATAATTTTGTGTTCTTTTGGAGAAGATAGGGAATTGATTCTGGTAGTCATACCTTCCTTCTCACAATTGCCGCCTCAAGCGCAATATGCAAACCATCGGCATCCTGTGCACACAATTGAAGAATCAGAAACATTAGGGCTTCATTTAGCTCCCCGAGTCAAATTAAGTTTGTCCCTTCATTTATATAAATTTCGCAACGACATCTAGGACTTAAGTAAAGTTCTGTCAGGTTACTTCTTTTAGCTTTTCAAATAAATTGAAAAAAAAATGTCATGCATGTAAGTCCTTTAACAAGAAATTACATATATAATGACATGTTACCTCCTCTCCCCATCCCTCGACAACAAATATACACAAAGCATAGCCATCTGTAGTTGAGAAACAATGAGCTTCACGAATGTTCAATCCAATTTCAGGCACGATAGAGGACAACTACAAAAACATAAAATAGTTAGAATCCAATTGCTTGTTTAGCATTAGTAAGGATATAAAATCTATATTTGACAAGATTTTGTACTATCAATAGTCAAGGCTCCATACTGTGATACACTAACTATTATGTAATCCACATACCCCGCCAAAAGTTGCGAAAATAACGCATCCAAAACATGAAATATTACTAAAATAATAGTATGTATAGGTCAAAGTACTCAGCAGATAACACAAGCAAGAGTATTATGGAGAGGTGTAAAGGATTGTAATGTAAAAACCGAATTTTTTGAATATTTATCCTTCTTTCGAATAAGCATATTTCTCCTTGCCTTTTGTTGATACCATGTGGTTTTTGGGGTAATTTTGTCGGCTAAATGTGAAAAAACCTCACAAAACTTTTTTTAAAAAACCTCCCTCAACTATGTTTTGAACACAATTTTTTTAAAAAAAATCTCACTCACCCATGCCTTGAAAACATAGTTGAGGGAGGGTTTTTTTTTTTAAAGTTGTGTGGGGTTTTTTGAAAATCGGCAATGCTTGTGTGAGGTTTTTCACATTTAGCCTAATTTTGTGTAATAAGAACTTCTGTCCGTCGTTAGTTATCATTTAAAATATTTATTTCATGACAAATTGCAAGGATGAAAACTATATTTGTTTTCTTCGTTCTCATATAACAAAGCCTTGTGATTAGAAATAAAATAAGAAATCGTGCCCCATCTACATCAAAGACAGAAAGCACCAACATAGATAAAATAAAAGAATTCAGTTGTTAAGCCAAATTGTGGGGGGAAATTAGCAATAAAGAATACTTGACCTACCTGGCTAAGCAGCTTAGGTTTTTCAATGGAACAAAGTATAATCTCATGAATTGGGGCATAAATTACATCATGCCTGCGTAGTATTAATAAAAACAGTTTACTAAAACAACATTGAAGGTGAAAAAATCAACTACAAAGCCAGTAGTAATAGAGTATGGATATGGACATATAATTCATCCGAGTAGAAACCTGATGATAGATTTAATTAGCCCAAGTATTGGAATACGATATTGTTCTATGTTCTTGTAGAGAATGTTTGAATACATGTAACAGTTAAACAACTGAGTTTGCCAATTATCTGATGTGTAAGATTACCTTGCAAGAGCAACTTCATCCGCATTCATTCCATCTTCAGTGTCCTCAGTGGTTGTCCCCATATCCATAACTGCTTCTTCGATCTTTGATTAAGGTACAAAGTCAATCTCACAATTTTGATTCCACTCAAATAGTGTCAACAATCGAGAAATAATAGATATTTGAAAATGTTAGAGCATGCAAGGACGAGGAAGAACAAACACAGCAACAACTTTGACAAGTCGTGAATGGATCAATAAAAACAGCCTATTTAGCAAAGTCTGAAGCAGTCCCTAGTATCAAATAAAAGAGAGTAGAATATATACAGAAGACAGAACTAAACTGATTATGCATAATATGTATGGAAGCATTCGTGTGAACATTAGCATACTAAAGACGGTAAAATAACATAGAAATAAAGGATAACTCCCAATACTGCAGGGGAAATAGCTGTCACCATTACTAATGGTATTGGCTGGTTGAATAAATAGTAGCAGGGTAATAGCATGTCGTGTCAGTATCCGATCCTGATCTATTTCAAATGCAAAATAGATGCAAAATAGATCACGGAAGAGAAACTCATTCCGTCCTTTTTAAGATAAATTAAACACTATACTGAATAAAGCAACATACGTTGAGTGATACCTTCATTAATCGGACATGAAATACTACGCACTTGGTTGGGTCTTTAGCTTCCGCAAGAATATGTTGGTGTAATAGAACATCTTCTGCTCTATCAACATTTATATCCACCAGATATCTATATGAAACCAAAATTAGCAACAAAATGAATGAAAAGGAAAAAGATCCTCACAACTTCAAATACAAACTATGCCTAAAATTCCACTATTAAATCAAGGCGAAATAGCCGAAAAACTACCCTAAACTCTTCAGTTTTTTAAATTAATTACCCTATTCTTTACTATGTGTAACCCCCAAAAAGCTCTCATTTTTACTGATAAGAGGTAGATAATTGTTGCAATTCTAAACAAAAGAGAAAGTTTGAGGAGGTTTTACGCATATTAAAACATCAAGTTAAAGAACTCAAAAAATCTAGGGTAGTTGTTTGCTATTTAGCCCTACTTAAATGCCAAACAATAACATTCAAAAAAAAATCACTAAATTATAGAGCAGAATTGGAAGTCTTCTTCCAAATTATATTCATTCAATCTATAATAAGAAATAAAGGATATTAAATTACAAGAAGACCTATAAAACAAATTCCCATATTCAACGAATCAAGAACATGTCAAAACTAGGATGTGTTTCCTTACAAGATAAAGAAGTAAACATAAGTTGAAATAACTATATCTGAAAACATTAATAACTGACCAAGAAAACTAAAACTGCAGAACTGCATCTGCCCAAAAGAGGAAACTATTCGAGAGGAAAAAACAGCATGTGGTATTAAGAAGCTAGGCCACAAATCCGGAACCTAGAAGGCGGTCAAAGGTTTGCAAACATGAATACCTCAGAGGCAACCGGTTGAAATGAGCATCAAGCTGATCTTTGAAGTCTTGATTTGCAATTGCATCCTTGTTCTTGACGTTCATGAGCTTATTGTAGATATTGGTTTTGATGTTTTTAATGTTATTCACACGGTATCCCCTCGAAGGTGATGAGCTCTCGTACATCCTCTCATCCATCGAATCCGCCATCAAAAAAATCTCAAGAACTATAAAAGAAGGTGAAGCAGAGAGATCAAGAGGAAAGGCTGGTCACTAAAATGACTTACAAAACAATTGAATAGGTAATGCAAGAATGGTAGGTCATTGTAGATATAAAAAATCAGAAGGCTTATGTCTCTCTCATGGAATTGTATTATTATATTTGTTTCTTTTTCATTTACATTCATTCATTTGGGTCTATATGTATGCTACATATTGATCAAGGGGCATAAAGAATAGTCAACCATTTCACTAATCACTAGAGAGGAACTAATCAAATTAGTACCATTGGTAGTATCTACTAATTATATGTTTTGGTTTTTCATCATTATTACTCGTCATTATTTGCTAAGAGAAGAAAGAAATCTAGAAGTAGAAACATATGAGAAAAAACTCTCATCATGGGGCCCAAACTAAGCATTATATGTTCTCGTTGGTAATTAATTATTTTGTTCTCTTCACAAGTTAATTGCATATGTCCTTGTACATGTGCCTGTTTACTTGTTCTAACTCATTCGATCTGTGTCAAATTTTTGTTATGCTACCTGTTGAGTTCAAGGGTCAGCTATCGGGGAAAACTAAGTGCGAAAACCAACTAACTATTTATACACAGACTCAATTCAACAATAAGAAACCGAAGAAGTAAAATAGAGCAGCTTTCACTTGACTGGAAAAGGCTGAGAAAGAAAATACTAACCTATAAATTGAGTAGCATCTACAAGATCTTCTCTTTCCATCTACAGTTCCTTATGACCTATGCAATAACAAGTGAAACCAATAAAATTCAGATTACAATTAAGAGACAAATCAATCATAAATGATAAGGAAATTGATGAGTAAATAATTATACCATAAGGAAAGGAGAACCAAGAAGGTATAAAGCATCAAGATAGCAACAAATTCAAGAAAGACATAAATCAGAAGTATATTGCTTTCTATCATATATTTCTGATAAGAGCTTTCTATCATCTAGAGAAACAATTACACAGTCAGCAAGTCGAAAAGGAGAAAACAACTAAATTGTCATACACTTGTTCAATTCAATGCTTGTATAATATGCCTGTATGATTTAGAGCAAAATCTCAGATAATGCAAAGAGATCTAGAGATCACATAACAGTATACATTCTGTGCGATTGTGCAAGAGACCTAGAGGTCAAATCTCGCTTGCCAAGTACCTGGGGGTAAAGAAAATGAAAATAGAAAGCCAAATTGTCTTATTTAGATTATTGAACAATCACTAAACTTTCACCTGTCAAAATGATAGAACAATCCTGCTCTATTCAGGAAAGTAAGCGTCACGGAGACTTATCATGTTCAAATAATACAAAATATTACAATAACAACAGGCATAAACATTCTGTATAAACTCAATATGTTTGTTACTTTAACAAAGTTACAGCAGAAGTACAATCAGACTATAATTATACAAAATAACTTCGTTTTTCTAAGATACAAGATCTATACCTATGTAGACATTAATTGGATATATGCTTGCAAAATTATATAGAATTTGAAATGATTAGAGATCAAAGTCAATCACATGAAGTCCATGGAATCATCACCAAAAGGTTGGCTGGGGGGAGTTTGAGACTGAGAGTTATGTAGCTGCTGGACCTGGTGGGTGTTTGAGTTAGTCATTAGTTGCGGGCGAGAGAAGAATGGAGAGGCAGTAGAATGTTGGTGACTTCTGTTGAAGGCATTCCCATTTGTGTTAGGAATTTGTCCTGTTGCTATCTTAAGACGCTGAACTTCTTCTCTAAGTGCCTCATTAAGGGCTGCAAAGAAACCAGAAACCATCAGACCCATCATTCTATACATACATCATCTTTGTAATGGACATTGAATATGGGTTAAAAAAAATACAAAAACACAACAAAAGATGAGTATTTGTATATGCATGTAGAATTGTACACAGCATAATATTCTACAATTATATTCTAGATGATATTATGGGGATGTGCGGTGAAGAGAGCAATAACAATGCCAGTTAAGAAGATCAAATTGTAGATAATGGAACGAAGCTAAAGGGTTAGACTAATACAAACTTCGATTGGCAGTTAAGAAGAATTGAGTATGAATTTGATAGTAGACCTTACACAGGGCTGAATGGGGAAAAGTATGTGGCCAACCCCAACAAGAGATTTAGGACATCGGTTTCTAGGCTTATCGTTTTTAGTTGTTACTGTTAGGTTGTTTATAACTCCAAAAGGTAGAAATACCACTTCTGTTCCAACATCAAATTTAAACATGTTCCAATATCAAATTTAAACAGCATAGCAGTCGTAGCCCATAAAAGGCCATAGGCTCCAACCCAGTCAACTCTCAGCATTAAGGAGGTTAGGGAGTTGTAAATCTAGATCAGCTAATTTCTTCTGGAATTGGTGAAATAGTGAAAGTAACAGGACTTTAGATTGCTCATAAACATATAGAGTTTGCATATAGTCTATTAGTGAAGCTCAGCTATACCTCACACAAAGTTGATTTACGCAACATGTTATGAGCCAAGCATTTTGTTTTCCTAAATATCGCTTAGTTGCATTTGCTGAAAATCTAACCTAAACAAGAAATACCAATATACCGAGTTAATTAACCTTCAGTAACGAGAAGCATTTACTATCCACATATGTTTGTTGAGTATGTTTGTTGAGTAAAAGGGTTGACTGAACTGCAGTTGGTAGTTAATACTCTATTCATTATTCTCCAAGACAATCAACTCTACAACTAAATTAGAGCAGACCTGATTGGCTTCACACAGACACCATGCATTGTATAGGTTATCACTCTAATATGTATTGGGAGTGTCAATACATGTATAGGATCAGCTCAAGTAAAAGCTACTTATTCTACATGTAAACAAAGCTAACAGCTTTTAATGTGCCAGTTTGGCCATTAAATGAGGCATTGAGCACAAACAGATTGAGCCCTAAGCAGGCTGAAGGGATTGGCATACCATCACGAAGATGAGCTTGTTGTTCCATTGCTTGCAGCCGCAGTTTGAGTTCCCTATTCTCAGCAGTCAAACCAGTAGTGTCCCTCTGTGAATACCAACACGGAACAAAAATTAATCCCTAGGGAATTGCAATAAAATGGTACCGAAACCATACAATTAAGTTGGAAAAACATAAACCACATCAAGAAACAAAATTCTTGTACAGAAACCATAGAATTAACTGGAACACATAAACAACATCAAAATTAAAATACTTCCAAATGATATCTTTGATAGGAATCTGCTGACTGCTTTCAAACAAACTAGGCATTATAACTTCACTAGATGCAACAGACAGAATATCCAGTATAAAGTCTTAATTTGATTCAAAGGAAGACACTAGAGTAAATAAAGATTAACTTTCACACACAAAAAAAAATCATTTATCTTGATCAATGTGTGTCTACGGAGTGTTTAAATTTTGTTCAAACCTTATGGTTATATTTTATCAGAAGAGTGAATAGAAAAAGATATCAATTGGAAAAAGTGGAAGCCAGCAGAACAATAATACTACAATAGAACAGCAAGAATGCACCAGTATAAAATTCCATGCCCACGGCAAATGACCATTATTTTAGGTTCATAAACAAATTCCTTCAGATATCACCTCAATCTTATTGTAAGAACACACTGGTATCTCGATATTATTTTGTAGGCACTTAATTACTCTTTTGCAGGTAATGAACAAACAGTTTACTATTATTACTGTCATACTCTCACATACATAACTTGAAGCTGTGATAAATCAGGCATTGGGCAGACCTGTTTTCTTTTGTCAAAATCCGTATGCCATCCTTTTAGTATCCCTTAGGACATTATGCATAGACTATTCTGGTCTCCACAATTTCCAATTCGGTGCAGTATTGTTTGTATTAGATTAAGATTTCTTCCAGTAACAGTTTCCTGGAGCAATTTCTTGATTTAACTCCAATAACAAAATGCCAAATGCTAGAATAAAGTGTGGTATATATACTAATTCCAATTGAACTCAATAATTGAAGTGACCATTCTTTAGGGAGGAACCTCGGCAATAATTATATCATTGAGCAGTCCTTAGGTGAGAATAAAGAAGAGTGACATCCTTGCAATTCTTCACCTAAGAATTGCACATGGTATCAGAGCCAAAACAAGCTTGAAGCGAGAAGAACTAAGGGGTAGTTTGGGTGGTTGTAAAATATATCCAATCTAGCAGATTACTATTTGGAAGAAAAAAAAATGGAAATAAGTTCTAAGAAAGTGGTTTGTTTGGATGTAGTTTTAGAATATAGATGAGATAACGAAATTTTAAAAAGTAGTAAAAAAATAATTGTAGAGAATGTGGGGTTGTTTTATTGGATAATGTAAAAAGAGAAAGAGGAGAGAGAGAAACGAATTTAAAAACCATGAATAGTGCACTTCCATCAATTTCCTCTCAATTTGGCTTGAAAACAAAAGCCCCAGAAAATTGCTACAGTATTCCTTCACCGAAACCAAATCAAAGCTCTTTTACTCCTAAACAAAGCTATGAACATACTCCCCCTAAGAATTCATTTCCAAATAGTGTTTTTTCATCCAATCAAACCACCCTTTAAGTGTGGCACAAATCTAAGTGTCACATCATAAAAATGTATTAAAGGGGTCTACCTCAATGTCTCACAATTCTCATCCTGTATAAGATTATTAGCACAGAGGTTTTCCGGATACCAACCAATCCGGTTCAATGTTATTCTAATCAACCACCTTGCAAGGTCAAGTATGTATAACTTGCAGGTTACTCCAACATCCAACATAACATGTGCATCAACTAGACATGTTGGCCAACTTGGATTTAATATGCCAATAGTACAGTACCTACTTCTAAACTCCTAGTCAACTCAAACTGACCCATTCCAAAGTGATTAGCATAAAATAATTAATGCTTACAATAGACTTCAAGATGTTCACTACCACTACCAATTAGCATTACATATTCGATGACAAATGGCCATGTAGCAAGCTCAGTTTGTGCAATTACATGAACCTAATCATAGTCTCCATCCTAAAATCCCATCCGAATCAACAAATTTCCAATATACAACAATTCCCTTGCATTTAATAGATACTAGTAGTTTACACGTGCGATGCACGTCTTAATAAATATAGTTTTTTTTAAAAGTAAAAATTCAGACGTACGTCTGGATTTGATCTAAAATCTCATTTACAATAGTTATACACATGCGTTGCACGGGTTGGTAGATGGACAAATTACACTAAGGCCTTCTCCCATTATAGTAGTAGAGATATCAAATGCACATAACTCTTCATTCATCAAAGAAAGGGGGGACCGAGGCCATGTTTGAATACAAATGTTAGGTACCCTAAGTGGGGTATAGTGGAAGAAACTCCGGACCCTGTTTGAGGTTAGAGGAGGTGACCGTATACTTGCAGTTGTCTAAACTTTGCTCCGTCGTAGATCATATTTTGAAGCTGTGTTCCCTCCGGTTATCTCACCTCAACGTTAGGATAACCGTAGGTTAAACTCCACTTACAAATTACCTACAGGTATCCTACGATAACTGTATGTATCTGAACACCAATCTAACCTATACGTCGCATCCCTCTACCTCCATTAAAACAGGAAATTGTGCTAACCTGCAAGAGAGTTAGCTGCGCCGAGAGCGTAGTCGCCTCGGTCTGCAGCGTCTGCATCTTCCTCTCCAACTCCCCGGTGTACTTTATCTTCCTCTCCTTCGACCTCGCCGCCGATTGCCTATTCGCCAAAATCCTAAAAAACAAAAACCCCATTTTTTTAAAAAAATTAAACAAACATAGAAATCGCAAAAAAATATTCAAAAGATTCGACCTTTTGGCTCTCTTGGGATCGACGAGCGCCAGCTCAGCAAGCTTCTCCTTCGAGATCGTCGACGTAGACGAATCCCCATCGTCCATCGACCCGCTCCGCTTGTGGTGATGGTGCTGACGTGGATGAAACCCTAGCCCGTCATCGAAGGAGAAGCTCCGATTGTGGTGGTGGGGCCCAGTAGAGGGAGGGGGTTCCGGTCCCGATTCGAGGTCGGATTTGGTGGGCCCCGTTTCGGGGAAGTCGAGGTCGAAGTCGGAGAGGAGGAGGAGGTTGTCGTCGTCATCGAGCTCGGGGAGGCGGAAGTGGGTTTCGGATTGGGCGCGGCGGTGGCCCGACCCGCGAGGGTTTGGAGGGGGGTAACGGTTTAGCAGGTTCGGGTCCATTTAGAGAGGCAGGCAGGGGTGGCGCATTTTAGGGGATCTGAGAGTGGGAGAAGGAGTGTTTAAAGACGAGAGGGGGGAATAAAATAAATATAAATAAATAAATAGATAGATAAGAAATGAAATCTTTTTATATAAAAAAAATTAATTTTTAGTTATTTTGGTGACCAAATGCTAGATATACATGAATTTTTACCCCCCAAACATACATTATAAATGTATTGGGACCACTTTTCACTAAAAGACAATGTTAATCTCTAATCTCTAATCTTATAATGGGAGAAGGCCTTAGTGTCATTTGTCATTTTGTCATTCTACCAACATGTGCAGCGGATGTACATAACTAATATAAAGGAGGTTTCCAGTTCAAATCTTTCCTACGTCAGAGTTTTTTTATTTTTATTTTTTGAAATTATTAAAATGTGCATTGCACGTGTAAATTACCAGTTACTATGAGTGGAAAGTTACTGAGATCATGCTTTTCCAATAGTTCATAATTTTTTGATGAATACGCAGATGTGGTAGGGTAAAAATGGCCTGGGGCCCAGCCAAGGCCTAGGATGGCTCACTCGAAAAGGACAATAAAAATCAATCCGGCTCGGCCCCGGACCACTACAGCCTCGGCACCGAGCCGTAAATTCACCCCCACAGACCTGGTCTCCTCGTATCCGACGAGCCTCGATGGCCATCGGCCTCCGATCCGCGACAGCCCCACGGGCCGTCCTCCCAGCCTGGCGAGGAATGAGGATGACCTGGCACAACCTAGGCCATCCGATTCTCCTAGAGGCACAGGAGCCCCATGATCAGCCATGTCAGCTCCAAATACCACCTAGGGCTTTGCCACGTCAGCCCTATACCACTCTTGGCACTGCCACGTCTGCCCTAAACCCCCTGGGCCTCCTGCCACGTCAGGCCCATGGGCTTTCGGGTTCAGACCCGGCCCCCAAGCGGATCCAAACCCGGTTGGAATTCCCTATAAATACCAGACCCTCACCCACATTTTCAGGTAATCAATCTTTGCCACCTAAATTCCCCTAGTTACTGCTACTCTCTCACAGAGACTGACTAGATCGTCGGAGGGTCCGCCACTGGGATAAACCCCGGTGTTTCAGGACCGTCTGCAGGTACTTGAGACGAGGCCATCCGAGCCGATCCTCAAGCGCCGAAGCGAGCCTCTCGCTCACCGTCCGGCACCGTACTCTTCCCTCATTACAAATTGAGTCCGAACTCACACTTGGTGCATCCACACTGCGACTAAAAACAAACCGCATCAGGTTGGCGCCGTCTGTGGGAACCCTTTATTCGGTACGGACGACAGTCCGAGCCTCGCCACCGACGCTCTCCCTCGATCCGATCTCCCATGGCTCCCCGAGCTCGAAGATCGGCCCGTTCCGCCAGACCAGACGGGCCTCCTCCCGAGGGGGCCCTCGACGGAGGGCAAGCATCCAATAATCCGGGTGGAAACCCCGGACCCCAGCGAAGCGCTTCACACGTCGCCGAACCCGACCTTCGTCGGGTCATTCAGAATAGAAGGGCTAGCCAGGCTAGGGGAGGGACCGCTTCCAACTCGGCCCCGAACCATTCCAGGCCTGCGCAAGGGGACAGGCCGTCGGCACTCAGCCGCATCGGCCGAATTCCTACGCCCCGACCCGACCCTTCCGACCATGGCGTGGTCACCAGGGGCGAGTTCAGAAGCTTCAGAGATGAAATCATGGAGGCCCTCCATGGAAGGCCAAGGTCCGCGACCTATGGCCGTGTAACCCCTGTTTTTCACTTTTGGTATTTTTTTGAGGATATTTTTCATTTTTGTGAATAATTATTTTCCATTGTATTTTCAGAATAATAAATTTAATTATTTTTATTCTATAATATTTTTCTGGCAGTTTTGACTTCCTTTTTGCTGTTGTGCGCCGTTTGGCCGTTTCTCGACATTTTGAGCTCTTTTTCTCAATTTCTTGATCTCATTCATGTATAAATGTTATTTTAGGGTCATGGTGGATTTTTAGGAGAATTTTGACCAATTTGAGATTTTTGGCCCTTAAGGAGATTTTTAGGAGCTATAGGATTCATTGTGTTTTGTATTCCCATTTGAAATCTACCCAATATCCATTACCCAATTGTATACCCATTGTTTCCTATTGATATCCACTACCCATTAACCCGCATTCGATCCCATATATATACCCCTAATACTAATTAATCCCTAACCCTAATCCATTTCTTTCCTCTCCTATTGTGTGCCGGCTACCTCTTCCTCCAAATCAATCCCGGCCTGCCTTCTTCAACCCTAGGCCGACCTCCCCTTGCTTTCTTCTTGCATAGCCGACCACCCATATCTCCCCTCTCCACTATTTTATACAACTCCACTTCAAAACTCGTCTCTTTCCTCTCCTTCTTGTGTTCGGCCAGCACCCAACGAGCACCCAACCATCCCAAAACAGCACCTCATCTTTCCCCCTTGCTGCGTTGAGTTGTGGGCATCTCCCACTTCGGTTCGTGTGTCAAAGGAATCAATCGTTGGAGCATCTTGTTCGTGGGTTTCGCTCGAAATCGCGCTAGAAGGCGTCTTGCTCGTGGAATCTCTTTGAAAGGCTTGGATTCGTCGCGTTCGTCATCACATAAAGGCAAGTAACTTGTACTTAAATTTCTTAGGTTGATACAAGTAGAAAGTTCACACATAGGATAGTTTGAGACTAGAGACGGACCAAGATCACGTCTTTATTGGTGGATTTCGTCTCTAAGGTTTCAAAACAGGCCATGGACGAATTAGGACATGAATTTGATAGGTTTATGCCTTAGGATTCACCCGACCGCGATTGTTATCGCGTATGTGACATATTGTATACCCGATGTTTGTTTGAACACCTATATGAGAAATATTGGATTTTGACATGTTAGAAACCCTTAGATATGACATTTAGGCAGTGGGTAGACAGTATTTTGAATTTGGAAGAGTTTCGATGATTTTTGAGGAAGTTATGACGTTTTGAAACTTAATTGAGAAATCTGAAAATTTGGATTGAACTGGATTGATTGCTGATTTTACCTGAATTAAAGTCCGAATCTCAACATGGCTATTTCTGAGAAATTTGTAGATAATTGAATCTAATTTCTAATCCCACTGATTTCACCCTGTTTGGAGTTCGTATGGAGTAGTTATGATCATTTTAGTAACTGTATGTTAGTAGTTTCCAGTTCCAGTTCGGGGTAATTTTTGTAGACAATTTATTTTCAAGATCTAAGTTAGACATAATTTCATGCCACAAGATTTTGTCCAGTGTTTCAATATGATGTTAGATAGTTCTCTGATTTTTGTGGTAATTTAAAGATGAGTTTCGAGTGATGCCTTACATCCTTTTCTATAGATCGCTGTTGCTGTAAACTGCAAGTGATTGTATGTTGATTGCCGTGTTTACCGTATTTCTAGTTACTGTATGAATATTTCGTGTGAGATATGAAAGTTAGGTAATTGTGTATACTTTCACCCTGTTTTGGCGGAAGTGGATTTTGATGCGCTGTGTGCAAGATATGCATGATTTTGTACAGCGGTGTTGAAGAATTCCAGATCCATCAAAACTGTGTGATGTGCTATTTTCTATTTTTGAAAACATATTTATACTTTCTGAAAAAATATGAAAATCTATATTTTGATACTATACTTATAGGGGATTACCCCAGAATTTTTGTGGATTTAATTAATGACTTTGTATGCTGTTTTCATGTGGTTTAAGTTATTCCCCTGTTTTCTGACTGTACATGCAAACTGTGTTGAATTGCGTTTTGAGTCGAGATGTTGTGAAATAGCATATGGATTTATTATACCCGTTAGAAGCGTATGGATGTCTAGTTTCCAGTTCAATTGAAGGATCATTATTTGCATGCCTGTAGATCTGTGGATCACTGTTTATGTACAGACTGGTCTTGCTGACCTGATTATAGATATATACCATTTTGCTCGTATTTGTGAAAGTTTTGCATATATACTTACTGATCTGATGCCCTAAACCTAAACCTGATTATGTGATGTTAGTTTGACACCCTTTAGATCACAATCATGTCTGTTTAATAACTACAATAAAAGTAACTAAGCCGGGGATTAAGGGAAAGATCGATTAGTGGATAATTCAGAAACGTGTACTCAGAAGGGGGCCCGTGTTTCCCATTTTGATGCATGATACCTTTTGGTTCATGTACCTGTTGATGCACGTACCTGTTGGTCGTGTACCTGTTACCTGTTGATGCACGTATCTTTTGATCGTGTACCTGTTACCTGTTTTTCTGTACCTGAGTATACTGCCCTCTATGGTCCACTATGAAATCTAAAGCGAAACTGCATTGACTGTAACAACCATGTGATAAAAGGATGGCACATGAAGTGTTACCTAGATAGTAATCACACAAGACTTACATTAATCTGAAATCTGAGATCTGATTATATTTCTGAAGCCTGAATCTGAATCTGATATATGGAAATCTGAATCTGAATACCTATTATATGAAACCTGTTATCTGATTTACCTGACATATCTGAATATCTGTTTACCTGACATATCTGTTACATGACACTTGACACTTAATATCTGAGACATCTGCTAGGATACTATGTTAGTTGAGTTTACCATACCATATTAGGTCTGTTTCTGATGATTAGTTAGATCTGTTTAGTTTTTTCCAAGTGCTTGTATCCTATTCTATTTGTGTTCCGGACTTGCCATTGATGGGTACTGTGTTTTCTTCTTTTCCTTTTTCCTGCATTCGATGATTGCAGATTACGGTGGACAGATTCAAGAAGGTTCTGGTGGTTCGCAGTATTAGATGCTGTTTATTATTATTTCTGTTTTCTGTTAGAACATTATTCTGTATTCCTGAGACTTGATTATTTCAGTATTTGAGACACGTGTATTATTATTTTGTATTGGGCGATGTGACCCAGAATGTTTGTTCCAGACTCTGTTGTTTTATTTGAGAACAAGATATTTGGTTTCAATTAATTCCTGTTGGTAAAATTATCTCAGTGATGCATGTTGGTTCCACTCTTTGCTTTCGACTGCGATATTTTGACTCTGATATATATGTTGACTCTGATATACTGCCTGAGATATGTTGTAAGATTTCTGAAACAGCTTAAGGATGATTATATTCATTCGCTGGGCTCGTGTTACGTGCCCGTATTCTGTATTTTTGGGAAGCGGGGCGTGACAGGCCGACCCCCTCAAATGAGCGAAGGGAGAAGTCACACTCGTGCGCCGACTCCCCCTCCTGAACGCACAGACGAGGTGCTCCGACGCCTCCTAGAGATGGAGAATCGAATCGAGCGCATCGGCGACAGGAATCCCAACCTAGTCCAAGGACGTGGGCCTTCTCGACCTCCATTTTCCGTCAACATCATAGAAGCAGAGATCCCCCGGAACTTCCGGCCTCCGCAGTTCGAGACTTACAACGGCGAGGGTGATCCAGCTGATCACATGGAGGGCTTCAAAACCCTCATGATGATTCACAGCGCTTCGGATCCCCTGCTGTGCCGAGCCTTCCCGGCCACCGTCCGGGGTCCGGCCAGGGATTGGTTCTCCAAACCCTCCCCTGGCTCGATCTTCTCGTTCGACCAGCTGGAAGCCAGCTTCCTGGCCCACTTCATCACTAGCCGGAAGACCGAAAGGACGAGCGCTTCCCTGCTCGACCTCAGTCAGAGGGAGGGGGAGTCGCTCCGTAACTTCGTCAAGAGGTTCACAACCGAGGCCAGATCCGTCTCTGCCCTCGACGCAGGGGTCGCCTCGGCAGCTTTCCGACACAATGTCCGGCACAACCAGCTGAAGGTCTCCCTGGCGAAGAAGCCACCTCTGGACTTCCCCGACCTTCTCAACCGAGTCGAGAAGTACATACGAGCTGAAGAAGCTCTAAACCCAGAGGGCAGCAAAGAAGTCATGGGGAAGGGCAAGCACAGGGTTGATGAGGCCGAACCTGCCAAGAAAACAGCAAAGGAAGGGGTCGGCGCGAAGAGGGCACCTCCGGTCCCTCGCTTCGAAAGGTACACTCCCTTGACACATAACGTGTCCGCCATCCTCTTAGAAATCGAGGATAAGGGTCTTGTCCGACTTCCTCCCCGACCAAATAACAACAAGAAGCGAGATCAGCGCTTCTACTGCCGGTTCCACAGAGATCATGGGCACGAAACCGACCAATGTCGGGCCCTGAAAGACGAAATTGAGGCCCTCATCTCACGAGGGTACCTCCGAGAATTCACCAGAGAAAGCCCACGGGATCGGCGGGATACGAGGAACCGGAGGCCTTCGCCTCCGACCCCCATCCCGAACCGCATCCAGGATCGGGATCGCTCACTCGACGGAGCCGCGGATACGCCATTCATCTTACACTGTGTCCACAGGGGGCCAATGGGGGGAGAGTCAAATACTTCCCGAAAAGCCTTCATCCGAGAGGTGAATGCTGTCCAAGACAACCCCTCGCCCAGGTTGCAACCGGTGCCTGTCTCCTTCTCCGGAGAGGACCTCGAAGGCGTTCGCCTCCCTCATTGCGATGCCCTCGTCATCGGCCTCCACATGGCTAATTGTGAGGTTCGCCGAATCCTCGTCGACAACGGCAGCTCGGTAAATATTCTCTTCCTCGAAGCCTTCGAGAATCTCAAGCTGCCCAGAGGCAAACTCAAGCCAGCCGGATACACCTTGCATGGATTCTCCGACATCCCTGTCGTAATAGAAGGGATTGTTACTCTCGACGTTACCGCGGGATCGGCTCCTGTCAAGAGGACCGAATCCATGGACTTCATGGTGGTAAACGTCAAAGCGGCTTACAACGCCATACTCGGCCGACCCGGACTGTGCTCCCTTCAAGCGGTAACTTCGGCTTACCATCTGAAACTTAAATTTCCCACCCCGCAAGGGGTCGGCATTGTCCGAGGTAGCCAAGAAGCAGCGCGGTCGTGCTACATGACCGCCGTCGGAGGGGGTGTGTTCCCCCTCGACGCCGTTGAGCTCGAACCCAAGAGGGACGGCCCCGCTCCCGAGCCTGTCGACGAGCTGGAGGAGGTCCCGTTCGGCACCGAGGATGAATCGAAATGGTTCCGGGTGAGCCGCTCGCTCCCCGAGAACTTGAAGCCAGGCATAATCGCCTGCATCCGCCGTAACGTTGATCTCTTCGCCTGGAAGCCCTCTGATATGCCCGGGATCTCCGAAGACTTGATCATGCATCGGCTGAGCATCATCCCGGACTCTAAGCCGGTCGTCCAGAAGAGGCGCAAAGTCGCCCCGGAGAGACAGCAAATTGTGAAGACAGAGGTCGACAAACTCTTGTCTGCTCGATTTATTCAGGAAGTCAGCTACCCCGAGTGGTTGACTAATGTCGTCATGGTGAAGAAGGCAATCGGGGGCTAGCGGATCTGTATCGACTTCACGGATCTAAATAAAGCATGTCCGTAAGATCCTTTCCCCCTCCCCCGCATCGACGCTTTAATTGACGCAACCTCGGGGCATGAGCTACTGTCCTTCATGGATGCATTCTCGGGGTACAATCAGATCCGGATGTTTCCACCGGACATCTCCAAGACCTCGTTCGTCACCGACCAGGGTCTGTTTTGTTACCGCGTTATGCCCTTCGGGCTGAAAAACACCGGAGCCACATACCAACGGCTCGTCAACAGAATCTTCAAAGACCTGATCGGCCGCAACGTGGAAGTCTATGTCGACGACATGCTCGTCAAGAGCCGGGCCGGGCCGGACCACGTCGCCGACCTCGAGGAAGCCTTCGGAGTCCTCCGGCATCACAACATGAGGCTCAACCCGGCTAAATGCGCCTTCGGCGTCTCCACTAGGAAATTCCTGGGGTTCATCGTCAGCCAGCGCGGCATCGAGGCGAACCCCGAGAAAATCCAAGCTATTATTGACATGGCCCCGCCCCGGAATGTCAAGGAGGTTCAGAGGCTTACGGGCCGGTTGGCTGCAATCGGCCGTTTCCTCTCCAAGTCAGGGGAGAAGTCTCTCCCCTTCTTAAGGCCCTACGCGGAAAAGGGGGCTTCGAGTGGGGTACCCATTAACAAGAAGCCTTCGAACAGCTGAAGCAGTACCTCACCAACCCTCCTCTCCTCAGCAAGCCCGAGCCGGGCGAACCACTATGGCTCTACCTGTCCGCCTCGGATAGCACTCTCAGCGCCGTCCTCGTCCGAGAAGAAGATGGAGTTCAGAGACCATTGTACTATGTAAGCAAAGTCCTGCTCCCCGCCGAGACGAGGTACGCAAAGATAGAGAAGGTGGCCTATGCTTTGATCATGGCAGCCCGGAAACTCTGTCCTTACTTCCAGGCCCACTCCGTCCAAGTACTGACCGACCAGCCACTGAAGACTGTCCTCCACAAGCCCGAAAACTCCGGCCGCTTAGTCAAATGGTCAATTGAGCTGAGTCAGTTCGACATTAGCTATCAGCCGAGGACGGCCATCAAAGGGCAGGCCCTCGCCGAGTTCATAACTGAGTGCACCGTTTCCGAGCAGCCCAACATCGAGGGCTCGGATCCGACCTGGGAGGTCTTTATCGACGGATCATCCTGCGAAACGGGGAGTGGGGCTGGCATCATCCTTCGTGGCCCCGACCAATTCCTACTTCAATACTCCCCCCGTCTCAACTTTCCGGCCTCCAACAACGAGGCGGAATACGAGGCCATGATCGCCGGGTTGACCCTAGCACACCGAGCCGGAGCTAAGCAAATCTGGGCCTTCGGCGATTCTCAGCTCGTGGTCAATCAGATCACCGGAGAATACGAAGCCCGCGATGATCGCATGATGAGGTATTTGGCGGTGGTCCGACGTCTCCTAGCGTCCTTCTGCCACTCCACAGTCATTCGAGTCCCTAGGGAGCAGAACGCTCAAGCAGACGCGTTGTCAAAACTCGCCTCTTCCTCCTTCGAGGGTCTCGACCAAACGGTACTCATCGAAATCCTATTGAAGCCGAGTATCAACGATCAAGACCAGGAGGCAATGTGTGTCCAAGAAGGCACCAGTCCAGACGACTGGACCACTCCCATCCGGAGATTCTTAGTCAGTGCCGAGCTTCCTGAAGACCGGGTCGAAGCTAGACGAGTCAAGGTCCGAGCTGAAAGGTTCGTCATGATTGATGACATCATCTTCAAACGCTCATACACCTTGGCCGACGGCAAACCATACCTCCGCTGTCTCACCAGCGACGAGGCCAGCTACGCACTAAAAGATCTTCATGAGGGGATCGGCGGTGCCACATGGGGAGCAGGACACTTGCTCGGAAGGCCCTGAATCAAGGGTACTATTGGCCGACCATGCTCCAAGACTCACAAGACCTAGTCAAGAGGTGCGGCCCATGCCAAAGGTTCTCCCCTATCAAGAGGCTTCCTCAAGCCAATCTCCGATCCCTGGCTAGTCCTACGCCATTCGCCATGTGGGGCATGGACCTTGTGGGCCCCTTCCCCATAGCGGTAGGACAAAAGAAATTCTTGATAGTCGCCATCGACTACTTCACCAAGTGGCTCGAAGCCGAGCCTCTGTCCAGCATCACCGAGCTCCAAGTACAACAATTCTTTTGGAAGAACATCATTTGCCGGTTCGGAATCCCTCGGGTCCTCATCATGGACAACGGAACCCAATTCCAAGGTCAGAACTTCCAAACTTTCTGCGCAGACATCAGCATCCAGCAGCGTTTCTCCGCTATTTGCCACCCTCAGTCCAACGGCCAAGCAGAGAACGCGAACAGGCAAATCCTCGACGGCCTCAAAAAGCGCCTCGACAGTTCCCCCAAAGGGCTGTGGGTCGAAGAATTGCCTAGCGTACTATGGGCGCACCGAACCACCAAGAGGATCCCCACGGGGGAGACGCCGTTCAGTCTGACCTATGGGACAGAGGCAGTTATCCCCGTCGAGGTCGGCCTGCCTTCTCCCCGTATCATGGCCTTCGACGAAGCGGACAATTCATACGGCCTGAGGGCCAACCTGGACCTCGTCGCCGAGGTCAGAGAGAAGTCTTCAATCCGAAGGAGCATCTACCAACAACGGATCGAGAAGTTCTACAACAAGAAGGTCCGCCCCACAAACATCAAGGCGGGGGACCTCGTGTTACGAAAACTGTCCGTCTCCGACCCAACCAAGAAGAGGAAATTGGCTCCCAACTGGGAAGGCCCATACCGTGTAGTCGAGGCTGTACGCCCTGGTACGTACCGACTGGCGGATATGGACGGCCGGCTGATCAGCCGACCCTGGAACGCCGAGCACCTAATGAAGTTCCTGGAAGAGCAAACATAGGTTCTAGCTTGGCTAATGTAAATAATATTTTTTGTAAGCTTTCATGTGTAAAGGGCCGTTTTAGCGACCCTCCCTATCATATATGAAAGAAATCTCTTTTTGTCAAACTCCAAACGCCTCGGCAGCCCCGACCTAACACCGGACAATGGGATCGGCACCCGAGTCCTCACTTCGGTATCGTCCCCAACGTCTCGGTAGGTCCGACTCGGCTTCAGGCCAGGGAGTCTTCCTAACGCCCCGCACCGATCCCTCAGGGATCGACGGGGCCGAACCTCACCTCCGCCATCATTCACTACACTATTGACCAGAGCAAAGAATGAAAGGAATTCTTTATTCAAACTCCCTTATTTGGTTCTGAAAAAATAAACAAAGACCGTTACAAGACCACACCACTCATCACAAACTGAAGGAAGCCACCATCTTAAGGCCCCTCGGGTCCGACGAACGGCGGGACCACTCCGATCGAACGACTAGGAGCCCTCTCCTCGTCATGGTGGTCCTTAGGCTCAGCCACGGTCGACACACTAGCCACGGAGCTCTGGGCATCAACTGGTCGCACACGCTCCAGCAGCAGCAACGCAGAGGGAATCCCCTCCGCTCGCCGACCTCACGAGGAGGATGCCGAGACACCCAGCATCGTCTTGTAACGATGTATCTCCATCTCCTTCTCCACAATGACATCACGAAGTAGCCTCTCAGAGGAGGGCCTCTGCACCGATGCACTCGACATGGTATATCCAAGGCCGACACTCCCGAGGTCCCGATCCACCATCGCCCTCCTCAGTCGGCTCGCCTCCTCACTTAGGGCTTCAGACTTGTTCCGATAATAGTTAAAAGCCGCATCATTGTCACGAGCCCCCTTTCGGTAGCGAACCAACGTGGCCTCCAGGGCCTCAACCTTGCTCCGGAGCCACGCCACGTCGGAACGACGGGGGTCCACCTCGGGAAGGGGAGCCGTAACCTACAAGAGAGCCAGCCCACTCAAAACACATTGGCAAAAGTGGTTCGGAAAAATCCGAGGTCAAAACACTTGGCCAGTCAAAAATCCTCTTTTATAAATGGAATTACTTCGTAAAAAAATGCGGTGGCCAGTCCGCTGTAGGCAAATACAATCGAGAGATGGAAAAAGAAATACAAAACTATACAACTTATTTTCCCACCTCAACATCGGCCGGGTTCACAGGGAGGTCGGCAGCCGGGTCATCAACGGGCCCTTCTTCATTAGGGGTCTTCGGTGTCCCCTCGATCTCCATGTCGTAGTCGAAGTTGGACAGGTCGATGGTCGGGTAGAAGTGCCTCACATGACTGAGGGCCTTTGCATAGCACTCGTCCTGGGCCTTGATCACCATGGTCTGACCCGCCTCAGTCAACTCCTTCTCCTTGGTGAACTTCTTCTTCAGAGCCGCCATCTTCTTCCCCCATTCCGCCTCCTTGGCGTCGAACTCGACCTTCATCTTCTGCTCCCTCTGATGCGAGCCTTCGAGCTCTATCTTCAGCTCCTTCATCTCCTGCACGGCCTTGTCAGCCCGGTCTCGCTCCCGCTCCAAGGCCGCCTCATAAAGGCCTCTCACGTGGTCCCCCTGCACGGTCGCCTGTAGTAACCAAGCACTACTAAGAAAACCTCCTTTACGGAGTGATCACAAGGCAAGCGGGGTCGGCAGACTTACCAGCACATTGGCCTGCGCGTGGCGCGTGTACACATCCTCCAGGGTCTCGGCATTCATCTCCGCACGGTCCTGGGGGGTCGCTAGCTTATCCGCCACCTCGACAGCCTGGCACCCTCGGGTTAAGCAGTCACCCTCACGGATCGACCAACCCGGCACCCACGGTCGCCGCAACCTCTCCTCTACCTCTGACCCCACCAGGGGACCCTTCCCCTTATCAAGATCATCTGCCTTGCCCTGGTCCGAGCTCTTCCGAGCAACCACCACCTTGCCTGTCTCCGAGCGCGCCCTCTTTGCCGGAGGCTCGTCTGGGACCTCGGAGACCACCTGGGACGACCCCCTCGTCTTCATCGCGTCGCCCTTCGTCTCGGCCTTCTGCTTCTTCATGGCGAGCCTCTTTGCCTTGATTGATTCGGGATCCATACCTGCGAAAAGATCCATTAAGAACAATGAGCGCAAAAGAACAACAAGACAGAGAGAAAAGAAACAACTACATACAAAGCACGGCCGGGCTCAGTCCGACGCTCGCCAGGTGACCCTCCGTCACCTTCGGCCAACTGATACTGTGCGACAGACGGAGGCGCTCAACGAACCTCCACTCCTCAGCCGTCAGGTCCCTCGGCCTCGGCGCTTCGAAGCTTGGCTTAGAATGGTTCCATCGAGTAGGGATGTCCCAAGGCCCCTCACTCCGGATCACCAAATATTTTTTCTTCCACTCCTTGATAGAGTCCGGGTGACCGTGGACGACCTTCCCCTTGCTCCGAGGCGAGATATAATAAACACCCTCCGACTCCCCCGACGAGCTGATCCCCAGCATCGCCCAGAACACGCCCAACCGAAGGGGCACCTTCTGCTCCTCGCACAACAGCACGAGGCAGATGATCTGCTTCCAGGAGTTCGACCCATACTGCATCGGCGTCAGGGACGCCCAATTCAACACCTCCCGAACAAACGGATGGACCGGCAGCCTCAGTCCAGAGATGAAGGCGTCTACTGGGAAGACGCAGTACCAAGCAGGCAGGGGGTCGGTCGGGCGCAGGGTAGAGTTCGGCAACATGAGCTCGTAACCGGACCCTATGTGGTACGCCAACTGCAAAGCCTCCAAGTCACCAGCCTCCAAGACGGTCGGAAGCGTGTCCATCTTCACCCTCTTCCGGCTCGGGGAAGACGGCTGGACCCCAAAAAGCTCCTTATCGGAAAGGTCGTCGGGATACCGACGGAACGGCTTCGGTTGTACGGGCGACCCTGTCATTAAGTTGCGGTGAACGGGTGCCTAGTTCGAGCCACCAGTCCTCGACCCCTTCTTCTTCGGAACCCTCTTCTTCTTGGCTCTTTCCGGCGAGGGGGTAGATAATCGCCCCAGACCGGTCGGTGTGGAGCTCGAACCCACACCCTGACCTGTGGATCTCCCCCCCGCACCTCCTATCCGAGCCCCTTCGGCTTCACCCTCTTCTGGGCCACCCTCCCCTTCGGAAGTCAACTCTAGAATCTGAACTTCGTCCGAACTGTCGCTTGCCTCCTCAGATTCGCTACTCTCCACCACGAAAGGTTTCCGGGAGCGTAACGGCCTCACATTGTACACCGGCTCCTCCTCGCCTACTGGCTCCTCCCACGAAGTCGAATCGGAAGGCTTCTCATCATGTACTGACTCCTCCTCGCACACTGGCTCCTCCCACGAAGTCGATTTTGAGACGGGGTTCCCTCCCCCCCTCGACGTCGACGCTGACGAGCCAGACTGAGCCCTAGACATCTGTGCCTAACAAAAAAAACTTACAAACTAACCTTTGGGTTGCCTCGGACTGACGAGCCGGTGCTGCTAAACAGTCAAGCCGAGCGCTGAAGTGTTTGATTTCTTTCTAAGAAGACAGCAGGAGGGAAATGAACAGAATGGGGAAGAGAGGGGAGATATTTATAGAGAGAGAGGCGACGCCTCGATTTTCGCATTACTGTTCCTCGAATAGCGCGCGTCTGCCACCAATGGAATCGCGCCACGTCATCCTCGAAACTGGCGCTGCTGACGTCACCTAGCGCCGGTTGGAGACCACACAGAGGTCGGTTCGGATGAAGTGTTCGGCGGAGAAAATTTTTTACTTAAGATTTAAGGCGCCGTCCTTAGACAGGCGCCCCGGGCTCCAAGGCTCGGTCGGCTCCCCTCTCACCCGCGAGCAGCTCGGGGCTTACGGCCTCGGCAACCGAAACCCCGAACTGTTCGAGGGTGGGAGAAAAGCCACCATCGCCTGGAACCCTATCGGAAAGCAGATCGGCCCACCTCCAATCTCCAACTCCTTTGGGCTGACAGACCATCAGAAACCGTCAGCACCAAAAGGAAGACAGAGATCGGAGACGACCCATCTATACGAGACTCCTCAGCCCCAGGTCCAGAATTCGGTTGATACCCCTCCCGTCTGGATCTTTCTTGGGCAAGCAGCCGTGTCAGGGCCGTCCGACCCGAAAAAGGATCCAGACGGCAAAGTCACCACCAGTCTGAGGTTCCCAGGGTTAAAACCTTTCAGTACCTTGCCCCCCGAGCCCGGACTACGGCCGCCATCTCTTCTGCCTTGTTCTCCCCCGACCCTGACATGCACATCGAGGCCGTCAGGGACGGGAGAAGAACAAGGCAATAGAGTGACCATCCGTCCAACGCTCTCAGGGTCAAAATTTTGCAAGAGACAGGCGTCCGCCAAAGCAGACACCTCTGATGGCCGATGGACCACCCTTGCTGTGATCAAACCTGCTGTAGGGAGAGGGGTATTTATAACCTCCCCCATAGACCGGCCATTATGACATTGGGAAAGTCAAACGACGGAAGCCCATGCGCCATGCATTTATTAGGCGACGCCATTAATGCCCCTAGGAAATTGGAACATTGCACAGATCCCGGAGCGCCTTCAATGTTCCGCAAAGACAGCAGGCCACCCCGCTCAAACCTTCTAAGGCACCACGGCTCGCCATCACCCTTGCCGACCCATAATCCCTCACCAGCTCGAGGTTCGGTCTAGCACCAGGGTAGTCTTCTCAAGAAGGCTCAACGGCTCGCCATCACCCTTGCCGACCCATAATCCCTCGCCAGCTCGAGGTTCGGTCTAGCACCAGGGTAGTCTTCTCAGGAAGGCACCACGGCTCGCCATCACCCTTGCCGACCCATAATCCCTCGCCAGCTCGAGGTTCGGTCTAGCACCAGGGTAGTCTTCTCAGGAAGGCTCAACGGCTCGCCATCACCCTTGCCGACCCATAATCCCTCGCCAGCTCGAGGTTCGGTCTAGCACCAGGGTAGTCTTCTCAGGAAGGCACCACGGCTTGCCATCACCCTTGCCGACCCATAATCCCTCGCCAGCTCGAGGTTCGGTCTAGCACCAGGGTAGTCTTTTCAGGAAGGCACAACGGTTCGCCATCACCCTTGCCAACCCATAATCCCTTGCCAGCTCGAGGTTCGGTCTAGCACCAGGGTAGTCTTCTCAGGAAGGCTCAACGGCTCGCCATCACCCTTGCCGACCCATAATCCCTCGCCAGCTCGAGGTTCGGTCTAGCACCAGGGTAGTCTTCTCAGGAAGGCACCACGGCTCGCCATCACCCTTGCCGATCCATAATCCCTCGCCAGCTCGAGGTTCGGTCTAGCACCAGGATAGTCTTCTCAGGAAGGCACCACGGTTCGCCATCACCCTTGCCACCCCATAATCCCTCGCCAGCTCGAGGTTCGGTCTAGCACCAGGGTAGTCTTCTCAGGAAGGCTTAACGGCTCGCCATCACCCTTACCGACCCATAATCCCTCACCAGCTCGAGGTTCGGTCTGGCACCAGGGTAGCCTTCTCATAAAGGCCCAACGATTCGCCATCCCATTTCCACGACCATAAACACTCCTCCACGGCTAACTCCCACATCCCCGCATGAGTGGGGGGCTTGTGTGGTAGGGTAAAAATGGCCTGGGGCCCAGCCAAGGCCCAGGATGGCTCACTCGAAAAGGATAATAAAAATCAATCCGGCTCGGCCCCGGACCACTACAGCCTCGGCACCGAGCCGTAAATTCACCCCCACAGACTTGGTCTCCTCGTATCCGACGAGCCTCGATGGCCCTCGGCCTCCGATCCGCGACAGCCCCACGGGCCGTCCTCCCAGCCTGGCGAGGAATGAGGATGACCTGGCACAACCTAGGCCATCCGATTCTCCCAGAGGCACAGGAGCCCCATGATCAGCCATGTCAGCTCCAAATACCACTTAGGGCTTTGCTACGTCAGCCCTATACCACTCTTGGCACTGCCACGTCCGCCCTAAACCCCCTGGGCCTCCTGCCACGTCAGGCCCATGGGCTTTCGGGTTCAGACCCAGCCCCCAAGCGATCCAAACCCGGTTGGAATTCCCTATAAATACCAGACCCTCACCCACCTTTTCAGGTAATCAATCTTTGCCACCTAAATTCCCCTAGTTACTGCTACTCTCTCACAGAGACTGACTAGATCGTCGGAGGGTCCGCCATCAGGATAAACCCCGGTGTTTCAGGACCGTCTGCAGGTACTCGAGGCGAGGCCATCCGAGCCGATCCTCAAGCGCCGAAGCGAGCCTCTCGCTCACCGTCCGGCACCGTACTCTTCCCTCATTACAAATTGAGTCCGAACTCACACCTGGTGCATCCACACTGCGACCAAAAACAAACCGCATCAGCAGATTTTCTCCGAAATATCACAAAGGTCGTAATCAAGTCCAGTATCCCTTGCATAGCGCTGTGATGTTCAGCAGGCAAACAGTTTTGTCCATTGTTGTCTTTTAGTGAGAAGTGGGTCTCAATGCATTTATAATGTATGTTTAGGGTAAAAACCCATGTATGTGTAGTCATCATCTTGTTAGTGAGCTAAAATGTGTAATATGAACTACTTGTTTCATTAATCAATCATTAATGAAGCAATGACGATGTCATTTTTTATCCCCAAAAAAAAGTAACAAGTATTTCATTTCATTTTATGATTTATTGGTATTTATAGATAATTATCGGGATATGGACCATCTCCATGTAGTTTTTCAAAGTCGTTAATGTTAGATGAAGTTTAGATGGACCACCGTGATTCAATTTAGAGAGATATGGGTGGATCAAGAATTTAATGATATACATATGCTAAAAGCTTTCAATGTCTACCTTAATTTATATTTAGATCTCTAACATTGTTGTGACGTCCTTGAGGGTTTCCGCATTGATCAATAAGTATAAAGGGTTTCTCGCTGGCATGTACACACACTCCCTCATCCCAAAATCGAGAAATTGTAAAGTGGAGGTTCAAACTCCCTACCTCACTTCTTGCTCACTAGTAAAGAGGTTTACTACTAGCTCACTCATTACTAACTAGTAACCAGGGCATAATTTTTTCTCGTATTGACCCACTCTTTTGAAAAGATTGACCAAACTGATCCACTTTCGAAAAAGTTTACCCAGTTGACCCAGTTTTGGACACGTCAGCATAAAATGCTATTGATAATAACGGTATCTGTTATTTTGATATCCTTGTTGCCAATAGCGGAACCTGCAAAAAAAAATCATTGACGTTGTTGGTAGTAACTGTAACTCCTAATTCCCGTATCTGTATTTTTATACTGTATTTTACCCTATTGTACTCTTTTATCAATTTGAGATCCTGTATTTTGTTTCCATTTGAATAAAATCATTAATTTGTTTTCGACTCAATTTTTGGTACCTTTGTCTAATTCAAATTGTATGTGCTCCTTGTGTCGTTCTTCATGAAGAATGAACTGTTCTATGTCATTCATCTCTTTATTCCCCATTTTAATACATTTTGACCAATTCTCTAGTTGGATCCCTCTCAAAACGGATACCCTAATACCCGTTAACCCAAACCCTATACTATATAGCCCTAACCCTAACCCTAACCTAGCTACTGTGCTGACCCAAATCACCCCGTCGCTACCCCGTCTCCTTCTCCCTTCGTCCACGACCATCCCCCATCGCATCGCCCGTCTCCCTCACCATCGCCTTCGACCCCCGCTCCTCGTCAACCCCACATCACCGCCACCGCCACATCACCATTACCCAACTCCACCGTGAACCCACATCCACCATTCCGCCTCAACTCCCCACCATTTTGCCTCAACTCTCTGCCATTACGCCGCTCGTCGTCTTCTCCTTTCGCCTACCCCATACCTCGCCACCACCGTCGTCGCCAACACCGCAGAACCCATTCCCAACTCCTCCCCTATTTTCGAACCCAGAGCAGAGTCGCCGCCGCGCGACGAGTTCCCTCTCGACGTCGCGCCGCCGCCAGCGTCGCGAGCCCCGCCTCGTCACCATCGAAGCCATCGCCAACCTGCGCTGCACCTCCGTTCTCTCTCCTGCGCGCTGCCGTCGTGAGGAAGAAGACGATCAGCGACTGGACGAAAATGCTGTTTCGTGTTCACCTACAGCCGATCCGAGAAGGCTGTACGCTATTCGGCCAGATCTGCTGCGTAGGGGAAATCCGATTGGCGCGTTCTGGTGTTTTGTGTTTTGGCGTGCCGGATCTGGAGATCGCTGTATGCTGTTTGGCGGGATCTGTTGTGTGGGAGATTCTCTCTACTGTTGAATTCTTGCACGTGCTTCACACGTGCTTTTGGAAGATTTCGCCCGGGATTTTTCGATCCCGTTTTCTTCACTTAGCGGATCTATTCGTCGTTAATCAAGGCAAGTATTCATCTTGTACATATTTTTGTTCTAGTACTAGCGTTCAATTTGAAAATACCGCAAATAGTTAGAAGTTGTGACTCCTCTTTGACTCGTCGTTGTTGATCAAATGTTAATCTTCATCAATTTCATAATCTTAAGAGTTACAACAATTTTATTGTATTATATTACAATTACTTGGACTCATTTTATCCCCTAGACACATGAACACATGAAATTAAGAAACCCTAGATTTGTAGATGTGTGTTGTATTTTGGATGTGATGATCTTGCACCCATTTGAGTTGAGAAATAAATCTTGCTTGCTATTTTGATAACCATTACCCCGTACATGTATCACACATTAATCTAGACGCCTAACAACCAATTATCATGCAACCTAAACACGTAAGACATTCCCACTTGTTACTTCCTGAACTTTACTTGCTATTTTGACCCCTTTACAATCAGAATCCGAACCTGAGTCCTGAACAGTAAATGTTTCTCTGGATGGCTAGATGTCGATAGCCTCCAGAATTTTTGAATTCCAAGTTACGGTCTAGGAGTTATCGCAGTTTTACTGCAGCTGTGTCGGTAGACGCAGATTCGCAAAACTGCTGCACACCTTTAGTTTACGAATTAATCTAGCTATGTTAGCAGTAAGCGTTTGACTTGAAAGTTTATATGCTGTTGCTGGACACCCTAGAGAACCTTCCCAAATTTTCTTAGAATTAATTAACAATATTTCAACACTGGTTCACATGCACGAACTCAATACACAAATTCTGCCTGAACACATTAGCTGTGTAATTCGCTGTTTTGACACATGTTCCCACAGCCTTCTCATACCTTAATTATATGCATTGGAACCGGGCAGGAGTCTAGTTTCTAGACCTCCTGACGGATCCACTTTTGTTATTTCGTAGCACCGGAAATCACAGTTTTTGTACAGCAACATCGTGCTGTCCAGATTTGGGATTTTCGTTGTTCGTGTTATTTCTTATTCATGTCGACCCTCGAGTATGTCATATAAATATCTTAAACTTGTTCCATATCCATGATTATGATTTTTTTGACTTGTTTCATACATTTGCATGCTTGCTTGACAAAAATTAATAAATGTAACAAGCCGGGGTTTAAGAGAAAAACTATGATAGTGGACAATATAGGTAAGTGTACTCGGAAGGGGGCCCGTGTTTCCCAAATACTTGGTTCATGAACTTGTTGTATCTTGATCGATTCAAGGAGTCAGTTACTTGGCCCATGAACTTGTTTGATTCATGAACCCACTGTGCGGTTCTTGAACTTGTTAGTGGATTCGCGAACTTGCTTCGTGAACTTGTTATTTATTTTCCGATTCATGAACTATGGCTTGCTTGATCCTTGATACCTAAGTACACCGCCCTATAGACTCCACCACTAGGCCTAAACGTAACTGATTTGCAAGTAGCAACCATGTAGTAAAAAAATGGATGCATGAAGTGCTACCTCGATAGTAATCACCACCAGACTTGAACATGAAACTTGAACTCGATACATGTTTACTTTATACTTGATGATATGATACATGAAACATGATACGTAAGGCATGAAACATGAAACTTGAACTTGATACATGTTTACTTGATACTTGATGACATGATATATGAGACTTGGTACTTGAATATAATACTTGACACTTGCAACTTGATACTCGTGCTTGACAACTTGGTACTAGACTTGAGACTTGATACCTGACACTTGTACTAGATGCCTATCACTTAAGGTTAGATACCCCTACATGTTCACTTGTCACTTGCTTCACCATTAGTGTTCGTTCACCCACTCTGGTCTCTTAAGTTGTCCTTCCTGCTAGTTAGTTCCTGAATCTCCATTACTTGTTGAACCCTATTATATTCTTGATTCTAATTCTTGTTCTCCATTACTTGTACTCGTTTTTACTATTTGTGGCCCTAGCTTGTACTAAGGGCATTTTCTCTTGTTTTCCCTATTTTTTTCTTTTATATGTTTTAAGCAGACTTTGGCGATAAGCTACCTGCTGGAATTGGTGAGCAGAGGTTTTAGCCTGCAAGTGGAGAAAAGACTTGTTTAGAATATTTACTTTTCTTGAATTATTCATTCTTTCTGTTTAAGACTTGGAACGGGCTGATGTTCCCAAGTTTTAACTTGATTCAGATATGAGAACTATTTGAATATTATTATTTGTTTAAATTGTTTTCTGTTACTTAATAAATTATTCATGTATGCTTGGACATATATAAATCTGGTTATATTCTTGTTATGATGCTGAGTCGATCCTACAGCTTATGGATGATGTTAAAATCATTCGCTGGGCTTCGTCACGCGCTCGTATTCCATGTTTTCGGGAAGCGGGGCGTGACAGTAACGCCATTAATATATCTCACATTCACTTAGGAGTTCTACGACTTTAGAAAAAAATTATAAGTGAAAATTGATTATAATTGATGCCACTATCCCCAATAACAGCATAATTAGCCTGATGCCGTTATTGGCAATAACAGCATTAGTACAATCCACAGTGTACACCAAAATTTGTGCAGGTGCATCAACTTCAAGTCTAAGTTTGACCTTGATATAGCGAGTAACTCTAAAAGCTCAAAACATGAAAGTTATAAATCTTTGTTCTTGGCATTCCATAACATTTTAAATCATCTCAATCGGAGTTCGGATGATACAGTTATGCCCATATTACGCAGAGATGTCGAAACTGTCCAGAAAAAATTGTAAGTGAAAATCGTTTATAACTGATGTCGTTATTCCCAAAAACGGCATAATTAGGTCGGAATTGTGAGTTCTATAAAAATATATTTTTTATATAAAAAATTCGATATTGTCTGAAATCAAACCTAAGATCTCCTTTATATTATTTATGCATATGCATTGCACGTGTTTGTTGGATTACAATGCACGTGTTTGTTTGGTTACAAATAAAGTTTGTTTGGTGACAAACTCTCCCATTAAAATAGTAGATATTTCACCCTACATGTTAAATATTCCAAGTCCCCAAATGATAGAGTAGTATCTATGTCTATAGTTAGCTCGCACCGAATATTTCTTTCTCTAAATATCTTTTTTTTTAACTTCGTCCTCTTCAAAATCCTAACTCCAACTTCTCCAGATTTGGAGTAAAAACACAAAACCCTTCACAAAGATTAGAAGACCTGCATCCCCATCTCGATAGATGGGGGCTTCCTTAAACCCTTCACAACATCTTCACATATGCAGGTTCTGTGGAAATCCCTACCGCAGTCGGGCCAAAACCACTCTATAATTGAGGCCACAAGCCCGATAGAGCCGACTTCTTGATGAAGAAGATGGCAAAGAATCTCAAGCCCGTGATTGGGCCTAACCTGATGAGATGGTTGCATGTGGAGCAGTGAAAGTGACCCCCCAAGAGTCTGGTGTGTAATACCCCAAATTTTCTGATAATTATTGATAATTCAATATTATTATTTTTTTGATTGATTTGTAAATATGATGATTTTGGGGTTGTGTGAAAATATTGTAAATCTGAAGATTTAAGTGCAAAGGTGGATTTATGAGATTTTATGAAGAAAAAATTATGATTTTTTCCACTTGCTTTATCTTCTTTTGTTCGGGCCGCCATAAAGAAAGAAAGAAAGGAAAGGAAAAACGCATGAAAGAGAGAGAGAGGGGGGGAGAGATGGAGAATATTATGATGATGATGATAGTGAACCATGACGAAGCAGCAAAAAAAATAGTTGGCTATGGATGTCGTCAATGTCTACAAGGTGAGTGGTGATTCATAAATTAGGATTATTTTTGTATAATAGTGGTTTGTATTAGAAGAAAAGACGATGAAGCACAGGGGTTGAAGCGTCGAAAAGAGGAGAAGATGATAACAAAGCAGCAACAACAACAACAGAGAGTTGTGTTTTATCAACAAAAAAAACAGAGAGTTGTGCAGTCGACTGAGCGGTTGACCGCACCCCCTTTGGGTTTGGGCACTTTTGAGGTGCGGTCGACTGCACTTGGGTGCAGTCGACTGACCGCGGCAGCTGTGCTACTTTGGGCCTTGATCTTGGTGATCGTTTCAGATCAATCTTCAACTTCAAGTCAGATCATACAACTCTTATTCAGTGATTTCTTCTATATGATATATTGGATGACTGAGATATCAGACTAACCTAGGGTTCTATCTATTTTTCTTCTATTTATTGTAATGACCTCTAACATGAGAGGTTAAGTACTTCATTGATTTTTTTCTCCACTGTAAAGAGAGGTTTGAGAGATAGTTCTTAGTGATTAAGTTTAATTCATTGTATTGAGTGAATTTGTAACTTATTGTAATTTCTTCTAGTTGAACATTATTTTTCTATATATTTCCTTCTGGATTAAGCGAAAGCTAACTGGTATAAATCATCTTGTGTTTGTGATGGATTGGTGTATCTATTTGTTTGGTTGTTCGATTGATTCATCTCATCCACCTCGTCATCCTCGTTGCTCAAATCTATTCCGCTGCGCCATCGGTATCCGTCGACATCCCCCAACAAAGTGGTATCACAACTTTAGGTTGCTGATTTCCTTGGTGAAGATGACAGATCACAGTCTTTTGAAGATCAATCAGTTCGATGGAAATATCAATTTGAATCTTCGGAATGTAGACATATATGATGCCCTAGTTCAAGAACGTCTACAGTTAACCATTAAGAAGAAGGAAAAGTCATCTGATATTAAGGAGAATGTTTGGGATGATATTTGTAAAAGAGCCGTAAGTCTAATACGGTTATCATTGGTTGACGATGTGAAATGCAAATTTCTTAAAGACACTGGCGCGACAGAGTTTGTGGAAAAAACTCATAGCCGACTACTCTAGTTCGTCGTTAGTAGATCAGATGCATTGAAAAAGAAAGTTATTATGTTTGTCGATGAAGGAAGGTACCGATCTTCAATATCACATCACAAAGTTCAACAAGGTGCTATCGAAACTCAAGGTGATAAACGCAAATGTGAGTGAAGAAGATAAAGCTTTCAACTTGATATATTCACTGCCATATTCATATGAGCATTTGATAACTACCATACTACACGGTAAACTTGCCAATGAGAGTATTATAGTAGATGGTATAATCAAAGCATTGAAGGAAAATTAACTTAGGAAGGAGACTCAGAAATCATCGTCTACTTACATAAGTTGTCCAGCACTGAAAGGTCATTCAACTGGAAGTTAAAGTTCTACGTAAAAAGGATTGATCCGTTGCCGATATTACAAGAGGTCGGGGCATAGCAAGAAAGATTGTTGGAAATTGCAGAATCAGAAGAGCACAAAGGATGACAATTCTACAGCAAATGTGGGTTACCCTTCTGAATTAGGTGATTTGTGTCTTACTGTTTCAAATTCTTTAGAAGTGAATTCTAGTTGGTTTATTGACTTAGGGAGTTATACTCATATTTGCTACAAGAGAAAGTTATTTTCTACTTATAAGTCTACTACAATGCATTGTGTGAGAACGGAAATTGGATAGATTTGTGAATTAATATGTGAGGGGACAGTTGAGTTAAAGATGTCAGGTGTGAATGTGTACACTCTAAGGGAAGTCTTGCATTTTTCTCTACTGAAATATAATATGATTTTCTTGGGAACTCTTGAAGCACGCGGCTGTAGGTACACAGCTCGAAGTGGAGTTCTATCTATTTTTTATGGTCATCGTAAAGAAGGTGATTAGAGGTGTAGCGCCCCGAATTTCTAATAAGATATCTTAGAAAATACGTGGCACAATCCCAGCGATCCACTTCAATATAATATTAAACACAACCAACACTAAAATTTTCAACTTTTATTACAACAAACTTACATAGCACAGCGGAAATTAAAACATCTCAACTCCAAATCTTCTTTTTATTTACAACACAAAACTAACTCAAATCTGCTTTTACAATTTTACACAAAACTCATATTAAATCATTTTTCTCAAAAACCAACTCAAGCATCCAACCTCCAACTCTAAGCAACAACCTGCAACATATCAGGCTAGAGATGATCCCTAACCCCCAAAACTAAAGGGGTTAGCCATAAATGGTGTGAGTGACATAAAACAACAAACAACATAAATAAAACTTAAGCATGGATTCATAAGTAACATATAGTGAACCAAAATACATAAAATATTAGATAGTAAGAAATGCAACAACAAGTGTTACTAAACCAAGTGTCCAGTGTAGAAAACAGGAAAACCACGTGCATAAAACCAAGTCAAGAAACACAAATTCTATATGCGGACTCTCTAATGCGTACTTGTCGAAGTCTATGCATCCCATTCTACATAGGTTCGGTGCAAGCCCTTAACGTCTCCACTTCATAGGGTTCAATCTCCCGCTATGCAACTAATCCTATCACGATGACTACTACGAGATAAAGATAAACTGTGAGAATTAGCCCATGCTTGATAATTCCGGAGATAGATCCCACATCTCACGTATTTTACCTGGATAATTCCGGAGATCATCCCACATCTAAACATTGACACATCATCACATGAATACCTCATGTGCGTCGCCTCGACTTTGATAATTCCGGAGATCAATCCCACATCTCAAGCAACCACTTGGATAATTCCGGAGAAATATCTCACATCGCAGGTAATTTACCTGGATAATTCCGGAGATAAATCCCACATCTCAAGAAAGTTACTTGGATAATTCCGGAGATTAAATCCCACATCTAAAGCCATACTGAGGTGCATAACTCATGTTCCCGTTCATCATATCACCACTAATGCCTGTCCTTATTATTTGTGGGTTATTTAATTACTCAACGAATCTCCTAGAGTGGTGTACCCTACCGGCCTAAAATCAAAACTGAATAACTGAAATGCCTCAATGGGCCTCAACAAAATAACTCAACACCGGTATACTAGGGTCACACACCTCTAGAGACTCAAATCAAATGTCTAAAGCAAAGTTCCACTAACAAAGTGGCTCAACTGAATGTCCCAAATCAAATACTTAACTAAATTTCTCAAAGTCAAATGCTTAATCAAATACTGAACTGAATGTCAAGTATAGACTGAATTATCTGAGAACCAAACACTCAAGGAACACTCAAGTTACAAACTTATCAGTACCAGTCGACTTATACAGTAGTAAGTCGACTGTCCAGAAGGACAAATATCCAAAATTTAACAAAAAAAACTAAGTCATATAAGTCAACTTAAGAAATCATCGGTCGACTGTCCAGACAAGAAGCTGACATAATTTTACAAAATAAGTTCTAAGTATACCAGTCGACTGACAAGGGTCTCAGTCGGCTATCCAGATCGAATTTTCAAAAGGCTAATGATGCATCAGTAGGGTCGTACCAGTCGACTGATAATTGAACCAGTCGGCTGTCGGCCTACAGTTTTCATAACTTAGGTCTGAATACAATAATTAAAAACTGGAGTTTTCTAAAGATTCATTGCTTATAAATATAGTTCGTATTCAGGAAAAATGACAAATCTCAAATAATCTCCATTATGGATACTTTACTCAATCATCCAATATGTCAATACTCAAGTTCTCATGTTCTAGATCACTAATCCTTCCATTAGGTTTCTCAATACTAAATTTCTTTCACAACTCTCAATAAAATTTGATCTACGTTATATAAGATCCAGATGTTCATCATCATATCATAGCCATACCCAAATTTTAATCATGCCTTTAGCAATACGATTTTATAAACAAAGATCTACTAATCATTCGAAGATTTCACAACATGGTACAAACAACAATCATTATTCACATGAATCACACCATAATACAAGATCTATATCATTCACAATATCAAATCAAACAACATTGCCACCCGCATACATAGATCAACAACAAGATAAATTTATATCATTCACAAAACAAAACAAAACACACAATGTCACTCACCTTTGAATTGAGAAGATTCAACGAAAAGCTTTCCTTTTGCTAGATCCAAAAACTTCTTGCTCCTCCAAAACCAAAAAAAATCTCCAAAATTCGGTATTTGTGCAGCAATGACGGCTGCAAAATCCTTTTAAATACCTGGGATAAAGAGTTTAGGATTTTACCCCACTTTTGCAAAATAATCCCTTTCTAAAAGACAACTTCACATATATAGGTATAGTCTTGGAAATTCGATCAAAATTCATTTAAATTAGGATTTAAAGGAAAAATACAATTCTAAATCTCAACCAATACTGTTCAAAAGGTCCAGAAATTACATTTTGCACTTTAACCCTTAAAAATGTTAAATTTGCAAAAAGGTCCTTCTTTTCTCAAAAATTGCAAATAGTTCCAATTAATTTCAGAAAAATCTGAAAAAAAATACTAAATAAATCCCAAATATTAAATGATGATTTTTCATAAAGAAAACTAAATTTTCAAACTTCTCAAAAAGTATTTGCACGTGTTTTGTACGTGTAACAAGATAAATTTTCTGAAAATATTTATTAAATCCTCAAAATTCATTTAAATTCATTTTCAAATATTTAAAATAATATTTGAAAATACGGGGTTCTACAAGAGGTATGAGAGTTGTTGGGCCAAGCCAACATAATCTCTACAAGCTTTGGGGAATCCAAAATACTTGTGCAAGTGTTGCTTCTTTTTCTGATATTCCCGCAAGCTCATCTAGTTTGCCGCAACTAGCATCATCGAAGCGAGACCATGACGTTCGATTATCATCGAGGGGTGGAGAGTGCTTCGGGGTAGGTGGAGTTTGTGCGGAGGTTGGCAACTCCGTGTTGACGCCTACTAAGGTGTGCCCTTGAGAGGGTATATTGATCATTGAGAATAGGTAGAAGATTTTTTCATCTAGTTGAATAAACTATCGTTCCAAGTATGTTCGCAAGTGGAGTTTAGTAGAGTTCAGAGATGAAGAATCACATCATGTTGATAGCACTCGTATGCAATTCAAGGTGGAGGTTATTAGGATTATGTCTTGTATACTCGTGGTTCGTATTAGAAGAAGAGACGATGAAGCATGCAGGTCAAAGCGTTGAATATATGAGAAGATGGAAACAAAGCGGCACGCAACAACAAAGAGTTGTGCGATTGACTGTGTAGTCGACTACACACCCCTTGGGTCCGGGCATTGGTAAGGTGCGGTCGACCGCACTTGGGTGCAGTTGACTGACCGCGACGGCTGTGTTATTTCGATCCTTGATCTTGGTGATCGTTTCAACCCAATCTTCAACTCCAAGTCAAATTGTACGGCTCCAATTCAATGACTTATTCTATAGGATATATCTGACGACTAAGATACCCATACTAACCTAGGGTTCTCTCTATTCTTCTTCTGTTTATTGTAATGACCTCCAATATGAGAGGTCAAGTACTTCACTCATTATTTTCTCTATTGCAAAGAGAGGCTTTAGAGATAGCTTTTGATAAATGAGTTTAATTCATTGTATTGAGTGAATTTGTAACTCATTGCAATCTATTCTAGTTGAATATTATATATCCTTAAATTTATTTTATTCCATTGCAAATGTTTCTTATTTTGACACCTGACTTTGTATAAAAAAAATTCTCATATAAATATGAGGCTCACTTTTCTATATGTATATATGAAAGATTATGTGGTTGATCGTGCTGTTCTGTTTTTTCCCTTTATTTTATTTCCCTTTTAAAATTAGTACATTTTTTTTCTTTAATTTTATGAAGTACAAAAAAAAAAAAATGGAAAACAAGGAAACAAACAAAATAGAAAAGAAAAAAAGTTCATTTTCGTCATACATAAAAATGGCAAGCACTTGTAATGCAATTGACAGGACTTTTCACTCACTTAAGATATCAAATGTTCAATTCCGACCTTAAACAAAGTTAATTAGGAATGTTCGAAAATATTTCTCTTTCCAATATGGACAGCTATAGTCGACCGTCAAAAATAAAAAACAAAAAAATAAAAATAAAAAATAAAATACAAATGGAAAAAAAAAGATAAATTTGAAACAAGAAAGAAAGTGAGAATAGAACAATTTTTTGGTAAACAAGAAAGAGAGTGAGAATAGAAACAACTATCCCAGTACCTAAAAAAAGAGTTTCTCTCTCTAGAAATCTAGAGAGAGAAGCTGCTTAAAAAAAACCCAAAAGAAGCTAATCCTAGATCTGAAAAAGGAAGGGGTGGCGGCTAGGGTTTCACCACCCCCTTCCCGTCCTTGGCTCCGCCCTCTCATCCCTCTCCTTTTCGACCTCCTCCTATCCTCTCCCTAGTTGTCTATCTCCTTCTTCCTATATATCCACTGTTAGTGTAGGTGCCCTAGAGGCAATACAATGATATTATGTAATCAGTATTATTGACATTATGTTCTTTTTATATTAATAATTTATTATGCTTCGTATTTACTGCGATATAATTATTAGCATGATAAATGTCCTTAGATTATTAATACGAACTATATGAACTTGAGATTATATATAGTATAATAATCTTAAATGTCCCTAGTCGAGTATTATTATTATTAGGACAGTAATAATACATTGAGACTAGTATGTTGATTGATTGATGACCACTTCTCATGGGTCATTAGTATAGAGATACTAAAATCAATACATAGGTAAATGTAAGAGTACATTGTACTGGACAGACCCACTGTGAGATTCTACATGGAATGAATTAATAAGTGTCATAAGTAATCTCACTGTGATAATGGTGTAATGGTCCTCTGACCTGAAATCATTATATTTCTACACGAGAATTAATGTACTTTGATTCTATCAAAAGTTATCTTTAATCGGGTAATGATAAAGATAATTATTGGGTTCATTATGAATCGTGTGAGAAATATGAATGATCTAGAGGGAATTTAACCCTCCTAATTTTAGGAGTGATATTATCGGCCTCTTGTTTGAGTGAGACTATGAAATGCATGGCCATGCTCAAATATTGATTTGTTTGAATAGTCTACTCATCGATCAAGAAAATAAAGATTAAATTATTAAGAGGATGACACGTCCCATGCCTCTAGTTTAATCTATAATATCAAGGTTAAAAGGATTATATTACATGGAAACATTAATCACGAAAGGTTTAATTGAATCACCAATTATTGTTATTACTTGGGTAGCAATGATGTATTACTAGATGCCGCTCATTGTTTATAATTTTATTATAAGATAATAAAATTATTGCCAACGTAATAATAACCTATAGGGTCACACACTTAGAACGTTTAAAAGGAGTATTAGTTTAAATTCGGAATTTAAATTAAGTGATTCGAAATTAGTTAATTAATTGAGTTGGACTTAATTAATTAAAGGATAATTCGAATCATTTAAGTGATAAAACCAAATCAGATTGGTCTTATCAGAAGCCAAACTGATTATGGTTAATTCGAATTTAAATGATAAAACCAAATCAGATTGGTCTTATCAGAAGCCAAACTGATTACGGTTAAGCCCACCTCTTATCTCTCCCTATAAATACATAGAGATGTATTAGTTGATTCGGATCTTTTGACAAATTTGTTTTCACAGAAACCCTAGCCGCTCAACTGTTGAGAGGTAAAAGAGAGAGAGAGAGAGAGGCAAGGATCATCGGCTAGTACCGGCTCCCTTGATCGTTGGACGATCGGACGTTCGTGTGGACTGCCTTAGAGACGCGGATCTAGCTACTAGGGCTGCGTGGTGATTGCAACCTCCATCTTTCAGCCTTCGAAAGCTCCGAAAGGTAAAATTTTATTTCTCCATTATTAGCCAATTCTTATACACGGATCCTAGGGTTAGGGTTTCGGATCTGTCTTTTTCGCTGCGTTTGTGCCCCGAAACCCTTCAGTGGTATCAGAGCAACGTGTATAAGGGGCTGATTTGGTTACATGTTTACTGCATTCGATGCATGTATGCATGTTTTATGAATCTGCCTTGATGCAGTTATGTGATATGTCGATATAATATGTTATGTCGATCATATATGATTCTGTTATGCTATATAGATTGTGATTTGTTGATAATTAGGTAAGTTTTACCATCTGCTATGAATGTTCAGTAAGCGATTTGTATGTTATGCATGTAGAATGGTTTATATGGTGATATAAACTGATGGACAGATAGTGTTTGGACACGATCTGTAAACTGGGACATGATATGAATGTATATGATACATGGTTCCGGAACTGTATTTGATGCAGTGGCGGCAGAGACTAAAAGATATGATCTGTTGTTCGAAATCGATAATTTTTAATAAGGATAGTCCTCTGGAATTAAAAAATTTTCTGATTTCGAGCTGACCGGTCAGCTCGACCCCCGCCAGGGGCTGCCGCCCCCGGACCCCGCCCGGGGGCTGCCGCCCCCGGACCCCTGCTGCATATATATATATTTGTGTGTTCTTAATTGTTTATAAGAGCATGGTGCTGGTTATGGCCTTAAGACCCTTAGATTAATGGTTTATGTTTTGGTTTTGTAAATACGACTTGCATGTCGTTCTCTTCATTCTTGTAATTGTATTATCTCGAATGTAACTCGAGTTTCATTATGTAAGTACATAAGTACAAGTTGTTTATCTTCATTCTTGTAATTGTATTATCTCGAATGTAACTTTCATTATGTAAGTACATAAGTACAAGTTGTTTTCATTTATTCAATGTAATGTAATTGAAGATTGAAGGGCGATCCAAGAGATGAAGCAACCAAGGAGAATGAAGACATGTAATTGTATTTATATATCCCACCATAGATAGACCTCGATCCTTTCATCAGCTTGAAAGGATCATGTAGGATAAAGGCCATAACCAAGCACGTTTACTTACTGCACTTTACATATTGATGTATGAATGTTTCTGTAGAATACACTGTGATGCATGCTTCAATTAGATTAATACTGTATTAATATATGTATTAGATACATCATCCATGCCATGCCTGCTTAAACAAAATAAAACATGTAACGATGAAAGATGAACATTAAACAAACGATCATGAGATTCTCGTGTTTATGAAACACGGCAATTAAATATAAATTTCATTGATTCAACGATTGAATGATTTTGTCAACAACGGATCACGAATCTGTAAGAAAAGGGGTGCCAATAATGCCGTCTGTGCGTTAACCTCTGATCTGGAAATCATTCATTCAACGAATTTTGATTTGAAATATTTAGTTCCAAGAAAAGGGAATCTCTTTATGATGGGATCATGATCGTTTACAAGTAAACCCCTTAACAAAATATTAAGTTAATTAGATGCTTTCCAATGAATTAACACTCATCAAAGCCTAGATCATAAGGGGTGGGTTTGCCAAAGTAGAGCACTCCTTTTAATCGTGGTTAGGTGCGAAAGAATAAAAGTGATATTCGTCATGTTAATCATTGGGACCAACTTAACTAAGTCGTCACAATAGGATTGTGGATAGTGAACTTAGAAGCATAGAGTTTGGCGTAAAATTTATTAGATAAATTAGAACAATAGTTGTTCACCAAACTATCCAAGAATTATATGTGATATAATTGACAAAAGTTGTCTACCTAAATAGTTATGTTTTGGGAGAATTGGCCAACGCTGACTCAAGGCATAATGAAATATGGATCTTGGCTCACTAGAAAATAAGTTTCCGAATTAATAGTAAGGGCTATTAGTTTGAACAAAATAGTGGGAGGTATATTAAGTTGAATGTACCATTATCACTTGAACATAATAATTAATTATTTGACAATCTAACTTATCTTATGCATTTTAAACATTGTAGATATTAAATGGCACAAAACACAAACAACTCTTTCTCCGTGCGATCAGTCCTTGAGAAGGACAAGCTGACAGGAACAAACTTCCTTGACTGGTCTAGGAATTTGAGGATTGTCCTCAGGCAGGAGCGTAAGCTCCAAGTTGTTGAAATTCCTCCACCGGTCCATCCTGGTGACGGTGCAACTCGTGCTCAACTAAATGCTTACCAGAAGCATATTGATGATGCGACAGACGTTGCCTGTCTCATGCTTGCAACTATGAGTGCTGAGCTTCAGAAGCAGCATGAGCATATGGATGCTTATGCTATGCTTGAGCATCTTAAGACGATGTTTCAAGTACAGGCTCGTCAAGAAAGGTTCAATACGTACAAAGCAATCTTTAACTGCAAGCAAGGAAATAACCCGGTTGGACCGCATGTTCTGAAGATGATTGGGTATTTTGAATACCTAGACCGTTTGGGCTCCGGGCTTTCTCGAGAGGCTCAAATAGATATTATCTTGCAATCATTGAACAGCAACTATGCCCAGTTTATCATGACTTTCATCATGACCGAGCAAGACAAAACACCCACTGAATTGTTGGCACTGTTAAGAACTACCGAAGCCAACATGCAAAAGGCACCTGAAAATGCTCCCATAATGATGGTAGGCAATAAAGGTGCTAAGGGAAAGGGGAAATGGAAAGGCAAGAAAAAGATTGGATCTAATGCAGTTGCTCCTTCCAAGCCCACTTTCAAGAAAGCTCTCAAGCCTAAAGGTGGTGTTGCTAAACCTGATAAGGGTGATTGTCACTGGTGCAAGAAACCAGGTCATTGGAAGAGAAACTGTCCAGCTTATTTGGAAAGTCTGAAGAACGTGAAATCTCTGAATATTTCTGATTCAGGTATTCATGTTATAGAAGTCAATTTATCTACTTCTACATCTTGGGTATTGGATACTGGATGTGGTTCTCACATTTGTATTAATGTGCAGGGACTTCAAAGGAGTAGATCTTTGGCAAAGGGAGAGATCGACCTACGCGTTGGCAATGGAGCAAAGGTTGCTGCTTTGGCCGTAGGGACTTATTATTTGTCGTTGCCCTCTGGGCTTATTTTAGAACTTGAGAACTGTTATTACGTGCCTGCGATTTGCAGAAACATTATTTCTATTTCTTGTATGGACAAGAAGGGTTTTTCGTTTATAATAAAAGACAATTGTTGCTCTTTTGCTTTAAATGATTTAACTTATGGTGTAGCACGTTTATTTAATGGTTTATATGTTCTAGATCTTGATCTTACTCCCGTCTATAATATGAATAAACGTCTTAAAGCAAATGACTCAAATCACACATACCTTTGGCATTGTCGATTAGGCCATATAAATGAGAATCGCATATCCAAACTACATAAAGATGGATTTTTGGATAAGTTTGATTTTGAATCATACGATGAATGTGATGCTTGTTTACTTGGTAAAATGGCAAAAGCTCCTTTTACTAAAATAGGTGAAAGGGCCAACGAACGATTAGAACTAATACATAGTGATGTATGTGGTCCAATGCGTTCTATGGCTAGAGGTGGCTTTTATTACTTCATAACATTTACTGATGATTTCAGTAGATTCGGATATGTGTATCTTTTGAAACACAAATCTGAATCCTTTGAAAAATTCAAAGAATTTAAAGCTGAAGTAGAAAAGCAAATAGGCGGAAGTATTAAAACTCTTCGATCTGATCGAGGAGGTGAATACTTAAGCCATGACTTTAAGAATTACTTAAAGGAGTGTGGTATAGTATCACAGCTCACTCCTCCTGGAACACCACAATGGAATGGGGTTTCTGAAAGGAGAAATCGTACCTTGTTGGACATGGTACGATCGATGATGAGTCATGCTGAACTTCCAATAAGTTTCTGGGGTTATGCCCTAGAAACGGCTGCATATACACTAAACCGAGTCCCAACTAAAGCGGTTCAAAAGACTCCATATGAGATATGGACTGAGAAACGTCAAAGCATGTCATTTATGAAAATATGGGGATGTGAAGCGTTTGTGAAACGTATGATCTCTGACAAGCTTGGACCAAAATCAGATAAGTGTTATTTTGTGGGGTACCCGAAGGAAACTAAGGGTTACTTCTTCTATAATCCGACCGAGAACAAAATAGTTGTTTCTCGCACTGCTGTGTTTCTTGAACGAGAGCTAGTCTCCAAAAGAATCAGTGGGAGGAAAATAGAACTCGATGAAGCTCGAGACCCACAAGATAATGTTGAACCCGAATTGGAAATTGAGCAGGATATTCAAGATAATATTCAAGATGAAACTGCTCAAGAAACACAGATTGTTCGTAGATCTGGTAGGATTCGCCATCAACCTGAGAGATATTATGGATTTCTCTTAGTAGAGAATGGTGATTTGATGCTCATAGATCAAGATGAGCCCCTCACCTACCAAGATGCTATGAACAGTCCTGACTCTGAGAGATGGCTAGAAGCCATGAAATCTGAGATGGATTCCATGTATGATAACCAAGTATGGACTTTGGTTGATCCACCTGAAGGGGTAAAACCTATAGGGTGCAAATGGGTTTTCAAAAAGAAAATCGACATGGATGGAAATGTTCAGACCTATAAAGCTAGGTTAGTTGCAAAAGGTTTCAAGCAAATTCATGGTATTGACTATGATGAAACTTTTTCACCTGTAGCTATGGTCAAATCCATTAGGATTTTGCTTGCAATAGCAGCTTATCATGATTATGAGATCTGGCAGATGGATGTCAAAACAGCCTTCCTTAATGGGAGCCTTGAAGAGGATGTGTACATGACACAACCTGAAGGTTTTGTCAGTCCAAGGGATGCTAGAAGGATATGTAAGTTGCGTCGATCCATTTATGGACTGAAGCAGGCCTCAAGGAGGTGGAATATTCGTTTTGACCAGACAGTCAAGGAATTTGGCTTTATTCAAAACGAAGATGAATCTTGTGTTTACAAAAGGGTTAGTGGGAGCCACGTGGCATTCATAGTATTATATGTTGATGATATATTACTTATCGGGAATGACATACCTTCTCTACAGGCTGTTAAGACTTGGTTGGGAAAAAATTTCTCAATGAAAGATTTAGGCGAGGCGACCTATATATTAGGGATCAGGATCTATAGAGATAGATCCAGAAGATTGATCGGCCTAAATCAGAGTACATATATTGACAAAGTACTGCATCGTTTTGGGATGCAAGATGCTAAAAGGGGATTTGTCCCGATGTCTCATGGGATATCAATCTCGAGTGACAATAGTCCTAAAACATTGGATGAAAAGGACCGCATGAGTAAGATTCCATATGCTTCTGCAATTGGATCTATCATGTATGCAATGATATGTACTCGTCCTGATGTGTCATATGCTTTGAGTATGACGAGCAGGTTCCAGTCTAATCCAGGTGAAGGTCACTGGACAGCTGTCAAGAACATTCTTAAGTACTTGAAGAGGACTAAAGATTCATTCTTGGTATATGGGGGAGAAGAGAGATTAGTGGTAAAAGGTTACACTGATTCTAGTTTCCAAACAGACAAGGATGATTCTATATCCCAGTCTGGTTTTGTGTTTTGTCTCAACGGAGGTGCTGTAAGCTGGAAAAGTTCAAAGCAAGAAACAGTAGCTGATTCTACAATGGAGGCTGAGTATATTGCTGCTTGCGAAGCAGCCAAGGAGGCAGTTTGGATCCGAAATTTCATCACAGGGCTTGGTGTGGTTCCATCGATAGTAGACCCTATCGATCTTTATTGCGATAACAATGGAGCCATAGCACAAGCAAAGGAACCAAGATCGCACTCCAGGGCGAAACATATACTTAGAAGATATCACCTTATTCGTGAGATTAATGAACGAGGAGATATACATATATGTAAAGTGCAAACTAATGATAACGTAGCTGACCCACTGACTAAGGCTTTGTCGCAGCAGAAGCACGAAGGTCACACTAGTTCAATTGGTATTCGATACATGAGTGATTGGCTCTAGTGCAAGTGGGAGATTGTTAGTGTAGGTGCCCTAGAGGCAATACAATGATATTATGTAATCAGTATTATTGACATTATGTTCTTTTTATATTAATAATTTATTATGCTTCGTATTTACTGCGATATAATTATTAGCATGATAAATGTCCTTAGATTATTAATACGAACTATATGAACTTGAGATTATATATAGTATAATAATCTTAAATGTCCCTAGTCGAGTATTATTATTATTAGGACAGTAATAATACATTGAGACTAGTATGTTGATTGATTGATGACCACTTCTCATGGGTCATTAGTATAGAGATACTAAAATCAATACATAGGTAAATGTAAGAGTACATTGTACTGGACAGACCCACTGTGAGATTCTACATGGAATGAATTAATAAGTGTCATAAGTAATCTCACTGTGATAATGGTGTAATGGTCCTCTGACCTGAAATCATTATATTTCTACACGAGAATTAATGTACTTTGATTCTATCAAAAGTTATCTTTAATCGGGTAATGATAAAGATAATTATTGGGTTCATTATGAATCGTGTGAGAAATATGAATGATCTAGAGGGAATTTAACCCTCCTAATTTTAGGAGTGATATTATCGGCCTCTTGTTTGAGTGAGACTATGAAATGCATGGCCATGCTCAAATATTGATTTGTTTGAATAGTCTACTCATCGATCAAGAAAATAAAGATTAAATTATTAAGAGGATGACACGTCCCATGCCTCTAGTTTAATCTATAATATCAAGGTTAAAAGGATTATATTACATGGAAACATTAATCACGAAAGGTTTAATTGAATCACCAATTATTGTTATTACTTGGGTAGCAATGATGTATTACTAGATGCCGCTCATTGTTTATAATTTTATTATAAGATAATAAAATTATTGCCAACGTAATAATAACCTATAGGGTCACACACTTAGAACGTTTAAAAGGAGTATTAGTTTAAATTCGGAATTTAAATTAAGTGATTCGAAATTAGTTAATTAATTGAGTTGGACTTAATTAATTAAAGGATAATTCGAATCATTTAAGTGATAAAACCAAATCAGATTGGTCTTATCAGAAGCCAAACTGATTATGGTTAATTCGAATTTAAATGATAAAACCAAATCAGATTGGTCTTATCAGAAGCCAAACTGATTACGGTTAAGCCCACCTCTTATCTCTCCCTATAAATACATAGAGATGTATTAGTTGATTCGGATCTTTTGACAAATTTGTTTTCACAGAAACCCTAGCCGCTCAACTGTTGAGAGGTAAAAGAGAGAGAGAGAGAGAGGCAAGGATCATCGGCTAGTACCGGCTCCCTTGATCGTTGGACGATCGGACGTTCGTGTGGACTGCCTTAGAGACGCGGATCTAGCTACTAGGGCTGCGTGGTGATTGCAACCTCCATCTTTCAGCCTTCGAAAGCTCCGAAAGGTAAAATTTTATTTCTCCATTATTAGCCAATTCTTATACACGGATCCTAGGGTTAGGGTTTCGGATCTGTCTTTTTCGCTGCGTTTGTGCCCCGAAACCCTTCATCCACTACCATAGAACGTTATTGAATGGGGTTTTCATGGCTCTCCGACCATTCAGCACAGCCGAGCTCCAGGGGCTTGAGAAAGTGTTCGGGTCCAGGTGGTGGTTCAGACTGCGGCGTCGATGGGGCACCGCCGATCGCGAGCACCGGTGCGGGTTGACTGGGTGCAGTTTGGGGCATCTCGAAGTTGGTCATGGTGTAGGGGCGGCTAAGGCTACAAGCTACGAAGTCGTTCGCGTCAGATGGCTATTCGACGAGGTTGAAGTGGCCGAGGTGAGAGCGTGGTCAGCGACTGTAGAGATTGTAGTCAGGTGGTCGGGGATGCATGCTTGACGTCGGGGAAGGCACGGCGAGTGTCGGCGGCGGTGGCCGCTGGCGGGTGTGATAGCGGATGGGTGAGGTGAAAGTTTCTCGAGGGATCAGTGATGGGAGTATTGTGGCAGTGGGGGGCTTTTTTGGAATTTCAAAGTAATTTTTGAAATTTGACTCTGTGTAGAGGTCGGTGGCACTCCCTTATGTCCAAATGATTTTTCTCCCAAATATTCAATTTACAACCAACTTACAATTAGCAAAAAATGCATCCTAGTTGGTATAGGGCGACGGTAGTCGAGCGAGTTTATAGTTTAGGTTTAACTTCAATCTATTCAGATCAAAGTTAGGGGTGTCTAGGGTCTCGCTCATGTCAGGGAGCTTAGAGGCGTTTGTGGAGCCGTGGGGAGCGACGACAACTCCCGTTGCGAGGTGGCGGTGATAGTCAACGGTGGTCAAGCGAAGGGATGAGAACGAGGTCACAATCTGACATGGGTATGTCAGATTGGTGGGTACCTGCAGTCTCTCGTGTATGATACTTGAAGTTGACGTATGTGTCACTATTGGGGGCGACGGCGAGGCGTTTGCGGCGTACGGCAAGGACAAACGGAGTACAAGCAAGGGAATGAGCTCAAATTGGCATGAAAACTTGTTTTGGCGAGGTCGGCCGTCAGTAGGATTATTTATTGTATTATTTATTTGTTGGTTAGGGTGTATGAGTTTCAGAACCCATATTGGATATCCTAAACTGCATAAGCCTTACTTTTTATTATATGTTTTGTTAATATCTTTTAATGAAATGCGGGGACTTTTAACCCACCGTTTAAAGTTAATGATATTTTATAAAAAAAAACAACTATCCCTTACAATTAACTACCATCAAGTGAAAACCCAAAAAATTGTCACAATTGAATTTGTACCTTAAAGCTAATAAAAGCTAATATTGTGTTTGGCCATTTATTTTATCCTCTGATAGCGTGTTCAAACAAGTCCCATGGCCTAGCACTTTACCCTGGGCTAGCCTATGTAACGCCTGTATCAAGCATATTCATGGATCATGATCATATATTCTATATTTTCATGAAGGAAATTGATCTAATGATACGTGGAGTTTTTTAAATATTCAAACGGCAACCTAAATTTTCAAATATGAACGAAAAAAATGCAGGGCCATTAAATTAATAAAATATTATTCGAATATACTTCTTAACGGGTTTAAACCGTTAAAAAGAACATAAATGACGAAATTATTCTCATTTCTTAATGGACTTAAAATTCAAACTCATTGTTGGATGTATAAGTATATTCTCAGTATAATAGGATAATATTGTGTATATTATTCTATGGGGCAACACGGGTTTACACGTGTTATGTATTAATTATTGGAACGGGTTGAGTGGGCTAAAAGCCCAGTACCCTAAACCCAGGTTCATCTCATATAAAAGCTGGTCTAGAGGTAGTGCTCTGTGATATTCCAATACTGATAAGTAGGGTATAATATCTTAAGCGGCTAGAGATAAACCCTAACCCTAATTTTCCAAATCAGATTTAACAACATCCACTGCCGACCGCCGACCACCGATCTCCACCATCTCCATCAACCACTACCACCATCTCCAATCACAATCACCACCACCACACCACCATCTCCGTCAACCACCATATCCACCATCACCTCCTCCACTATCTCCAACCACCATCTAAACCCATCTCCACCGACCACCATCTCCACCACCCCCAAAAACCCATCACCGTCACCATTACCATCACCTTCATCTCCATCAAAATAAATGAAATAATAATAAATAGAATAAAACAGGAAAAACTAGAAAAAATGGGGGAAAATATAAGAAGAAGAGATTGATGGTTTTTTGTAATCTCAGGCTTAATTCTGCAAAATGAACCGTAGGGATTTTTTGTTCTATTTTTAAAACTTCGGGTATTATTTGAGTATTTTAAAAACTTTATGTACTGTTTGGAAAGTAAGGTAAAATTCAAGTGCCATTTCGTCATTTTCCCTTTCATGGATCATGACTAACAAAAAAAGAAATGGTTTTTTCCATGGGTTACTAACAAATGTTTTCATTTCCTATAAAATTGAAACATTTATTAGTGACCATGTGGAAGAAAAAAAACACAAAAAGAAAGGGTTCATATTATTTTATTAGTGAGCTTGTCTATTTATTGGATTGGAAGTAAAAGTGTTTATATTATTTTATATTTTATTTATCATCTCTAATATTATAATTGGAGAAGGCCTTAGTATCATTTGTAAATATTTTGTCATTCTATCAATTCGTGTAACACACGTGCATAATTATTATGAAGGAGGTACTTCTAGGTTCAAATTATGACTACGTCTAAATTTTTATTTTAAAAAACTGTATTTATCAAAACGCGCATCGCACGTGTAAACTACTAGTATATACTTATAGATCTAGTTTGTCTTATTAGACAACTGTATATATCCAGTATTGCAGAAGTAGTTCGGGCTTTGTACCAAACCTATTTTTTGGGCCTAATTCTAATCCTTGTTCTGGCTCAAGTTTTGTCTTTCTTCATTATCTATGTCGTTTGAAGAACTTTTTGCATAATATCAATTTCTTAGTGTTAATTTTTTGTGTAAAAGGGATATCAGCAAATTGCTCATTTAGTAATGAGCAATTGATTATGTGGCATGCATGTGATACATTGGACAACTAACCATTTCATGAATTTTCAATCACATTTATGCCACATCATCAATTGCTTATTTACTAAATGAGCAAATTGCTCATACCCCTTTTCCTCTAATTTTTTTACTGCCACTATGCAATGAACGCTTTTGTTTATTTCTTTAAGGTTCACAATCCTAACCTTAATATGTGTGACCCTCCCCCTAATCTCTACTACTGTAATGGGAGAAGGCCCTAGTGTAATTTGTCCATCTACCAACCCGTGCAACGCACGTGCATAACTATTGTAAATGAGATTTTAGATCAAATTCAGATCTGAATTTTTACTTTTAAAAAAACTATATTTTATTAAGACGTGCATCATACGTGTAAACTACTAGTGATACATAAGGAATGAGTTGAGGAAGAAGGACGGAGGGAAAGAGGAGATGAAGGGTTCATCTCTAATCTCTAATCTCTAATCTCTAATATTATAATGGGAGAAGGCCTTAGTGTCATTTGTCAATCTACTAACATGTGCATCGCACGTGCATAACTAATATAAAGGATGTTTCAGGTTCGAGTCCTCACAATGTCAGATTTTTTACTTTATTTTTTTTAAACAATATTAAATATGCATCACATGTGTAAATTACTATCCATCTATCTATCTATAATATAATATATTTACTTACTATTTAATGGAAGAGATTCTCACAAATAAACAATTTTAAATAATTTTTTGTCACAATACTTTTGTCACCAAACAAGCATGTTCATCGTTCATGCAACTTCAAATCTATTTTTCAACATGTGTATCGCACGTACACGTCAAAATTTTTCCTTCTTAATTTAAAAAAAAATATGTGTATCGCCCATTTAGCTTCATTTTTAATATTAAGGCATTCATCACACGTGCTAATTATTGTCGACTTATGTGTATCGCACGTTTAGTTCTAACTCTTTATCAAAACGTGCATCGCACATGAAAAATACTAGTATATCTAATTAAGATAGGGAAAGGTATTTGGGAAACTGGCTAAATTGGAGCTAATAGAATATTGAGAACCTAACCGAGCAGGAGTTAAAAGTGCTCAATTTGAGACATTTTGCGCGCAAAGGGCTCCCTTTTTTTTAAAAAAAAATGGTGCAAACCTCCAGCTACTGTAAGCTCTTAATCATCTCTACTATTTTAATGAGAGAGTTTGAGTTGTCATTTGTAGACGAACAAATTCGTGCATTACCCATACATAACTAAGATAAAAAAAATGTCTCAAATTTAAGGTCAGACTGCATTAAAGTTTTTACTTTTATAAAAAAATACATTTATTAAGACGTGCTTCACACGTGTAATTAAATTACTAGCGTTAATAACTACACTCTTCCCTGTTTGAATTGTAATCTCTCTTTCAAAAGATAAACAATTTATTAAATAAAAAATTGGCAATCTTGTTATTTGAAATTTCGTCTCCATTAATTTATTTTTCTCACAACTTCTAGAAAAGAGGTTGTCTAAATCTAGTTATAATTTGTTACTATTTTATACAATATTTATGCTGAACATGAATGCAATAATTAAATTTGGGCTAAATTTATAAACTACTCCTCAAAATGTTGACCTTTTATAAAACACCTACTCAATTATTTTATTTTTGTAGAACCCTTTTAAACTCAAATTTTCACTTTAGCTACGAGACAAAATTAATTGTTAGATTTTTTTGGTCACGTGGCTCGCACATGACTAATTTCTTACTGAAATACCCTTTGCTATATCTTATTCCTCTTGTTTTGTAACCAAAAAAAAAAAGTAAAAAATGCGAAATAAGCAACAATGTGAGGGTTTTTCTATCACAAAGTAGTTAAGCGCTAGCGATAAACTAAATTTACAGTATTATAAATGTGAGGTTTTTTTTAAAAATTTTAAATTTAGCCTTAAATTACACACAAAAAAAAGAAAAGAATAGGAGCAAAAAATACAGAATAAAAATTTATAGTTTTAGGAGATCTATCTGCGTTTGGTTAGTTGGTTTGAAAACACATTTTAAACATTGTTTTTGGAAAACAGTTTTTTCAAAGCAATTTTTAAAAAATGAGAGTATAAAGAACGTTTGGTTAAAAAAAAAAAATACTCTACGAAACCCAACAAAAATTTTCTCTGCAATACTACTCCACTAAAAAAATTATTCTTACAAAACTACTATACAGAATTGAACCTAACAAAACTACAAAATTACTTCACGCAAATTATGCATCCAAAATTGAACCCAACATTCTTGGGAATATTTTGGTCTTGCTCATCTAGTTTTGAGTTTATTATTGCTCACCTAGCTCAGATACACAAGTGGCAAACAACAAATTTGAACCCAACATTGTGCAGCCAAAATGCAGCCAAGATGATATTAGTTATCAATTGTCGACAAATGAACCGTCCATTTTGACAATTTCGACAAACGAACCCAACAAATGAACCCATAAAAAAAAATAAAATTGAACCCAACATTGGAAACTTCAAATGATATTTATGATCGACAAATTAACGAGAGTAATCAACAAAATTTGGGGAAATCAATCATATCTTTGTTTGAAGCTGAGAGAAGTTGTCTTCACTACATTCAAGCCACAGACGTCGTTTTGCCCCGACTACACCTCTTCTTGTAAGCAGATCTCGTCTCACAAACCATCAACCCTAGATTGATGAAGGGGGAAGTAAATCCGTTGGTTTGTAGGGCGTTATGCTGTCAGAGGAGGTTCGAATATGATGGTGGAGTAGATTTAGTGAAGATTTTGGACAGATTTGATGCTTGCGTCCTTCATTTCGGAAATAGATTAAGGGGGAGTTTTGTTTTCGGGAATATATATATATATATATATATATATATATATATATATATATATATTGACATTTGTTTTCGGGAATATTTTGGGAGAAGGAAGACATCGTCAAGTCAGAGAAGAAATGAGTTTGGAAAATAGTTTTTTTTCAGTTTTGGGAAAAACGCATTTTAAAATGAGGGTTTGGGTACCCATTTGTAAAAATAGGTATCCAAACAGTTTTTCTAACATAAAAAATTTTAAAAATCAGAAAATTGGTTTTAAAATCTATCCAAACTTTTTTTTTTTATATTATTGTTGGGCTGGAGTAGCAAGACTATCTTGTTTATCAAAAAAAAAAAAAAAAACAACCTATCCAAACACAAGTGTTTACTTCGCCCGTGCAGTGCGCATGTTAAAATAGTCCAGCCGAGTTCCCAAAACCAAAAGATAGAACAGTATCCACGAGTACTGTTAACTCTCACCTCCCGCTTTATATTTCTCTCTCTCTCTCTCTCTCTCTCTCTCTATAAATATTTTAAATTTTTTTTTTTTAAAGTAAAGGGTTTTTTGTCCAGTTCAAAACCCTAGGTCCAGCGTCTCCCAATTTCAAATTTCTCACCGGAATCTCAGGTACCCATCAAAATTCTCCTCATCGATTTGATCGCCATCAATTTCGTTGCTTTTGTTGCCAAATTTGTAGTCTTTTGATCGAACAATCCAAGTGCTCAATTTTTGAAAATTTTGGTTTGATTTGGGTGTAATCGATGCTAATGTTGTGAACTAGTTGGAAGTAATTATAAGCTTTCTAGTTTTGTTGGAATTTAATTGAAGGATGAATAGTTATAGTAGATGATTAATGCTTTGATTAGTAGTACGCGTAGTGCGCGTGTTTTTGTGTGTGTGTGTGCTTTGTAAAGGTTTGTTGGAAAGTATTGATTGCCACAAAAAAGGGGGAAAAAGGATAGAAGATATCTAATAAGATAAGTGGTATGTGTAATTCATGTATTTTTAGTTCATGGAGATTCATTGCATGATAATTGTCATCAATGTCGAGAATGAAAAGTACGTGTGATATATGTGTTAGGCTGCCGGAACAATCCCAACTATTTTGTTTTGATAGTAAATAAATGTGGGATTTAAATGTTGTTATTATTGTTGTTTAGTTTGATAAGTTATGTCATCTTCACCTTCAAATTTGTAATTTTGTATGTTTCTAGTTTTCTTCTGATTACCAAAATTCTCAAAACAAAACAAAATAGTTTAAGAAATATTGAAGATACCTATGCACTGCACATGCTCCTTTACATCATTACAGTAATGGAAATACTCGGTGCATGATAATTATCATATGATTTCTGATGGGGTAATGCTACACCTACTACCAAATTTACTACTTTTTTTCTTTACTACCTTAGGTGGTACACTATTAGTGGAGGTTATTGTAGACCAGATGGTAGAAACATCCAATAGTAGAGTGCCAGCTAAGGTAGTAAAGAGAAAAGTAGAAGATTTGGTAGTAGGTGTAGTATTACCCTTCCTGATGTTCAGTTTTGATAGTATAGATAGATAGGCTCTAATTGTGATATATTTTAAAGCTCTGTTCTTTTTTATAGTTTAATTAGATTTTTCCTGTGGGATGTGCCTACGGCACGTCTTCAAAACGATACAGCATATGAAAAACCTTATAAACAGTAAATCAACAATTATGTAGCTCAAATTTGAATAGTATGACAATAATTAGTTGTAAATAAAAGTCCATGTTTCCATATATATATATATATAGAGAGAGAGAGAGAGAGAGAGAGAGAGAGATAAATAAATAAAGAACTTGTTTTTGAGGGGGATTTGAATTTGAGTTTTGGGAGAAAACTTTTGGGGGGGAAAATGTGTTTTGTGAGGTTAGATCAAGGCCTTTGATTTTGGGGATTAAAGGAGAGCCACTTGATAGCTTTCTTTGTGTTTTATTATATAGATGATGGCATCTTCACCCTCAAATTCCCCCTCCGAACCTGATATGATTGAGCAAGTGATCACTGAATTCTTTGCCAAGAGCCTCCATATAATTCTTGAATCGAGATCCCCTTATGTCTCCTCGCGGAACTACTGTCCTGACTTATTTCCTTCTTCACCCTCGCCTGTGCCTTCATCTTCTTCATCTAGTAGCCTTCCCAGACACAGGTGGTTCAATTTGGCATTAAAGGATTGCCCTGCTGCACTGGAGAATTTCGACTTGTGGAGACAAAGCAACCTCGAACCTATGGTTGTTGACGTGGTTTTGGTTAGTAGGGGCACAGATGACCCACTTTCAAATAGCGAGAGAACTGTTGAGAGATGGGTTGTTCAGTATGAGAGTCGAAAGATTGACAGTATCCTAAGTGATAAGAGCTACTCATCGGATATCCCTTCTATGTGTAAGAAAATATACAGGAGAACTATGGTAATGCTTCGGTCTTTGTATGCTAGTGTTAGGCTTCTACCCGCATACAAAGTTTTTCAACACCTCAATTCATCTGCACGAGTATGCCCTTTTAGCCTCTCCCACAAAATATCTTCTTTTATTGAGCCATTCACCCCAGCAGAGGATGCAGAGATGAAGGTTTTTTCTTTTGTTCCTGTTGATACTCATTGTGGAAAGTTTTCTTTGGTAGTTTCGTATCTCCCGAAACTTGAAGATGTGAGTTCAGAGTCATTTAGTCCAGTTTCAGTGCAATTTATACCAGATTATGTCGGGAGCCCAACCACAGATCCTCACAGAATCCTCCACTATATTCCCTCTACGGGATCGCTACCTACATATGTTTCATATACCAGAAGGCATAGTTGGAGCAATGACCACGGAGTAGTTCCTTCATCTCCATCTCCATCTCCATCACCTACATACTCTAACTCTCGTGCTATGCATTATACTGCAAGTCCCGGACTACCTCCCCGTACTCATCCACCTGTTCGCAGAAAGAATAGTTTTGATGATTATAGGCCGTTGCCTCCATTTTCACCATCTTCTTCTCCTTCTACACCAACCCATTTACCCGGAGTTCAGTTACAAAATACTCTTCTGCGAGCAGAGAGTGCCCCAGATCGCATTCCAGTGCCTAGAGTTGAGGGGAATAGTGGATTACCTAAACAAGGATTTCCTCCTACACCTTTTCTGAAGAGTGGGAAAGCAGAAAGCAGCTTACAACTGAAGAAGGGATCAGGTGGACTTCATATTGGAATGACCCTGCAAAAGGTGATATCTTATTTTTGCTTCTTGATGTAGACAAGTTTTCAGACTTGATTTCTTAAGTCTGACTTCTCTTTTAATTGTTTGAGAATTTCTTTGGTTCAGATGTTATATTCTGGGAAAGAAGAGTCCGGAATCTTACCTGGACCAATGCTGTCATCTTTTTCTTTGTTGCCAGTTCCATCCAGGAGTTCTAGCAAAGTTTCTTTTTTGGATTGGTTTGATGACTCCGAGTTTACCTGTCCATTTGCTGTAGATGATGAAGAGCTACCAAATTTAAGCAGGTAATGTTTCTTTGCATTTCCGATGGCTTTCCCACAATTCCTTGGAAAAACTCCTTGGTGTATATGGTTAAAATACATGGGCCTTTACTATGCTAGATTTATATACTTCTATGTTTGCCCATAAGCTATACTGATTTAATCTTGTTGACATGCAATTTTCAAACCAAGAAGATTGCACAAAGTTATCTACCATCATCATCTGGTTGTTTTAACTTCTTGTCAGAACTAGGTGCTTATTATTTGAAAATGACATTGATGAAAAGTGGTTAGAGTCGTAATTTCTCTTCACTCTTTCACTGAGCTATAAGTCACTATGTGCCTTCCTCTTAACTGTCGCTGGTAGTTTTTATTCCTGCATCTTGGAAAGCTAAAAGTGTTGGAATCCTCATTGTTCTACTTGTATTATTAGGAACTATTAACTGAGAGTCTAACCTTTTAGTCATAACACTTCCTTTTCTCAAGCAATACCAATATAACTCTCCAATATAAATACCTAGCTTTCAGATCATAATTTTCATGAATTCAGGCTAACATAATATGCCTCCCCTTCATTAAAAAGACTCCACAATTTCTCATCCATGAATTATGTAAAAAACCAATAAATGAAACAAAAGATACTCTATACTCTTTATCTTCACATTATTCCACAACTAGCAGAAATTGAGAAGAGAAGAAATTAAAAAAGAAGAAGAAACAGAATAATCTTTCTGCTTTAAAGAGGAGCAGTATACTTCTAGTTCATGCAATTTACTAAAGATACTCCTCATAATGTAGGTTTTTGTTAGCAGGGTAAAAAAGGAAATTCAGCGAAAAATTCATTAAACTACACACTTACATGCTTCTTATGAAATTAATTTCTTCCCTACAGGGTCCAACCTTCTGATACAGATGTTCGCACTGGCGAGAATCTGGTATCTGGAGAATTGATACCTATCAGAAGATCCCCAGATGCTGCTGTCGGTGCCCTAGTTCGACTTCTCAAAACTGCACCTCCATTACGGCAAGATCTCCCCAACTCAGTAATATCTTCACTAAATGTCAAGGGTGAAGTGAACCAAGGAATGCAACATAACAAAGAGGAGGATGGGGTGAAACATAACACTGCTCCAAAGCTTTTCCAGACTAAGACTGTTGCAGATGCTTTAGAGGAGCTGAAGGGTTACAGAGAGATTCGAGAAAAATTGATTCTTAAGCAAGCTGGATCTAAGCCATTGGGTGTTCACTCAGCAGAAAAGGTTGATAAAAGCTCGTCAGAGTTGTGGTGATGTCTGGTTCATTCGTGCACATATATGTACAGAATTACATTCCATTCGAACAGAAGCCAAATATTATTTTCCAACTTGAGGTATGTTTGGTGCCTCCTCAGGGATTGAACTACATTTTTCATCCTATACATATCTAACGAAATATATATAATTGTTCATATCTTATATCTAATCCTAGGGTTGAGTTGTAGATATGTTGTGCTACATAGTATACATATTCCTCCGGTAATTCGTGTTTCAATAATTGTTTTGTATATATCTGTCCTAGTACTGTTGGCTATGAAAATACTCTGTACTTCTGGGTAAAGTGAGTAATTAAATGGAACTTGTTATTTTTTTGAGTATTACCTTAACCTTTTACTGTATTGAGAACTTTTGTTGCTTTGTTGATATCCACTTATATTGTTTTTTCCACTTTTAGCACCCACATCCATTTTTCTGGAAACATTCAGAAGTATCTGCATTTATGGATATTAAAGAACATCATGTCATTGCATTTCTAGATAAGGATACAAATGTAAAGTAGCTAGTAAGGATTTTAATGATTTTACCCTGCATGATTCCCAATTAACAACTAGAAGGAAATTGGAGAATTTGCCATCTGCATGGTCATTCAAAACAGCAGCCTGTATCTTTTGGGGTTTCCAATTGATAGGTTTGATTTAACGTTAACTACATGGTTGAAACTAATTAAGACAGCCGAAACCCTATGTCTGGAATTGTGTGATATAATATATATTTGAGTTGAGAAGGGCTAATTCTAAAGTAACTAAATCGGATACTCTCGCTTCAATTTTAATAATCGACTGTCCAAATGAAAAATCCACACAAATGGTATGATCTAAAGACATTAAATACTATGTACAAGCAAAATTCACAAGTTTTTGATGAGTTTTGCCTTTCCATCTAGTGATCTAAAATCATATATACTGTCAATTTTTTTTATCATTGATGGATAGGAAAACCTTATCAAAACTTTCTAAAAAAATTTCAGTGTTCAGCATTTACTGTGTAGATAACATTAAGAGGGGTGGATTTCAATTTGGAATTTCGATAATTAAACTGTAGTGAGAGTTTTTGCATTTGCGATACTTATAAACAGAGTCAGATTTGTATTTGCTGTCGTAAAAGAGAGTGTTAATACGAGGACAAAAACCGCTTGTAAAATACTTCGCAAAGCTCTGTATATCATGTTTATAGCTGACTGCTGATACAATAAGGTACTACAGGATACTGGCCCTAGATAATTCTGTATTCTACTTTTTAGGCACTTCAGTTCTCATAGCATGTCTGAAACCTTTCCTTAGGCCAATCAATTTATGTATCAGTGTACAAACCTGAGAGGATTGTAATATGATCCTCAGTACAAAAGGTGATCTGAACTCCATTACATCCGAAATAGTAGTAAGTTAGTATCTTTTTAAAAAAATTATGATTCTATGGTTTATAATACATGAACAGTTCACTACTATAAGCTCTCTTTAGCATCTAAATAGATTCTAATAAGATCTACATCATATTTCCAGTACTAAGATACACGTCGAACTCTTAGTATAATACCAAATACTTTGTTGCCCCCCACCTATTATCTATAATTAGTAATGCGTTAGTCTGATCTTTCTGATATCGATCTTTATATCATATAAGTATTTGTTATGGCATAGCTTTTCTCCTGTTGGTTGCTTTTGTTATTTGGGATAATTTTTTTCCACACAGGTACCCGACTAATATATAGAATTAGCGACTTGTGGAGGGGGGCGCATATGGGATTTTAATATTTTGTCGGGGACCTATGTGGAAAGAACCCCTATTTGGAATGAGCCCATTATATATTAGCAACTAATGGTGTTGTTAGTGCCTAATAGCATTGGCTCAATAAGAGATAAGTTTTTTGTGATAGTTTTTGAGAGTGTGGTGATTGGAGGTATGTGCATTGCATGTTGAAGGGGGGAAGTGGAGGTCCTAAGTGGTAGCCATAGTCCCAACTTTGAAGATTGTATTCCCAATCAAAAAGTGCACTTTTGGAGAAGAAACAAAAGAAAATTTGTCAATTTGTATTGTCCCATGTTTACTAGTGTTGCATATAGTTTAATCCCTGTGTCTCCAATATGGTTTCTGACATGTACCATTCTCAGATCTAGAGACTTCACATATGGAAAGAGGATAACTACGATTCAAATTCTTGTGTAAACTAATTTAGACATGTCGATCAGTTCGGTCCGTTCATGGGATGTTCTCGCGATTTGCTCGACGAACTTTGTGTTTCGGACTTTTTTTTTGTTTTGTTTGAAGGATGTGATTGTTACAACCGTTTGTCCTGCTCCTTCAGCTTTGATCAAGTAGGCCAATATGTGAAGGTATTGCCGTTATCGTGGTTGAGCATCCACAGTCGTTTTCTATATCTGCCATTTTGCCATATTATAGCAAACGATGCGCTGCAATCGTTTCTCATTTTGCCATTTTATGGCAAACGTTCTATTCTCATTTCTCAAATATGAGAAACGAAATGTAGTTTCTCAAATTATAAAGGACGGGATATTATATCCCGTCCCTCCGATTTAATCATTATTTAATCGATTCAGACGGAAGATCATATCCCGTCTTAATAATTTTAAATTTTTTTTTTTAAAAAAAAAGGTCGGACGGGGATACATACCCCGGACGGGGTATGATACCCCGTCTCTCCCCCTTAAAAAATAATTTTTTTTAAAAAAAAACCCTCAGACGGGGGAATGATACCCCGGCCGGGGTATCAAACCCCGTCCCTCCACTTATGGCATTTAATGCTGATTGTTCTATTAATGCTGATTGGTAGGTTTTAGGAGTAGTAAATGTAGTTTAATTAGTTAATTAATTAGGTTTAGTTTTATTATATTATTTAATTTAGTTAATTAATATAGTTTAATAGTTAATTAGTAATTCTGTTTTTTTAAATTTATTTTAAACGATGAGACGGTATATCATATACCGTCGCGCGCTTTTTTCAAAAAAATGAGAAACAATATAGCAAATGACCACTGCAGTGATCGATCTTATTTGCTATTAATGTAGCTTCCATTTTATAGCATATGAGAAAAACGGGTGGATGCTCTTACATGTTGGTAAGTCCTGTTTGGACAATGGACAGAGTGGGTCCCATTGCGCAAACCTTGTGGATAAAATGGGGCCCACAGGTTGTCATGTGGGTTATGTCGGCTGAGGATGAAGCTCTGCTCCCCCATCTCTGGTTAGTACACTTGGCTACTTAATTTAGTGCAAAGACCACTTGGGCCACTTTAGGACTTGGATAGTCTCTACTTGACTTAGCAAAATATTTCTAGAGTGGAGTCATATAGTGGACTGTCATCTTTCTCATCTCCATTTGTTCCTATCCATCAAGGTTTATCCCCTCAATCATATGAACAATTGCCATGTGATATTTGTTTGGTTTTTACTTTTTATATAAATCCCTTAGAGCATTTGTAGTCGCTGTTTTTTAAAATTTTGCAGAATTTGGCAAAATTTGTGCAGCAGTCTATGAAGCACCAATATGGGTACGGCGATACGTGTACGGGGACATGGGTATGGGAGACACGACAATTTTCAAAAAAATAGGTTACGGGATACAGCGGGGATACAACTGAGTGTGTGTGTGTGTATATATATATATATGAATAATTACACATAACTAAACAATATCTCTTGTTAATAAGAAAATGGTAAATATCTTTCATTAAATATAAATAAGATAATCCATAAATGCTACAATAATTGTTCATAAGCATAAACAAAAATATTGCAAGTTCACAAGCAATATAACATAAGCAGACAAATCAAATAGTGGGACAAGTTTCAGTCGTATCAAATAGTTGGATAATAAAAGAATGCAAGATACGGGGACACGAGTATCGAATACGTACAGAATACGGGGACGACACCCTCCATGAAGTATCCGTGCTTCAGAGGCAGCAGTCATGGCCAAATACTCATTTTTTGGTTTGAGGGGAACAATACCAAGTCATATTTGGGAGAAGATATAGCAATTTGAAAATTTTGACAGTCGAAAGATCATATTCCGTTTGATCCAATTTTTTCTCCAAAATATCTCTCGGACGATAAATAAATAAATGATGTTTCGTCCCAAATTGTTTTTTATTATTTTTACTATCGGATCGGATATGATATTGTGTCCCAATTTTTTATAAAAAATTAATGGACGGAAAATTATTTACCGTCCGAACAATTTGTAAATTTTTTAAAAAAATCTCGGACGGGAGAGAGATCATCTCCCGTTCCATGGAATTTTTTCTAAATTGTGAAGAAAAAATTCTATAAAATTAGGCCTAAAAAAATTATTATTATTATATATATATTAATTGATGCTTAATTAAGACTTAAGATTTATTTAAGATTAAATTAATATCTTTAATCCAAAAATTTGTCTCGGACGGAATTTGATCTCCCGTCCGAACCATTTTTTATTTTATTTTATTAAAATTTAATCGGACGGGATTTGATCCCTCGTCCAATGCTTTAAAAAAAATTAAAAAAAAAACAAAACTTAACACGACGAAAAATCATCTTTCGTCAAAAGAATGTAGCCGTGACCGTGTTTCATTAATGAGAAAATAAAGAAACAAAAGTTTGTATTAATTGTATAGTATATATTGTAATTATGTGTTTGTTTGTCTGTTTAGTGTAAAATATTTATATTGTAGACGTCATCACCGTGTTTCATTAATGAGAAATTAACACAACGAAAAGTTCATAGTAATTGTATAGGATATATTGTAATTATGTGTTTGTCTGTCTCTTTAGTGTTAAATGTTTATAGAAGTATTCTGTTTAGTGTAAAATATTTATAGAACTCACTTCTTGTTCTTGCACATCTCCTTTGCCAAAATGTTTAGAATTAACAGATAAAGTGGTTGAATATAGTAATATTGATTTATTCTTTTTCCTTCTTATCAAACGTATTGAAGAGATGTAAGTGGTCAATTGCATCTAATACGGTTTAGTGCTCAATTTATTCGCTGGTGAATAAGAGATTATGAGTTTGATTTCTGTCTGCAACATCTCTCGTTGAGAAAAAATGTGCATTACCTATTAAACTTTCTACTAGTATTATACACGTGCTGTGCACGTGGGGGAAAATTGGGGGAAATGAAAAGGGAAAAAAAAATTACCTGCACGTGCGCTGCACGGGTTGGGTTATAGACAAAGACCTTCTCCCATTATAGTAGTAGAGATGTATAAAAGTCTGTTGATGAACTGACGAACTAGATCAAAATTTCGAAGGATCAAATTATGCACCAAACATGTCTTGTTATAGCAGCCACTATCGTTGTTGCTAAAATATGAATATTTGGTATTTGGCAAATAGCAATAGACGGGTAGTGCTGCTATCGTGTAAAACTAAATTTGGCCGATCGAAAATATTCAGACGAAAGATCATCCTCCGGCTAACCTCTTTTTATTATTATTTTTTAATGTTAAAAAATTGTGCAACGGAAGATCATCTTTTATTTGTCCAAAAAAAATTTATTAAAAAAAATAAAATTAAAGCCAGGTGGAAGATGATCTTCCGTTTGGATTTTTTTTCCTTTTCGTAAATATTTGGATGGTAATTTAGTAAATAGTGAATGATTTTTTATTTTTTTTTAGGAAAGTGCAGGACGGAAGAAGATCTTCCGCCGGGCATTTTCTTTCTTTATTATTTTTTTTTGATTTTTTTATTTATTGAAATGGCATTTCTGTAATTTTTAAATGGTATTTTAGTAATTTTTTAAAAATATATATTAAAGAATTTGGTGGACGGAAGAAGATTTTCAATCCGTTCTCTTTTAATATTGAAAAAATTCACAGACGGAAGAAGATCTTTCGTCCGTCCTCTTTTAAAATTGAAAAAATTCACAGACGAAAGATGATCTTCCGTTTTCTATATTTAGAAATTGCCAAATTCTGCTGCTATATTTAGTAATCTATTGTTCATTACTTTTCTAAAACATAACTTTTTAGCGAACGATAGTGCAGCGCTATTATCAAAATATGGATTTTTTGACTTGTTAGAGCATCCACAGTTGTTGAAGGTGAAAATATGCATAAATGGATAAATGAATATAGCAAAGTTACGTTTTGCTGCAGTCGTTGGTTTGCTATTTTTATAAAAGGTGCGACGACACTTCAAGTGCCGTCCAAGGGAAAAAATTCGTCATCGAAGTGCAAATAAAAAATTACAAAAAAATAATAAAAAAATACAAAAACATTTTAGAAATTATGAAAAAATTACAAAAAATTACAAAAATATTTCAGAAATTGCAAAAACAAATACAAAATTGCAAAAATTTCCGGACGGCACATGAAGTGTCGTCCGACAATAGGGGGCAAGGGACGACACTCGAAGTGCCGTCCGAGGGTTTCATGATTTTTGGGTTGTTTTTAATTGAAAAAAATTATTTTTTTTTCGAGGGACGGCACTTGAATTATTTTTTTAGTTGTCCGAAGTGCCGTCCGACAACAAAAAAATTAAATTTTTTTTTTGGTCACATATGGATATTTCTCAAATCTTCTCTCATTTTTTACAATCTCCTGTAGCCAAATACATAATATGCGCATATTTAGCCGACGACTGCAGCAGCGTTTTCAGTCAAATATACATATTATGCATATTTAGCAAACCGACTACAGATGCTCTTAGACCAAAACAGCTAAGTTGTGAAAAGATTGAAGATTTGACACTTATAATATATCATATATGTTCTTACTATTTACTGCAGATGTGTCTTGTAAAAATAAAAATCATATTGTTAAACTTATGACTTTCTAATCATATTTACGAGACATGTGTTAGTTATTCTCTCTTGTATTGCAACAAGAATATGAATTTTTGAATTTGTTAATATGGTGGTGCACTTTAGTTCCTTGATTTGGATCCAATCCATTTGCCCACATGCCTAGAATTTGATGTGATTAATATGGAGTATATATCAAAAAAATAATAATATTGGCAGCAATTAAAACGTGCGTGACTCCACCCATTCACCTGAACAATGACACGTGGCACGGCTTCAAATAAGGCATTATTCTGCCCGCCCCACTGGCAAATATTGATTTCACAGTCCATAGTGGACGCTCCAAATGGAGGCTGTAAATTGGACCGGACGGACCGGACAACTATATGTTCAAGCTCGGACGGAATTTCAACTTGGACGGGCCTATGTCCGGCTCGGTTTAAGTCGGACAAATTTTTTATAGTCTGGATTCGGTTCGGTAAAACATTGGACCACAATAATACTCAGACGGACTTATGTCCGGTTCGAGCTCGGTAAAGTATCGGACCTAATAATTTGTTCAAGTTCAGTTCGTATAACACTTCGAACGGTCCACGGTGGGGCCATTTCTCGAGCCGGACTCGGACAGACAACGGACCGTCCTGTTCATTTTACATCCCTAGTGAGTGATTAGATGTTGAAGGTATTTGATTTCTTACGGTGCCTTTGCTTAAAAGAATACCAGTAATTTACACGTGGAATGTATGCATTAATAATAAAAAAATTAAAAAAAAAATTACGATGTAGTCTGACCTTGAACATAAGAAATATTATATGTGTGATACATGTAAGTTAGTATATTTTACAAACGACAATTTCAACTCTTCCATTATAATAACCAGTACACATGTGATGCATGTCTTTATATAAAGTATATATTTTTACAAATTCGACGTTATCTGGTATCGAACCTGAGATATTTTTTATATTAGTTATGCATGTGTATTGCATGTATTTGTTTGGTTATACAATCTCAACTCTACCATTAAAATATTACAGATTAGATATTAAAGATATACTAGTAATTTGCATGTGCGATGCACATCTTTATATATTATATGTAGGGGCTTCTTCAGTTGCAAACGGCATGTGCACTCGGCCTTCGGGAGTTCATATGGACGATCCGAACCGTTCACATTAATCTACACATAAATTAGTCTAAATATGTAAAACCAAATTATTTGAAATTTATTTACTCATGCGTTGAAGTGGTATAAAATTGTATGACTGAATATCGTTTTATCTATATATATATATATATATATATATATATATATATATATATATATATATATATATATGATGGATTAACACTTATCGAATCTCTATTAGTTAATCAGATTAAACGATACATGTTATATTATATATATATATGATGGATTAACACTTATCGAATCTCTATTAGTTAATCAGATTAAACGATACATGTTATATATATATATATATATATATATATATATATATATATGGAAAAGCTCAGTTGAAAACACAAATATTATGAAAACCCGTTGTTGGAAACAACGGCCTAGGTTATAATGCACTATAACCTAGGCCGTTGTTGAAAACAACGGCCTATGTGTTTTTCTACGTTTTCACAGACATTTGCGTTTTCAATGGACCATTTCCCATATATATATATATATATATAGAGAGAGAGAGAGAGAGAGAGAGAGAGAGAGAGAGAGAGAGAGAGAGAGAGAGAGGAAAATCTTACATTGTGCATGATCTCTCTGTGTGCACTCGGTCTTACCGCCTTCGTATTAATGAGAAGAACCGTTCACATTAATCTATACATCTAAATTACTCTAAATATGTAAAATCAAATCATTTGAAATTTATTTGTCCATCCATCATGTGACTATAAAAAACAATAATTTTCAACCATACAATTTTGTAATTCTTCAATAAATGGACAAATGAATTTCAAATGATTTGATTTTATATATTTAGACTAATTTAAATGTGTTGATCAATGTGAACGGTTCAGAGCGTCGATACGAAGCCGGGAAGGCCGAGAATGCCGAGTGCACACACCGTGTGCAACGTAGGTGGTGCACAACGGAAGGACTTCTCACTATATATATATATACATATATATCTTGGGTTGCCCGGCGCGGCGGGCGAAGTTCGTAGTTCTCATATAGGGAACATTGTAGTTTGAGTCGATAGAGAAAGTTCGTAGTTATCATATAGGGAACATTGTAGTTTGAGTCGATCGAGAAAGTTCGAAAAGTATTACTGCTGCTTGAATCAAACGCCTAGACTCATTGATTTGTCGTGTCTCTCGTTAATTAAAACAGTGGCCTTTTATTAGTGTGTATCTTTAAAGAAACTGGATTTTGAGCAAATCCAGCAAATCTTCTGACGAAGACCAAACAGTAAACCCTCTGCTGACGAAGACCGTGACTCTCCTAGTTTAGTCGTCTATCTCATTAATTGAAACAAATGGCCTATTTAGAGCATCCAGGGTCGTTTGCTATATTGGTCATTTTCTCGTATTTTAAGAAAGTTCGTGTTCCAGCATTTTTTTATTTTGTTATTTTATGACAAACGTGCTACAGTACGTTTTCATATTTGAGAAACGAAATGATAGATTCTCATAATATAGGGGACGGAACATGTTGTTCCGTCCCAATTTTTTAAAATTTATTATTATTATCATTTTAATCAGATTGGACGACACGTATTGTTTCGGCTGACCTTTTTTTTGTAATTTTAATGATCAGACGGTACGACATGTACCGTGTGGGAAAAAAAAATTCAAAAATGTCGTTAAACGAGACATGTTGTCCCGTCCAAGCCATCCCGTCCAGCCAAATGGTTGGGTTTAATTAAGTTTTAATGTTAGGTTTAGTTAATTAATTAGGTAGTTAGCTCAAATTTTAATATTTAATTTATTTAATTAATCTATTTTAATACTTAATCATTGGTTAATTCAACGTTTAAAAAAAACGAACGAAACATGACAACATGTTTCGTCCGCCCCTTTTTTAAAATATTTTTTCTCATATTATAGCAAATGACGACTGCAACAGACTACTTGTTTTGCTATATGCTATTTTGCCATATTCTCAAATATGAGAAAAACGACTGTGGATGCTCTAAGAGAGCATTGTAATTTGAGTAAATCGAGAAAACCTTATTCTAACCAAGACCAAAAGGTATTACTGCTTGAATCGACATTTTTTTTTTCATAACGCAGATGGAACCTTACGATTCCAGCCCAATATATTAATAAAAAGAATAGTACAAAAGAATTTTACATGCTGTAAAATTAGCAGAAACGAGAAGCACAAACAGACAACGAATCGCAACAAAGAGAGACAATGGAACGCATTGCCCACACAGACAGGCCAGAGATAACAGACTAAACATACAACCTAAAAAACCAACATTCAAAAGAAAGGAGCACAACACTGGCACTGAGAACACGGAGCTGGATGGACCGCTAGAACCGCAGGAGACCCTCAAGCAACGCCTCCAATAGTAGGAGGACCCAACAGGCACCAACCGAACAACGGATAGGAGCAGCGGAATCGGAGGACCAGCTATCCGGCCCGAATCGACATTTGACTAAACTGTTTTGACGTATCTCTCGTTAACTGAAACAGATGGCCTACTATGGTATCTGACTATCTTCATAGAGCACGTGTTTTCCGCCAGCAAAAAAAAACCCTCTTCTAACCAAAGATGGAATAGTATTGTTACCGCTGATTTCGGTGTGGGGGTAAACAGATAGAATTTGTGAGTCCGGGAAACACCTGAACGATTGACTCGATCTCCTTGCTCCTGGCACAACCTGCAAGGAAGTGCGAAACACCGGGGTTGATTCCGGCGACGCACCCTCCGACGCTCTTGTCAGTAATCAGGAAAAGATCAAGAAAGAGCTTAAGTGGTGAAAAAGTGATTAACCTGGTCTCGGTGGTAGAAGGGTTGTATTTATAGTCGCCTTTGGAATGATTTGGGGCCTAATTTCCTGCCTAACAAATAGGAGAAAAATCCTCCTATTCTGTTTTAGGAAGTTAGGCCTTGATTCCCTGGTGAGAGCTAATCAGGCTTATTGATTTGACCAAATCAGTGGCCTGATTCTCTTCTTGGTGGATTGGGCTTGTACCGGGTCGGGACCTGTACCCAATTGAAGTGGATCTATTCGCGGGTGGTTGGTTCTGTGAGAAGGAGGCCCAATACCCGTTTTGGATTCATCTGTATGTGAAATTACCTTTTTACCCCCGTGCTTCAGGATTCGTGATCGATCTGGACGGTCTCGATTTAACCCCAATTTTAGCCATATCACGAGCCCCCCACTCCTAAAGACTGAGTGTGATCAGACTTTGAGGAGTAGTTTAGCTGCTTTTAGTGGCTGATGGAGTTGTATCGGAGTCCAGACGTGGGATTTTGAATCTGGAAAGGGGGTAGTGAGGCAACTTTTGACGCCGCTGGCGGTTTTCTGGTGACATCGGGTATTCAAGAGTTTTTATCTATTTTTTTTTGGACTATTTGTTTAACTTTGCGATGCGTCTGCTAATCATACGGGGGCCTTAGTCGTACATTCTGGGCGATAATTGTTCGTTCAAGGGTTCGAAAATGTGCCCCCTAAATCTCAATTACTCTCCAGAATTTTTGGCTAATTTTCCCGGATTTTTAACAATTTTCTCGCAATTTTTAAACAAATAAAACAAATTAAATAGATAAAAAATGATTTAAATACCGATTTATGACGTGGCTCGATCTGGGCCGTTGATCGCGGAAGGGCGCGAATTTCGGAAAGATCTGACGGTTGCTGCTGCTCGGCAGCGTTTTTCTCCGTTTACCAGTTCGGGAAGACCTCTGCTCGGCAGCCGACCGAAGGGATGGGGGTTCGGCAGCCGACCGAGGGCTTGAGCGACGTGGCGTAATCTGGGCCGTTGGATGTGGGCGCGCATCTCGAGACGGGAACGGTTCCCAAGAAAACGCTATCTTGTCTTCTAGCGCACGTGGCGCAATCTGAGCCGTTCGATGAAGATCAGGCACGAAAGTTGAGGAGGAAGTGTGTTTTCCCCGTTTACCAGCTCGGGAAGGCACTTGCTCAGATGCCGGCCGGATATGTTCGCCTTCGACCTTCGGGTGTCGGTCCGGAGTGGTCTGGATGCGTGTTCCGGTCCTTAGGCATAGTTCAACGGCTGTGGGAGCAATTCCGAACGGCGATCTATCCCTGGTTCGTCCGGAGACGAACCGAGGAGGTAAAGTCGAGCCGAGTGTTGGACTCCGAACCATCGGTGTAGTTCAACGGCTGTGGGAGCAATTCCGAACGGCGATCTACCCCTGGTTCGTCCGGAGACGAACCGAGGAGGTAAAGTCGAGCCGAGTGTTGGACTCCGAACCATCGGTGTAGTTCAACGGCTGTGGGAGCAATTCCGAACGGCGATCTACCCTGGTTCGTCCGGAGACGAACCGAGGAGGTAAAGTCGAGCCGAGTGTTGGACTCCGAACCATCGGTGTAGTTCAACGGCTGTGGGAGCAATTCCGAACGGCGATCTACCCCTGGTTCGTCCGGAGACGAACCGAGGAGGTAAAGTCGAGCCGAGTGTTGGACTCCGAACCATCGGTGTAGTTCAACGGCTGTGGGAGCAATTCCGAACGGCGATCTACCCCTGGTTCGTCCGGAGACGAACCGAGGAGGTAAAGTCGAGCCGAGTGTTGGACTCCGAACCATCGGTGTAGTTCAACGGCTGTGGGAGCAATTCCGAACGGCGATCTACCCCTGGTTCGTCCGGAGACGAACCGAGGAGGTAAAGTCGAGCCGAGTGTTGGACTCCGAACCATCGGTGTAGTTCAACGGCTGTGGGAGCAATTCCGAACGGCGATCTACCCCTGGTTCGTCCGGAGACGAACCGAGGAGGTAAAGTCGAGCCGAGTGTTGGACTCCGAACCATCGGTGTAGTTCAACGGCTGTGGGAGCAATTCCGAACGGCGATCTACCCCTGGTTCGTCCGGAGACGAACCGAGGAGGTAAAGTCGAGCCGAGTGTTGGACTCCGAACCATCGGTGTAGTTCAACGGCTGTGGGAGCAATTCCGAACGGCGATCTACCCCTGGTTCGTCCGGAGACGAACCGAGGAGGTAAAGTCGAGCCGAGTGTTGGACTCCGAACCATCGGTATAGTAAAGAGGGGAGGAAAAACAGGCAAATCCAAAAACAAAACGGAACTTTCTTTATTTGATATTTGACGGCGAACCGTTTTACATAGTGGGATTCATAGAACAGGTTACAAGTTAAAGGAGAGGAATGGCGCGACACCTCGGATTACTCGGAGAGGCGCCGGGGCGCTCTCTTGGTATTTCAGGAGGTGGTCGGCATTCCAGGTCCTCGGGAGCTCTCTACCATCCATGTCCTCAAGTCGATATGCTCCAGGCCGAACAACTTTTGCGACCCGGTACGGCCCTTCCCAATTCGGAGCTAGCTTGCCCTTCTGACTGGGGAGGGATATGGCTAGCTTTCTCAACACCAGGTCTCCTTGTTCAAGGTTGGCGGGTCGGACTTTCTTGTTGTAGGCTAGTTCGACTCGCCTTCTGTAATTCTGCTGCCGAATCGATGCCCTTTCCCTCAGTTCATCTATCAGGTCCAAGTTTCCTCTGAGTTCCCTGGCATTCTGTGCTTCGTCATAGGCGATGAGCCGAGGGGAAGGAATTCCGACCTCGAGGGGTATTACGGCTTCGGCCCCATAAGTAAGGCTGAAAGGGGACTCTCCAGTGGGCGTCCGCTTGCTTGTGCGGTAGTTCCACAACACATTAGGGAGTTGGTCGACCCACTGCCCTTTGGAGCACTTGTCCAACCTCTTCTTGATCCCCGCAAGGACCTGCTTGTTAGCGTTCTCGGCTTGTCCGTTCGACTGGGGGTGCGAGACGGACGAGAAACGCTGTTGAATGACGAGGTCGTCGCACAGGGTTCGGAATGCTGAGCCAGTGAACTGGGTCCCATTATCTGTCACGAGGACGCGCGGGACGCCGAATCTGCATATAATGTTCTTCCAGAAGAACTGCACCACTTTGTTCTCGGTTATCTTGGCGAGGGGCTCGGCCTCGACCCACTTCGAGAAGTAGTCGATTGCGACGACTAAAAACTTGAGCTGACCCGGAGCTGGAGGGAAAGGCCCTACCAAGTCCATTCCCCACATCGCGAAGGGGATAGGGCTCGATAGGGAGGTGAGGTTGGCTTGAGGGAGGCGTCGGATGCTGGAGTGTCTCTGGCAGGAGCCGCACTGCCGAACGTGTCGCTCGGCGTCTTGGAGAAGTGTCGGCCAGAAGTACCCATAATTCAGAGCTTTTCGGGCCAGGGACCTAAATCCCGAGTGTGCCCCGCCGATCCCTTCATGAAGCTCCTGTAGGGCATATTCGGCCTGTTCCGGAGAGAGGCATCGTAGATATGGTCGGCCGTCAATTTGGGAGAAGGAGCGCTTGTATAGGATGCCCTCGATTAAGACATAGCGCTCGGCTCGGGTTCTAACTCGGCGAGCTTCTTTGGGATCTGAGGGCAGAACTCCGTCCCTTAGAAATTCTACCAGTGGCTTCATCCAGTTGTCTTGCAACATGACTGGCAATGACTCCGCCGAGCCTAGTGCCTCGTCTTCGATGCTCGGCTTAGTGAGGACTTCAATTAGTACGGTCTGCTCGAGTCCTTGTAACGAGGACGAGGCCAACTTGGAAAGTGCATCGGCCTGTGCGTTTTCTTCCCGAGGGACCCGCTGGATGATGGCTTCTTTGAACCGACCCATGAGATCCCGGACCTTGGCGAGGTACTTCGCCATCCGCTCGTCCCGGGCTTCATACTCGCCCAAGACCTGGTTCACGACTAGCTGGGAATCACTGTGAATCCGGAGACGATGCGCCCCAGCGCTTCGCGCGAGTCCGAGACCGGCTATGAGTGCCTCGTACTCCGCCTCGTTGTTCGAGGCCTTGAAGCTCATGCGGATCGCGTACTGTAGGACAAAGCCATCGGGGCCGTTCAGGATGATGCCGGCGCCGCTTCCCTCACTGCAAGAGGATCCGTCCACAAAGACTGTCCAAATGGGGGGTCCGCTCGGGACGTGGCCGACCTCGGGGATGGTGGATTCTACAATGAAGTCGGCGAGGGCCTGCGCCTTAATTGCCGTCCGAGGTTGATAGGAGATGTCGTGCTGACTCAGCTCTATCGACCACTTCATCAGCCGGCCCGAGGTTTCGGGTCTATGGAGGACTTGCTTGAGCGGTTGGTCGGTGAGGACGATGACTGAATGAGATTGGAAGTAGGGCCGAAGCTTTCTTGCTGCCATGACGAGGGCGTAGGCTATCTTTTCTATCCCCGGATAACGGAGCTCGGCATCCCGAAGCACCTTGCTCACGTAGTAAATCGGCCTCTGGGTCCGGTCCTCTTCTCTGACCAGGACAGCGCTCAGGGACTGCTCGGAGGCTGCCAAGTAGAGAAAGAGAGGCTCGCCTGGGACCGGCTTACTGAGCAGAGGGGGGTTCACCAGATAGGCTTTCAGCTGGTCGAACGACGCTTGCTGTGCCTCGCCCCATTCAAATCCCTTAGCGCCTCGGAGTGCCTTGAAGAAGGGAAGGCACTTTTCCCCTGACTTGGAGAGGAACCGACCGATGGCAGCGAGCCGACCGGTGAGCTTCTGCACTTCTCTGACGTTCCGAGGCGGGGCCATATCTAATATGGCTTTGATCTTTTCGGGGTTAGCTTCAATCCCGCGCTGGCTCACCATGAAACCGAGGAACTTGCCAGAGGAGACTCCGAACGCACACTTGTTCGGGTTCAGCCGCATGTTGTACTTCCTCAACACGCCGAACGCCTCTTGGAGGTCGGCTACATGGTCGGTGCCGTGGATGCTCTTGACGAGCATGTCATCGACGTACACCTCCATATTTCGGCCGATCTGATGCTGAAAGACCTTGTTAACGAGGCGCTGGTAGGTGGCTCCCGCGTTCTTCAAACCGAACGGCATTACTCGGTAGCAGTAGAGGCCTTGGTCGGTGACGAAGGAGGTCTTCGGGATGTCCGGAGGGAACATCCGGATTTGGTTGTAGCCCGAGAAGGCATCCATGAAGCTGAGGAGCTCATGGCCCGAGGTGGCGTCGATTAGGGTGTCGATGTTCGGGAGAGGGAAGGGATCCTTCGGACACGCTTTGTTGAGGTCGGTGAAGTCGATGCATATTCTCCACGAGCCGTTGGACTTCTTGACCATCACAACATTCGACAACCATTCGGGATAATTCACCTCCTGGATGAACTTGGCCTTCAACAGCTTATTTACTTCCTCCTTGATTGCCTGCTGTCGTTCGGGAGCGAACTTTCGCCTCTTCTGCTGAACCGGTCTGCACCCCGGCTCGACACTTAGGCGGTGGACGAGCAAGTCTTCGGAGATACCGGGCATATCCGCGGCCGACCAAGCAAATAGGTCGCGGTTACCCCGGATGCATCTCACAAGGTCGGAGAATAGCACGGTCGGTAAGGACTTGCTGACGAGGAATTTCCGGCTCGGATCCTCGTCGGAGAAGAGTACTTCTTCTAACTCGTCCGCTGGTTCGGACGTTGGGTGAGCCCTCGGCTCGGGGATCTCGAGGGTCTCGAGCGAAAGCACTGGTCCCCCGGTGGAAGTCATGTAACACTTCCGAGCTGTTTCCTGGCTCCCCCTGACTTCCCCTACTCCCGACCGAGTGGGGAACTTCATCTTCAAATGGTATGCTGATGGGACGGCCTCAAGGGCGGCCAGGCCGGGGCGACCGAGGATGACATTGTATGCTGCCGGGACGTCAACGACCATGAAGTCCATGGGCTCGGTCCGGGTAGTAGGGGTGCTCCCCGCAGTAACGTCGAGGGTTATTACCCCTTCGATGGTTACCGGGACCCCCGTGAACCCGTGTAGAGTGTATCCGGCCGGTTTGAGACGGTCTCGGGACAGCTGGAGGCCCTGGAAGGCCGAGAGGAATAGAATGTTGACCGAACTCCCGTTGTCAACCAAAATCCTCTGCACCTTGTAGTTGGCCATGCGGAGGTCGATGACGAGGGCATCACAGTGAGGGGTTCGGACTCCTTCGAGATCAGCGTCGGAGAAAGACACGGGCACACCGAAGCCCTTGGGAGGAGGAGCACTGTGGACCGAGTTCACCTCTCGGACGAAGGCTTTCCGGGTCGTATTAGAGGGACCGCCCATGGGGCCCCCGTGGATCATGTGCAGAACCCTTTCTTCTTCGAACTCAGGCGTTACTTCGCGCCGCTTGTTAGCCCCCCGAGGGGGAGGAGAGTTCCGATCTGCCCGATCGTTAGCCTTCACGAACTTCGCCAACTGTCCCCTTCGGATGAGGGCTTCGATCTCATCTCTCAAAGCCCGACAGTCATTCGTCTCGTGCCCGTGGTCCCGGTGATACCGACACCACTTGTCTCTGTCCCTCCTCTTCGCCGGTTTGTGCATCCTCGGGGCAGGAGGGAGGACCTCCTCCTTCTCTACCTCCATGAGGATGGTGGAGACATTAGTTGTGAGGGGCGTGAATTTCTCGAACCTGGGGGGAGGACGACGCTGGCCGCCTCCGTCCTTCATAGTCTTCTTGGCCCCCTCTTCCTCCGTTGCCTTCCTCTTCGAGCCGGAGGAGGGTCCTCCGAAGTTCGGGAGGGACTCGGCCTCCTCGGCTCGGATGTATTTCTCGCACCTCAGTAGGAGGTCGGCGAAGTTGGTAGGCGGCTTCTTTGCTAGGGACGAGCGGAGGTTGGAGTTGAGGACGTTCGACTGGAACGCCACTGTTGCCACGGATTGGTCTAAGGAGGCGATCGACCTGACTTCTGCAGTGAACCTCTTCACATAGTCACGCAGCTTCTCTCCCCTTTCCTGTCGGAGGTTCAGAAGGGAGAGACTCGTCTTCTCGGCCCGTCGGCTGCTCACAAAGTGAGTTATGAACAGCGTCTCAAACTGCTCAAATGAAAAGATGGAGGCGGGGGCAAGCCTGGAATACCATTCCCGAGCCGAGCCCCGAAGGGTGGCCGGGAAGGTCCTGCAGAGTATGGCATCGGAGACTTGGTGGATCAGCATCAGAGTCTTAAAACTCTCGACGTGATCTACTGGGTCGGACTCGCCTGAGTACGTTTCAAACTGTGGAGGTTTGAAACCCCTCGGTATGCGAGCTTCCATGATTGTCCGAGAGAAGGGCGGTCGGTTTGGGCGAACAGTCCCTGCTCTGGACTCCTCTTCTCGGTCCATACGGACAATGCGCCTCTCCACCTCATGGAGGCGGCGGTCAAAGGCATCGTCCCCTCGCCGGTAACTGTATGACCCTTCGGACTCTTCATCATAAGAGGGAGAGCGTGGACTTCGGCGCCGGTATCCCTCGGATCGGCGGGGACTGTAATGTTGCTGACGACTGGGAGCCTGGGGAGGACTTCGTGACCGACGGTGAGGACTGGGAATCCGAGGGGGTGTTGGGACCCTCGGGGGGTTTTGGTTGTTGGCACGGGCGTTCAGGGCCTGCAGTACAGTCTCCTGAAACTGGAGGAACTCGGCACGGCTGATAGGTACCTCACGGTCCCTCGTACGATGCCGATCCTCGGGGGAACGCGGCCTCCTCCTTCGGTGTTCGGGAGATGCCGCTCGGCCTCTCCGGTACGGAGATCTCTGTCGGTCTCGGCGACGAGGTGACCGCTCGCCCTGACGCTGTCGGGAGGCCTCCGCTCGGGCCCGCCTCTTGTCAAGGTGCGTGCGGAGGTCGTTCTCCTTCTGGCGGTTCCGGTCGGGGTTATGGGAGGCCATCGAGTCCGAGGACCCGTTACGGACCGAGACATGGTCCTGGATGGGCTGCTTCAGCTTCTGGCCGTTGAGACCGGCGGGACCATGGTTCGGTTGCTGCTGAGGATGAGGAGGCTGGACCGGTTGGGTCGGCGGAGGAAGCCCAGATTGGGGAATTTGGTTGACGGGGGTATCCTCCGTAGGGTCGGCGGGGTTGGCCACCCGGTTGGATCCTTTGGATCTGTTCTTCTTCGGAGGCATGGCGATGGGAGGCGATGAAGGAGAAGCTGAGGTCGTTCGTGTGGTGGTTTCCCACAGACGGCGCCAATCTGTTACCGCTGATTTCGGTGTGGGGGTAAACAGATAGAATTTGTGAGTCCGGGAAACACCTGAACGATTGACTCGATCTCCTTGCTCCTGGCACAACCTGCAAGGAAGTGCGAAACACCGGGGTTGATTCCGGCGACGCACCCTCCGACGCTCTTGTCAGTAATCAGGAAAAGATCAAGAAAGAGCTTAAGTGGTGAAAAAGTGATTAACCTGGTCTCGGTGGTAGAAGGGTTGTATTTATAGTCGCCTTTGGAATGGTTTGGGGCCTAATTTCCTGCCTAACAAATAGGAGAAAAATCCTCCTATTCTGTTTTGGGAAGTTAGGCCTTGATTCCCTGGTGAGAGCTAATCAGGCTTATTGATTTGACCAAATCAGTGGCCTGATTCTCTTCTTGGTGGATTGGGCTTGTACCGGGTCGGGACCCGTACCCAATTGAAGTGGATCTATTCGCGGGTGGTTGGTTCTGTGAGAAGGAGGCCCAATACCCGTTTTGGATTCATCTGTATGTGAAATTACCTTTTTACCCCCGTGCTTCAGGATTCGTGATCGATCTGGACGGTCTCGATTTAACCCCAATTTTAGCCATATCAAGTATAAAATAGATAATACTGCTTGAATAAATATTAAAGTAACTCCTTATTCTATCGTATCTCTCGTTGATTGTAACATATGACCGCTTTCGATATCTTTAAAAATAATTTTTTAACGTAAATATTGACCAAACTGATCCACTTTCAAAAATATTTACCTAACCAACCTATTTTTGGACAAATCAGCATAAAATGTTAGTGACAATAACAACATCAGTTATTTTGATATCTTTATTGCCAATAGTGACACCTGTAATAAAAAGATTCGTTGCCACTATTGAGAGTAACGACATTAGTATATCTCATATTCACTTAGAAGTTTTCTGATTTGAGAAAAAAATTGTAAGTGAAAATCGATTAAAACTGATGCTGCTATTCCCAATAACAACATAATTAGCATGATGCTGCTATTGATATTAACGGCATCAGTATAATCCACAGTGTACTCTAAATTTCTTGCTGGTGTATCAACTTCACACCCGATTTCAACCTTGGTACAACTAGTATCTCTCAAAATTTAAAATATGAAAGTTATAGATATTTTTATTGGTGTTCCATAGCATTTTTTAACCATCTCATTCAGAGCTCGGATGATAAAGTTTTGCCAAGATTACGTAGCGATGTCGAAACTGTCCAGAAAAAAAAATGTAAGTGAAAATCGCTTATTACTGATGTCGCTATTCCCAATAACGGTATACTTAGCATGATGCAGCTATTGACAATAGTGGAATTAGTATAATCCACAGTGCACTCCAACTTTCGTCCATGTGCATCAACTTCAAGCCCGATTTCGACCTTGATGCAGCTGGTATCTTTCAAAACTGAAAATGTGAAAGTTGTAGATATTTTTCTTGGTGTTCCATAGCATTTTGAATCATCTCAATCAGAGTTCGGATGATAAGTTATACCAAGATTATGAAACGATGTCGAAACTGAAACTGATTCTAGACAGTTTCGACATCACTACGTAATCTGGGTATAACTTTATCATTCGAACTCCGATTGAGATGATTCAAAATGCTATGGAACACCAAGAAAAAGCTCTACAACTTTTATGTTGAGTTTTGAGAAATACTAGCTACATCAAGATCGAAATTGGGCTCGAAATTGATGCACATACAAAATTTTGGAGTACACTGTGATGCCGCTATTGCCAATAACGACATCAGATTAATTATGTCGTTATTGGGAATAACGGCATCAATTATAAGATTTTTTTCTCTTACAATTTTTTCCTCAAGTCAAAGTATTGATGTCGTTACTTCCAATAACGATAACTGAAAAAGGAAAAAAAAAAATTACAAGTGCCGCTATTGACAATAACTACATCAAAATAACAGACGCAATTATTACCAATATAGTTTTATGCTGACGTCTCCAAAACTGAGTCAATTGTATAAATACTTTTGAAAGTGGGTCAGTACGAAAAATAATTCTTAAAAAAATCCCAAACATTAATATGCACTTATTTTGGTGGTGGGCCCTACTCCTATCCATTCCCCCACTCTCTTATTAAGGCATAAACTCACCCTTCTTTTTCCTTCTCCCGTCTCTATATATATACTCCCTTCAAAACCACCAAAAATCTATATCAGCAAAAACTACTACTAGAAAGAATGCCTAGGAGCCTCTTACTCTACCAAACTGGTACACCTACCACCACCCTACCCGTACCCGGCCCAACAACCGTGTCGGATCCCAACGCACCCAGCACCAGCTTCGACGCCAACGTGGTCATGATCCTGGCCGTCATTCTCTGCGCTTTAATTGTCGCGCTGGGTATCAACTCAATCATCAGATGTACAATCAGGTGCTTAACCCGACCTGAACCCGAACCCCAACCCCGTAGGGCTATCCACTTGACTACCCTTGGTGTTGGGAGAAAAGCAATTTTGGCCATACCCGTTATGGATTATTCAGACAGTTTGAAACTTTGCGGGTCGGGTTCGGAGTGTGCGATTTGCTTATCGGATCTTACCCCGGGCGAGCCGGTTCGGGTATTGCCCAAATGCAATCATGGGTTTCACGCGGGCTGCATTGATATGTGGCTGATGACGAGGCCTTCGTGTCCGACGTGTCGACAGTCTTTGGTTGCAACGAATCAGAAGAGTTCAGGTTGTTCGGATGTGAACCCGGATTCGAGTGAATCGGGTCGGGTTCAGTCGGTTATTGTGCCTTTGGAACCCGAAGGGTATGTTAGTAATTATAGGGGAGATAGCTAGTATTTATAAAGTGGTACTAGTTTCTGTACAATTTTTTTAAAAAAATTTTGGAAGTTTAATGTTTTCTTATCTTTTACTCAAATTTTCAAATTTACATGTTTGAATTCTCTCTCTCTCTGTGCGTATCTTTGTTGTTTCCAATTGATTATGTATTAGGTGGGATTCGAGAAAGAATCACCAGTGGATATGCCACTAAACTGTACTAGTAATTTACACGTACGATGTACGTTTTAATAATTAAAAAAAAACTCTGAGGTAAGGAGGATTTGAACCGAAATTTTTTTTTTACATTAGTTATGTACATGCATTGCATATGTTAATAGAATGACAAAATGACCAATAACATTAAAATCATCTCCCATTATAATATTAGAGATTAGAGATTAAGAGATGTGCTTGGTGTTCTTTCCCAATTCGAAACTACTTTTATTCTCCTTTTCGAGTAAAAGTAATGGATGTAGAAAAAGTAACATAATATGAATATAATGGCCTCCACAAATATAGGTGGAGATAATTGTAGGATTAAAGTAATTTAGATTTTATATTATGCCCTCCACAAAATATAGGTGGAGATAATTTTAGGATTAAAGTAATTTAGATTTTTTAAGTGTTTTGAGGAACTCTGGATTGGGAGTGGAAGGAGCATGCTTTCATTTGGTTGGTTCCAATAATTCTACTTTTAAAATGAGAATATTACAATTCAACTATTATCCGTGACACTAGTAACAAAATGAAAGGATTTGGTCGCATTTCCAGCTCACACTCTATCATAGAAGATTTTGATGGAGTACTTGATCTTGATCACTAGGTGGAATGGGATAGGGCCGCCGCAAACGAGCCGAGCTACTCGGATCGACTCGAGATGAACTCGAGCTCGATAGCTTAACGAGCCGAGCTCGAACTTGGGCTTTTTGTGATTTTAGGCTAAGCTCACGAGCTACTCGGCTCGAACTCATTCAAAGCTCAGCTTGAGCCGAGCTCGAGCTCGAAATTGAGCTCAATTCCTTAACGAGCCGAGCTCAAGCCTCGAGATAAAGCCTCAAGATACTCGGCTCCTATGCAGCCCTTGAAAGGGACTTCTAAGACCCATTTAATTTGGATCGAATGAGATTTTAACTTCAACTCTCACAAGAGTCAAAAAAGAAGTTGAATATGTTGTTGCCTTACAAGTGTTAGACCTGGATACACTACATTAAACAGACAAGGTTATAAGCCTTCACATGCTAACATCAACAGGATAGCCTAGAAAGTAGACATCACAGACCCCGTTAAGAATACGCATTTGGATTCTCTCCGACGGCCAATAGCAATCGGAATTGTTGACACTTTACAGTAACAGAATATAATGATAGCGTAAAGCGAAGAGGATCGTCGCTTCAAATAGGATATCATATTATTAGATTGCCTCTCTTTCTTCCGAGTCCAAGATATGATGTTACCTCCATGTCAACACACCATAATGTATCCAACAGAACAATCAATTCGACAAAATTTAGATACCATGAAGTGGAGCTTTGCCAAGTTCCCAAATTTCTAACGCAAGGTATGAAGTAGGCATTGAAGTGCTTCATATTCTCTTACACAAGCAAGTTACTTAAATCAACAAACTGCAGAGACTCCACTCAGACTGGCTAGACTCGTCATCATCAATCTTAATCACAACTAACCCCAACAGACTTTTGAGTTGGGGCATGACTCAACATAGCATCTTCAACTGCACTAGGAATTCGTGTCAAATTTGCCGACATGAAACAGCAATGGACTCTGAAAAGGACATACAACGTTTGACAAATGCAAAAGAATTGAAGATGATTTGAGGGCGGTCAACCATCGTTTATTAATCAACGATGAGCAATCAAATAGTAGCCAAGGGTATACTTTTGCTAGACAATGACAGAATATATTCTAGTATTGATAGTTGAGATTGTTAAGATGCTGAGAATAAAAGTTCGATGCAACAGACTTGCACATTTGGTGTCGACAAATACCGATTGACAGTACCTTGGCCTGTCATAAAAATGAGACCGAATTCGACGTAGCAACTGATGAATCATCTATAAGTGCAAAAATGAACTGGTACAGGACTAGGCAATACAAACATGCTTACAATTGTGCCAGTACAACAAGCCAGAAGTACCAATTATTGTGAATCAATTAAATATAACTTCACTCGCCAAAAGTTTTTAAGCGTCGGAGTTCAGACCTCATCATTTCAGTTGGTCGAAAAGATTCAGAGAAACCTGCATCCCAAAGTAGGTTGTTTTTGAGTAAGAAAACCCATTCAAGAACATACACCATAAAATTATTTTTGCCTTCAGAAGAATCATTCTAGTCGGCTCAAAGCAAAACCGAAAATTTTTGGTGACGAAGTTTAAAGGGAGAACGTACACATTTGTCAACGCATGACCAATAATCAAAATATTGGCCAGTACAATGCTTGTGTCCAGTTTCGTCGGCGTCGGCTTCAACTCGTTTAACACATTCCTGAGTACAAAAATGAGAATTTTAGCGTCATGACACTAAAATTAAGTCCGCTTTTTTCAACACAAAAAAACAGACTAAATTGTACATCAATAGTATCATAAATTGTACTAAAAAATGCTATTTGAATCTAATAAAAGCATATAAAAAGGTTTAAATTAAAATTTGTTAACATTTAGCAGCCAGTGCTATAAAAACCGTAGTATAATCCCAATATGTCTGCAATTTTCAATCAAAAAACCTTTAAAGGTTGATAGGTTTTAAAAGGACCACCTTTTTGTACGTCGACGATCAAATCTTATGCTGATATTGATCTAGATGGGCATAAAAGGGTCTACTTGGATATATTTTTTCCAATTCCACACTACAGAACTACATTTTTACTTGGATAATGATTATGATTCTACATTATAATATAGAAGATATTAAACATGAGAGCAACTAGAAAAACAGGATAAGATTTGCAGACTTCATTATTACAACTGATTTAAGTTAGAAAAATAGAAGTAAAACAAAATAATCAAAACCTCACAACACAGAAAAGTAGCACATACCCGATATGCATACAAAGGTTTTACACACTTTGGTTTACAACGATCCTCAAGAATTTTCTTCTGGTCCACAGGTTCTTCATCTGCCCTGAAATTGATATGAAATGCATCATTAAAAAGAGTAAAAGGACAAAGTGCGCAAATATTTGTGAATTAAGCAAAATTTTCCACATGGGTAATACCAAAGAAGATTTGAGTATGAACCAAAACTAGTCATATAAGTGACAATAAGCAATAACTCTCCATATGTGTGTGTCTATCCCATCTTGTACATATTCATATATACTGTTGGCATCTACACACCCTAATAGATAAGATTTACACTGTCTATCTCTATCATAGTATCAGAGCACTCTTGTACCTCAAATCTAGCTAAAGAAAATCCAAATCCAAATCTTCACGTGATCTTTGCGATCCAAACTCAAATCCAATCCCGAGATCCCCCTTATCAGATCTCACAATTCAACTCCACCAAATCCCAAAATCAAATCCCGAGCGCAGCAAGTAAATCCAGAAAAATCCTGATAAAAAAAAAGATAAAATCTCGTTCCAAACTCCAATACCAAACTCCAATCCCGATCGCAGCAAATAAATCCAAATCCTGATCGTGATCCCAAATCCCTGGGGATCCCTCAACCTGTGATCTAGATTCCAAATCCAAATCCCCAACTCCCGCTCATGACCTCTATCCTTCCTTTGATAGCAAATCCAAATCCTTTCCATCTCGAAGCTGATCCCCGACTCTGATCCCGAAGCTGATCCCATTCTCCAGATCGCAACTCAATCCCACATTCAATCCACAACCAGTGATCCCAAAGCTAATCCCTGATCCCCAACACAATCCCAATCTCCATTCCACCTCCGGTTGAATCATGGCTTTCTTTCACTTCCTCTTCCTCGCCTATCCACTCCATTCCCACTATACCCGAAAAATTATCTAACCCAAAAAATTATCAAACTCGGTCTCGCCACATGCTTGCGCTTCTACAAGCTCATGGCCTTATACATCATCTTAAGCATGATCCGCTATCGACGACTCCTCCTATTCTTACTTCGGACTCTACTCTCATCCGTTACATCCGCTCAAACTCTTAAGTAGTATAAAGCTCTAAATTCCTGTGTACAGGGTAATATTTGTTATTCCACTGAGATCTTCATATGTTGTCAAATTGCTAGTCTTCCCTCAGCAAAGATTATTTGGACCCATCTTCGAGATACTTATGAGCACTCTAGTCATGCTCGTAAGTATGACTTGAATCAGGAACCAGTTGCAACCACCCAAGATGATCAATCCGTATCGGATTTTTTGCTTCTCTTCAAATCTTTGGCAATAAATTGATGAAATTGAGTCATGCAAGGAAAAGTGTGTAGCATCGCATAATCGAAAACATCTTTATGATTTTTTTATAAGGCTTCGTCCAGAGTTCACAGTTATTCGCAGTCAGCTTGTGTCAGCTTGTGCTCGTGAGACAGTTCCTACCCAGGCTTAGCCAAGGAGACCAATCTTCGAACTATTGCTCTTCATCCTACATCACAGTCTACTCCTGCATTGGTTGTCATGGATGTCCCTCCACCACCATTGCAGCATAGCTCTTCCTCTGTTCCATCTTCTGTTTGTCCAATGAAGCCGAAGAAACAATATAACAGTTGTCACATTTATAGGCACACTATAGATCAGCCTTGCAAGCGTTTGCACTTGAATCACAGACCTACAGTTGCTCCTGCTGAGGCCTCTAATGCTTATCCTCCTGACCAGCTCACTCAGCTCATATCTCAACAACTCAGTCGTTAGCTCTATCATATGGGCATCATTGTTCTCAGTGTCGTCTTCTTCTAGCACTCCAGCTCATCTACCACAAGCCATGAGTGCTACCACTCCTAGCTCATCCTTGTTGCCTACATGGTTAATGGACTCATGTGTTTTCTATCACATGACCTCTGATACTTCTATTCTTCACAATTGTTCTTTTTCTTTATCTTTTAATTCTGTGTGTACTGTCTCTGGAGATCTCTCTATCTCTCAACAAGGAAATTTCTCATTTATATTTTTTTATTCCCTCAGTTGCTCATGTTCCTAATTTATCTATGAACTTAATTTCTATTGGACAAATTGCCGATCACAATTGCAATATTACATTTGACTCTTTTGCTTGTCTCATATAGGATCGCAAGACGGGGCACTACTTGGGGTTGGTCATAGGCATGATGGTACCTATGTCATGGATCACATGCACATTCCAATTGTCAAAGCCTTTAGTTCAACTGTTCCTACCATAAGAGTTGTCTTCCTCTATCCTCTGTGTCCAGTCCTCTACCTTCTCCTTTTTTTAGCTCATCATCCTATTCAGCCACTTCAACATCACCTTACTCGTCGTGCTCGACCCATGACACATGAACCACCAGTGTCTTCACCGACTCCTACAGTACCCCCACATGTTAATCCCCATGAGCCTCGCTATCCTTCGAGGTCCCACCATCATCTTCGGTTTACCTACCCATCTTTGGGTAACCTGGAGTCCTCTAATTTCCTTCCTAGTATTCATTCTCAAATTAAACCTCAAAACTTTAAAATAGCATCACAGGTTCCCGTTTGGCAACAGGCTATGGTAGATGAGTTGGATGCTTTAAGCAGAACAGGTACTTGGAGATTTGTTCTACAAGTGGGTATATAAGATCAGAATCCAGTCTGATGACACTATTGAGCACTACAAGGCTCGTATTTTTGCACAAGATTTTCAACAAGAATATTGAATTGATTATCAAGAGGCTTTTGCTCTTGTTGCACACATGCCACCGTTAAAGAGTTGTTATCGTTGCTGCAGTCCGTAATTGGACTGTGACAGTTGGATGTGAAGAATGCCTTCTTGCATGATGAGCTTCTTGAAGAAGTTTATATGCATCCTCCATCTGGTCTCTGTCATCCCCCAAATAATGTATGTCGTCTTCAATGGGCACTCCATAGTCTCAAATAGGCTCCATGGGCTGTGGTTGAGCGTTTTGGTTTCACAGTTCGATCTGTTGATTTTCGTCAGTGCCCATGATACGGCTATATTCATTCACTCATCTGATAAAAGGTAGCACAATTTTGTTGCTATATGTTGATGACATGATTCTTACTGGTGACGACCATGCCTATATTCAAACTGATAAACCCTATTTGCATAATCTGATTTTGGCCTGCTTGGTATTTTCTTAAGATTGATGTTACCTTTAGTGACCATGGTTATCTTCTTTCTCAACGAAAATATACCACATATCCTGTGGCATGTGCTAATATCTCCGATACTTGTACTGAAACAACTCCTATTGAACTCAACTTGAAGCTTCAGGCAACAAATGAGATTCCTCATCCTGTTCCTACTCGATACAGACATCTTGTGGGTAGTCTTGTCTATCTCACCATTACCCAACTAGATATTTCTCATGCGGTCCATACTCTCCGAGCTAGTTTGTCTACTCCTACGTCTATACACTATGAACATCTGCTTATGGTGCTTCGCTATCAACGTGGAATGATCACTCGATACCTATTCTAATTCGAGTCACCTCCACTAGCACTACAGACCTATATTGATATCACCTAGGCTAATAATCTTAATGATAGGCAATCCATCACGGGCTTCTTGGCACTTCTCTCATTTCTTGGAAGTCCAAGTAGCATACTACGGTCTCTGGTTCTAGTTGAAAGGATAAACTTCGTGCTCTTGCATCCACCACAGTAGAAGTAGAATGGTTAAGATGGTTCCTAGATAATTTTGGTATTGTTTCACAATCCACTCCTGTATTTTGTGACAATACTGGTACCATTAGAATTGCCTCCGATCTGATCAAGCATAAGCTCACTAAACATATTAGTATTGATGCTTTCTTCACTCGGGAACATGTTCCAAATGTCATATCCCTTCATTATGTGTCTTCTGAGGCTCAATGTGCGGATTTCTTAATGAAATCTCAGACGAAGGCCCCAACATCACGTGGTGCTTTCTAAACTAACTCTTGTTGATCCACCATGAGTTTGAAAGGGTTGTTTATATATGTATATACTCTCTAGTATGTGTATGACACGTGTTTGTCCCATCTTGTATAGACTCATATATTGTTGGCTTCTATGCCCTAATAGATAAGATTTACACTTTCTCTATCTCTATCTCTATCAACCCTAAGATACCTTGTTCCAACCACAAAATCATTGACAAATAAGCTATCTAATAAATAAATAAATAAAAAGCTCAGGCCCCTATTTGCTCCTTTAAATACATCTTGTAACTCTACATTGGAATCTAATTACTATTTCCATTTAGTCCAAACGTCAACTCTTAATAGATTGTGCAAGAGTACAGAACCTAAAACTGTCTCCCAGCTATGGTAAAAAGTTACCAGGTAGACAAATAATTTTAAGGTTCAAATAATTTTGATAAATACGACAGTACAAAAACATAAGGAAAGTTTTATATGTAAATAGCAACTGTCCCCAAAGTGCAACCACATCAAAAAAATTAAAGAGCACAGTTTTGGAAGGCATCATGCCATCAACCAGGGAGTAGGTTAAAGTCAAAGTTTGGTAAATATCACAGCATATGAAAGTGAAACTGATAAAAGTATTAAATGGAGAAAAATTATCACCATATTTACAGCTATATCAAAATATAAGAGAGAATGGTTCTGAAAAATGTAAGGCATAATGCAAAATGAATTAATTTTCTCGAAAGTTCTGCAATTGTTTTCTGATACCAGTTCTGCAAATCTTTCTTGCACTTCTAAACATTTTAGACCGATCCATTGCATAATGCAGATGTCTATAACCATTTATCGTTGTCGTGGTATGAATTAAAATCTTCCCATGCTAACGTATGCTCCTAGGCCCTAGTAACAGAAATGTATTTGAATAATAATTATATCCACTTTTAAAAGAAAAAGAAATATTCAACTGTTCAGATCTAAACAATAAACATGTACTTCCAATTGCAATTCTGAGATCGTATGACATTGCAAAATTGGACAGTATTTCTCTCATTTCATTCCTTATTCCGTCTTAGCATATCATAATCTACAGATGCCCTTGATGCTTATTATCTCTATGCCAACACCCACTTAAGTTCCTATAAATCATCTTCTCAACCAGAATTCGATCTTAACTTAGCATATCATAATCTACAGATGCCCTTGATGTTTATTATCTCTATGCCAACACCCACTTCAGTTCCTATAAATCATCTTCTCAACCAGAATTTGATCTTCACTATTGCTCCCAAATTCCCTTTGACAGTCCTTAAATTACTACATGTGGTGCATAAACCTAATTAGATTAGGTTTCCTCTGCTACTTGAGCTTTATCAGGATTATTCAATATCAAACCTTTCTTTGCATCTTCAAAATTTCCTTCGATACAAATTACACGTACTTCTACCTTGATGCTAACTTTCCTTCCATAATACAAAAGCTTAACAGTCTATATTATCAACCATCGTAAATCTCTAAGCTTGTCAAATAGTTACTTGCAAAACTCTAGTCATCTCTGAAAATGTTCCCACATTTCAAGTAGCTAGCAGAACTAATTATACTAATTATACTGTTCTCCTATAACACATTTCTGTATGCTTATTTTATATGGACTCCACATTTTGAGGTACCAAACCTGGCTGTGCTCAATCTTCCTTGTTACGTTAGGGTGGAGTTGATGCAACAAGTTGCTCTACTGTGACGCACTAGAAAATTAGCAACTCATAACTGCACCAGAATAGACTTCTCATCCACCGCATCATGGTAAGGATGCCCTGATGAGAATTCTTTTGAAATCATTTCAATTCTATACAAGAAAACACTTAAATATATATAATACTTATTTTAACTACAATGCGTGAATTGTCAATATAAAGAAAGAACTGTGACCCAAAATACAGCTCCTGATGTGACATAATTATTCATAAGGTATATAAATATGAGCTATGAGTTAAAAGAGACCATGTCCTGTATTATTCTCACCAGTTTTGAGATGTCAGTTGAAAGCAATTCCCACAATTCATTTCTTTCCCAATGAAACTATTACCATTGTCAGTACTATTTCGTCTATTTCAACCTTTCCTCTTAAGTTCACTAGTGACAAATCTATTAAAAAAAATCCCAAACTATTTACAGATTTTATTCCTAGCTAACCTAAGAAGGGAACAATGAAGCAACCAATTAACCCATTCAATTAATTGCATCACAGATCAAGCACGCTGATTTCAACTGGAAGCTTTTCACTTTTCAGGCTATATAGGATACCACAAACACTCTGGTGAGTTGATGGACAGACTTAAATATGAGTATACGACAACCACCCACCCTCTTCACTATGAAAAGCCATTGAGCAATTATTACACTTGCAAACTAAGCCACTATATTTCGAGGGAGAAAACCACAGCGTTAACACCTTCTGCACATGCGTTGTCAAAGTCAGTTTGTCATGTTTCTTGGATCTTATGGTTGGTGATATTTATGATTATCACTTTTGAAGATGGGTCTTAGCTAGGGACTTTATGCAAATATCTTCAGGTGTAGAAGCTTGAAGGTGGAACAAGCTTTTCCTAATAAATAAGAGTTAGAATTAAATCTGCTCAAAAATATGGATTGTTCTTCATGTTCTTTTCTCAATATTAATTTATTAAAGATAAATGATAGCATACCATTCAAATGTGACAGAGAATGCAACTCTGTCACATGATTGGTTCATGCATAATTTTTAAATGAAAAAGTATAAATGCGGTTTTCGGATCACTTACAAAATGGACCACTCATAGAGTTGCAAATGGAGTTGCACGTTTGGAGTGGCATGCTATCATTTCTCATTATTAAAATTTCATATTGTCACACAGCAACTTTAAGGGGAACTTAAATTGTTGTTCCGTAGTTTGAATTCAACTATGTTTATGTGAGTCTGTGACAGCATATACCTTAAGCACCAACCCAGCTCATAAAATTGGGAAAGATGCAACCTAATATGTGGCATAAAAAAAGAAACAAGAATAAACAGGGGAGAATATATTAAAGATGTCATCGCTACATATAATTAGCATGTACATTTACTTCCTAAGTTCGGCTCTCCATAAGGCAGCAGTGGCCAGCAGCAGCAAGTTTGCTAGCACGACAACGAGTTTCACAACCATCATCACAACTTTTTTACCTTGTCTTCTTCATTTTCTGTTCACTTCAGCTTTCCCTTCCTCCTTTCCTTATTTTATACATTTACTTCTTTTTCATGTTGTCCCGTTTCGACAAATGTAGTTGGTAGTAATAGTATGCAACAAGCTATACAAATAGTGATAAAATTAGCAGGATATGTGTTCTTTAGAAAACAAAAATACTAGGTATAACAAAAAAGAAAATAATGAGTATTTGAACTATTGGCAGTCGTGCTTAGCATAGGCCAATACATGTAACCCTGCAGTTGGGCCAGCACACATACCTAATGGGCAAAGATATGGAACCAACAAATCATGCATATTTTATAAACCATGTAAGTTGCCTAAACTAAACTAGTACATTTTTGTATTATTATAATACTTAAATGCAAACAACAGACAATAACAGTTTAGCAATGAGTATGGTGCATAGATAACAATAACATACATCCACCACTAAGTGTTGCACAAATAAATATATGGATAACTATGAGTAGATAGTCAGAAATTAAGTACGGTTACAAAGCTCAAAATGGTACTAATTGCAACTGCATATAACTATGTTTTACCGGCAAAGATGGATTCAAGAGTTTACACTTGAATAAACTGCAAAAGAAAATATCAGATTTTGTTCTAATTATAACCAACATTTCCCTTAGTAACAGTTCAAAAGTATATTTTGACTAATGGTGTGCTCGTGTCATTTCTAATAAGCTCATGACCAATTTTTTATTAATTTGGGACTCGATTTAAAGCCTAAGCCCAAAATATTGAACACTACCAACATACCACGAAATTTTTCTTGTTCACCATTTCCCTCACTCCTAAACATAACAAGTAAAAGATATCGTTCCCCAAACATTAAATTTCTAGCTGAATTTAAAAAATATACATTATGATATCATAGAAATTTTGGCATACAATAAAAATGGATGGTAAGTGTTCATACAAAGCAAAACCATTCTAGTAATAATAGAATAAAAAACAGTTATGTTCTTTTGCAGTCTTACTTAAATAGACTAAGTACAAAAACATAAATATCAAGGTTAGTAACAGTTAATCCAAACTGCAAACAAAGATGTCAATCTCAAAATGGATGAATAGAGAAACACCAAATAGATGTGATAAGAAGAGGGGAGGGGGGGGGGACATATGTAGATTATACAAAAAAGATCCAACCAAAATGGCATCGGCATGTGTAAGTAACAATGAGACAGCTCGGACGAAGGGAAACAATGGCGTTCCGTAGTTAATGGAACGAGGAAGATATAAACACACCTAATCAATCCAAGTTAACAACAAATATGATAATTTGGGCATGTCCGGGAATGAAGTAAAGTTACCATCACTGGCGTTTTGTGGAGTTATCCTGTTATTACTTGAGTTGTTTGTTTTGTAGCCGATACCTATTTTATCTCAACTATGTGCAGCATACACTTACTCAAAAGCTAACTAAAGTTAATTCTAATCCCAATTTTGTTCCCATACAAACCCAAACATATAAATACGAAACCTACTCACTAAAATATCGGAATTTTTTGCCGTACTAGGCCACTTTTTGATAGTATTTGCGTTTTTAGGCCAGGTCCCAAACTATTAGCATTCGTGGGCTAGCCGACTGCCACGTCAGCAGCGGCCGCTATTGGGAATAGCGGCCTCTTCATATCCACCAAATTTGTACTCCCACACTTGGTAGAGTACCGGGGGGGATTGGGCTGAGTATGTGTAAAGGAGGTCGCTAATGCCACTAGCGACCTCCTCCAACTGAGGTCGCTAGTGGCATTATTCCCAATAGCGACCTCAGATGGGCCCTCTAATTGCTTTTAAGTCGTTACGACCCCATCTGAGATCGCTATTCCCACTAGCGACCTTAGCTTTAATGAGTTATATTCTAGCACTTAGCAAAATCTAAGGACCTTTTGCTTTCTGAAAAATGACAATCAAATTTTTTTTTAAACTATGGTCGCTATTTGGAATAGAGGCCTTTATTAACTAAGGTCGCTATTCCCAATAGAGGCCTTAGTTATAAAACTATTTTGCAAATTTTACAAAGAATAAGTAGATTGTGTTTCCTACTGAGGTCGCTATTGGGAATAGCGACCTTAATATACTAAGGTCGCTATTCCCAATAGCGTATACTAAGATCGCTATTCCCAATAGCGACCTCAGTTTTAAATTTTTGGGAAAAACTTTTTAGGAATCGCTAAGTGTCTCAATACATTCATTCGAGCCGACTAATCTCATTATACTAAGGTCGCTAGTGAGAATAGCGACGGCAAAAAAAAATTCAAAAAAATTTAAAACATCGGTCGCTATTCCCATTAGCGACCTATAAATGAAGAGACCGCTATTCCCAATAGCGGCCGCTGCTGACGTGGTAGTGGCTAGCCCACGAACGCTAATAGTTCGGGACCTGGCCCAAAAACGCAAATACTATCAAAAAGTGGCCTATGACGGCAAAAAATTCTAAAATATCGCTCCCAACATAGCTAAAACAACATTACCATCGTCGTCTCAATCATCGCAACAAGTAAACTCCTCATCACCAGTCACACAATTCCAAATTTCCAAATCGAGACGTGATAGCATAACAACAGATTCCCCTCATCAAACTCATCATCGGCTCCTACTAATTTACAAATTTCTAAATCAAATGAAACGATCATACAAACAATCTACACCTAAGTTTAGATCTCCAAATTAATAACAATAATAAATTAATCACAGATGCTCACATCTAGATCGCGTTTTGAGCAGAATCTAGCAGTTCCTGCAAAACAAAAGGGGGGAAAATCAAGATTGAGCTGATGAAACCCTAGATCAGCACGAATTTTAAAGAAAATTGGATCCTCTTTTACCTTTCCGAGATCGCGTACGAGTCTAGGGTTTCCAAGGCGCGATTGGGGAATGAGTGAGAAATGGGGAAGGATTTTCTGATGACGGAACCTTGAAGAAGCTGGGTCTGGGCCTCGATTGTACAGTTACCGGGCCGGCCCGCTTTGGTTTTTTGAGTGGTCCGGGCCAATGCCTTTAATTTTCAGCCCAAATAATTGACATGGGCTGCTAGTAGATGGACTGCGCTTGAAGGGTAAGATAACGGAAGATATGCAGAGTGAGAATGATACTCAAAAAGATATGTTCTCTGATATGTATCTCACTACAAAATAAATCGAAGTTGTTTTCTATTAGTGTGTATTTTCTAGGTATAGGCGTCTCTACCTACACTTCTTCTTTTTTTTTTATGAACCGGATAAAGCCTAGCGGCTCCAGCCACACAATCAAATATATAGCTCAAAAATGTTTACAAACATGGTTTTACAAGGAGTAAAAACCAAAACATATAGTGAAGGAACAAAATTAATAGACATCTAAAAGGAAAGCACCTCTACCTACACTTCGAAAATAGTAAAATTTACATTTGTATGCTTATTTTAAGTATATACTGGGGTATATATATATATATATGTTGCTGCTAATTTCAGTGTGAGAGCAAACAGATGATTTGTAGATTCTTCTAGAAATTATAAAAGCAAACCTGCTGACTTCTTGCTGATGTTAATTAGTTATTGACGTTGTTGTCAACTCCGACGCTTAAGTCAGTAATCAAGAAGATTATGAAAAAGTTTTTTTTTTAAAGAAAATATTGATTACCTTTTTTTATGGTGGGGTATTTATAGTCGTCTTTGGAAACAGTTTCGAGATAAATATTTATCTCTACTTCCTGGTATTTTTTTTATAAGAAGCAGAGTTTAAATCATTTCATGATAAGAGTTTTGGTTTAAACTGTCTCTTAGAAATGATCAAGAATTTGAATTACTCTTTAAATGTGTTCATAATGGGCTGTCACCCTGACCTAGTTAGACAGACCCGTTTTCAGGTTATTGGGCTTGGAAAAAATCAGTTCCCATTTTCGAACCCGTTTACAGGTGAAATTACCATTTACCCTTGAGAGCTTTAAGATTTGTGCCCGATTTGAATGGTTCCGATTTAGTTTCACCAATATCAATATACTTAAAAGTATGCTCACAGATGTCTAAACTGAATTTTGAACATGTCGAAATAAAACCATGGATCTTGTGTGAACTCCCCGATCATTCAACGGTTCACACAACTACATATAACTAACCGGATCTTATATACCATCTAGTTTTCTGCAATCGGTTTCTCTTGTTGAAGATATTTCTTCATATTTCATTATTTCTTGCCTACTGCTAAGAGACTTTACTGCTATATCATAGCAATATATATCTATATAATAAAACACAAAGAAAGCTATCAAGTGGCTCTCCTTCAATTCTCTCAAAAATCAAAGGTCCAGATCTAACCTCACAAAACATATTTTTTTCCTTAAAAGTTTCCCCCCAAAACTCAAATTCAAATCTCCACCCAAAACAACTCCTATATTTATTTTAAAAAAAAAATTTCTCTCTCCCTCACTTCAAATCTCCACCCAAAACAACTCCTATATTTATTTTAAAAAAAAAATTTCTCTCTCCCTCACTCTTCTATTCCAAAAATTAAGAAAAAAAAATTTAAAAATTTTATTAAAATAAAAAATTAAAAAACTCAAAAATTTTAAATTTTAAAAACTATTAAAATTATTCAAAAAAATCAAAAAAAAATCATATAATAGGTTTTTTTCTGGACTCCCCAAAGTTTCTCATATAATATGTTTGCTACTTCAATTAATTTGCTGGACCTCCAAAATTATTTTATATGACCAAACAATGTGCACCGTGCCGAAGACATGCCATAGGCACGTGTCAACGGGCAAACCTAGTATATATATATATATAACACACTCATTTTAAGATCTAACTTCCATTTGTGGCACTCATGATTAAAAACTCTTTCGAAAACACTTAAAATTATTATTAAAAATTAAAAGTTGAAAGCCATACCCTTTTGGGAACATGGCAAGGAACAAGTGGGAGTTTAAGAACAACTCCATATAGTCCAAGTGGGAATGTCGAAATACTATATGATGGCAATTAACATGCAAAATGTTTACCAATCAAACTTTAAGCAATGTTAGGTAGTATTAAACTAAATACATGTGATTATGAGTGATGTATATTCTTAATTGCCAACATGTAGTGTTGCTTTCTTTGACAATGTTGAATCAATCTACTCATCAGTGATCGAAGCTGTTGCCAAACCTTCGTGGAGATGCTTGGTTGACCAAATCAAGCCCACGCTCGCTCACATTCCATAGTAATCTATCACCGCATACAACATGCGTGCATAACTATTACAAATGAGGACTTAGGTTCAAACCCAGACTATTTCTGAATTTGTACTTTAAAAAACTATATTTAATAAAACGTCCATCGCACGTGTAAATCTCTAATCTCTAATATTATAATGAGAGAAGGTCGTAGTGTCATTTGTAAATCTATCAACGCGTGCAACACACATGCATAATTATTATAAAAAATGTCTTATATTCAAATCTAGACTATGTTTGAATTTTTACTTTAAAAAAACTATATTTATTAAGACATGCATTGCACGTGTAAATTACTAACGTTATATATGTGAGGTCATGTAACCATTTAGTTTCAAAGTCTAGCCAAAGAAATTAACTTCGAGAAATTACTGAAAGAAAATTAAACTCAATACCTAATAAGCTTAACGTTAAGAAAATAATTGCTTTCATCCAGGGTCGGGACGGAGTTCCCAAAGGGCCGAGGCGAAAGGCTCAAATTATTATTTTTCTGGGCTCCTAATTACAATATTATTTCTTTACGCACAAAACACGTACCTATATTTACAAGGAAATACAAGTTTGGGGGCCCCCCTAACATTGCAAATATTTGGAGGTCTAAGGCAGGCCGCCTCACCTGCCTCAAGATGGGGGCCGGCCTTGCTTTCATCATTGCACACATAATCAATTGAAGGAAAACTAAAGAGCATGCTTTAAGATTATTTTATTTTTTATTTATTTTTAAATTTTTTAAGATTTTGTTTGGGTGTGGAAAAGATGGAGTATGTATGTCTACCTTATTTTTTTAATAAGAGATAAATAAAACAAACTCAGAGTACCGGGTAAATATACAAAGTCTACCAAACAGAAAATAATGCATAGTAGCTCCCGAGTACATAAGAGGGTGGGACAAATTCATGCAAGCCCAGACATAATAACGAGCAACATAACAAGTGCACATAAAAGTGATCCCTTAAACAAATCCCTGGAAGGTGGGTATATAATCTGTGATGCTCCACTTAGTCGATAGTAGGCCCAACCACTACCTCCTCCTCGTCGTACTCGTCCATCTAGAAGGCTCTAACGTTTCTTCCTCTCGGCCATGACGTTGCAGTTGTGGCCCAAAAGGAAATAAGATGCATGTCGTTAGTTATATTATCATAAATACTATTACAAGTTTCACGAAAGTAAAAGTTATTTCTATCAAACCATAAAACTCAAGTCGTTGCAACGATAGAGATATACCACGCTTCTCTCATTTTGTATCTCTCAATAGCCAACATATGACATATCCACAAATCCTAATATGCCAAGGGGTATACATCCATTCCGAGGGCCCTCAAGACCTCGAGGAGAATTGTCTTCTCCTAAGGCACTCTACGAATAGATGGATTTTCGACTACATGTGTGCGTTACAAAAGCAGCAGTTGGTCGTGACGAATCGGACTGCATGGAAGCTGCAAGGAGTTAGGCATATTATTGGCCTTAAAATGAATCTGATCTCAGTGGGACAGCTTGATGGAGAAAGTTATTGTACAGCTTCGCTGTGAATGGAAGATTACCAAAGGAGTACTCATCATTGCTCAGGGTAAGAAGACTAGTACTCTCTATGTAACCTCAAGTTTGGAGAATGTCATTGTAAGCGCAGATGCTGATGAAAAATTAAACATATGGCACCAAAGGCTTGGTCATATGAGCGAGAAAGTGATGAAGATGCTTATGTCACGAGGTGTGTGTGTGTGTGGGGGGGGGGGGGGGGTACCATATCTGAAGAGCGTAGATGTCGACCTATGTGAGGATTGCATCTTCGACAAACAAAAAATTATCAGTTTTGCAAAGATTGACAAGACACAAGACAGAAAAGTTAGAGTTTGTTCATACCGATGTATGAGGACCATTTTCGGTTCAATCTCTAGCAGGCTCACTGTATTATGTCACTTTCATTGATGATCCTAGAAGGAAGTTGTGTATTTATTTTTTGAAAAATAAATCATAAGTCTTTAACAAAGTTCTCCCCCGTGAGGATTTGTTTTTAAATGTAAATAAAATGTGACATCGTCAATGCTTTATTAATGAAAAGTTAATGAAACATAGTAGAACATAATACGACATTGGTTCTAAGAACGACTAAGAACTTAAACATCAACTACCACTACTAAATAAACTACTAAAAGAAGACAACAATTGTAGCGCCCCGAATTTTCAATATAATATCTCAGAAATACGTGGCACAATTCCTAGCATCTACCTAAATATAATAGTAAGCATAGCCAAAATACACACAAAATTTTCAACTTTTATTACATCATTTCTTTACAAAACACAGCGAAAAATTAAACACCTTGAATTATAATTCTTTCATTTACAACACATTCTTTTACAATTTACATAAGCCACACTATCATTCTACCACATGCATCCAAATCCCAATGCTATAGGTACATACTTGTAAAATATGAGGCTAGAGATAACCCTAATCCCAAAAACTATGGGGTCAGCCATAACAGTGCAAGCGGCATAAAAAGAAATTCAACAAGAATAAAGTCATAAACAACATATATCAACAGTAATTACAGTGAAATATGAAATAACAATAAATAAAATATGAAAATATCGAGTGAAACTAGACTAAGTGTCAAGTGTAGGAAAACAGAAAAACATCATGCATAAAACTGAGTCAAGAAAATACAAATGCAATATAATGACTCTCTAATGCATACTTGTCAGATTCTATGCATTCCATACTATATAGGTCCGGTGCAAGCCCTTATCGTTCTCCACTTTATAGGGTTAAATTCCTCGTTATGCAACTAATCCTAGTATGATGACTACTACGAGATTTAGATAAGCTGTGAGTATCTAGCCCATGCCCCGATAATTTCGCAGGTCAATCTGTATCCAAAGATAATTCCGATGACTATTTCACTAACACCTGGGAATCTTTGAGAATACCCCACACCGCAAGGTATGGCGCCTCATCACACGAATAACCCATGAGCGTCGCCTCGACCCCGATAAATCCGGAGATCAATCCCACACCGTAGGTAATTCTGGAGACTATTTCACTCACAACTCGATAATTCTATGAATTATCTCACACCGCATATCATACTGAGGTCCATAACCCATATTTGCACTCATTTCATCGTATCACCATCTAGTGCATGTCCTTATCTTATTAAGTTAATTAATTAATTACGAATCTCCTAGAGTTGGTAACTCTGTCAGACTTAACTCCACTGATCAACAACAAGTCCACAACTAGCCAAACCACAAAAATCTCAACTGCCAGTGTATTAGGATCCCACTCACCTTCTAGAGACTCACAACTCAACCATCAACACAAAATCTTGCATTAAAACTCTCAATTCCATTATCAATACTCTCATATTAAGTAAACTTCTTAAAATCGACAAATCCAAATTTATGTAATATACTCACAAATTTCAGGATCGAAATAAAGCATTAAATCTATTAAATAACTGAAAATCATATTTTGAAGTCGTAGAATAATCACAAAATATCAATTCCTTCAAAAACCATATTTATTTCATTTAATAAAGTCATAGAACACAATTTAAAATCTATTATAATCAAAACATAACTCTGTGTTAAATACTGTACTCTGTAGAAAAAACATCATCTAAAACAATAGATCAACAATCCATAATATCGAAGAAATAATCGTTCAAGAAAAACGAAGAAAACTTAACAAAACCAATCAGTCAAGACACTGACAGTCAACTGTCAAACCAGTTGAAAAGCGAACGGTCGACTGTCAAGCCAAAATCCAAAAATCAATTAGCTGATAGTCAATTGTCATTTTTAGTACAAAAACAGAGTGGTCGACTGTCAGGTTCCAAAAATGACAGCTTGGAAATTCGTGCAACTTTTTACTAATACTTCAATTTGATATTTAAAAATCACAAATTTGCATAACAAAATTTCTGAGATGATCAAATACAACTTATCTAACATACTGGAGTTTATAAAACTAATTAAAACATTATCAAGGTCACAAAAGAGCATTTTTAAACAAATTTCTTCAAAACAGTAAAGTAGTGTGTGTGTGTGTGTGTGTGTGTGTGTGTGTGTGTGTGTGTATATATATATATATATATATATATATATATAATAGAGGTGTGTTAAGCCTCGATAAAGCATCAAGAATGGATCGTATATAGGTAATATATTGTTCAAAACCAACTCAGATCCAATTTGAAAATATCACAAAATCACCGAAACAAAACAATTTTGGCTGAAGCATCAGACCCGAAAAACCAAGACCCCTCCTTCACTCCAAACTTGATCTTTTTGATCTAATAACTCATCTTGTAATTCATTAACCACACATACAACTAATTACAATAGTTTACACATGGATATATGCAATTACAACAAGTATTAATCAAGTTTTACTTCATCAAATCATCAAAACAGAGCATGGGCATATACACATAATAAAGAACTCAACTTTTTTTTCACTTTAAGCAATATTCATCCTACAATTCATAGTATAAGTTCAAATCGGCAAGATTATAATACAAAACAACATACCATGATTTCAATTAGGTTATTAACAATCTCAAGTCATTTATTTAGGGTTTTAATCATCAATAGCATAGTTATCATGAAAAATTCAATTTTTATTCATACATCCATCAAAACTCATTATATCATCACACAATTCCCTAACATGCTTTCTAATAGACAAATCATCACATTCAACATGCTTAGAACAGTACGAAAATAAATATATGTCACTCACCTTATTGAAGAATCAACCGAAATAATAAAGAGAATAAGAAAAACCTTCATTTCGCAAGAAAACCAAGATCCTCGCTTCGAAATCAAGATCCTCGCTCCACGATAGTTGAGACAAGCACCCCGAAAGTATAGACAAGTGAGCGCACACCACGGAGGGACCCCATATTCGGGCCCAAGCTCCACAATCGTGCAAAACAACATAACTCGCTCATCATAGCGACTCGCAGATAGAGAAACACACCCAGCTTCTTTACACGCACTACCAACTCTCGTAAAAACCAAATCATAGCCGCAGATCGCCGTGATTGGCCCCGAGAGTGTGGACATGGCGGCAAGCGCGAAGAACATCCAGGCAAACATCTAGCAAAGCCAACCAATCCCAACCTAACCCAAACCCCAACCCCAATCAACTCACCCCCAAACCCTCCACTCCAAAAGTGACACAAAACTGGAGGTCGACGGCTGACGCCTCGCTCGACATCAGGCCCACGCATAGAGGTCAGCGTGTCCTCGAGATGGGAAGGCGTCGCTCGACATCGGCGGACGCCTTGCTCCACATGGCAGGAAGGAGATGGAAAGATGTCGATGGGTTTGGGCGTTGGTGGGTCCCGAGCGTTCGGCGCCCAGAAGAGAGGCCGGATGTCCCCGACTTCGGCGCCTAGGTTGAACGTTAGGGGAGCGGCCGATGGGAGTAGAACGGGAATAGAGCAGCGGAACGGGAGGTGTAGGTGTGTGAAGGGCGAAAAGATAGGGGCATCGAACGACGAACGGGGAGGGGGCGGCGAGTTCCCGGCCGCCACCCCCTCCAAACTTTCTCTAGATCTAGAATTTTTTTTGGAGAGCTTTTTTTAAAGAAAATCTAGAGAGAGAAACTCTCTAGAAAACTAAGCTCTACATTATTATGAACCCTACATCCACTAAGCGAATAAAAGTATTGTCCAAATTTTTTTTTTTTTGATGAAACGGATAGAGCCCGAAGACTCCAGCCACACAATCAAATAAATGAGCAGTATATTACAGGAGGGCTTTACCAGAGGTAAAACAAACAACAAGTCTAATAATACCTATATACATTACAGCAAAACAGGCCCAAACGGATAATTACAACCAACTAGTATTACAAGGAGGAACCTAACAGGCACCAGAGGATCGAAAACGAAAGGATCCAGGCCTCCGCAATTCTGAGGAACCCACCAGGGAGGAGAGAGTAAACCAAACGGCAGAGTCCTAAACTCAACGCCAGGGAAGCCATCAGAGCAGACGGCAGCCCAGCAAACCAACACAACGAGCAGCAAAATGACCTGAAAAAAAAGGAACGGGAGGCCAATAAAGGAGAGAAACGAATGGATGAAACACCCCAAACGGACATGAGCCAAGTCCGAAAGCAATGGGGCAGCATCCAGAACGTCTCAACGCTTGGCATCAAGGCCTAAAGCAAACGAAAGGTAAAGTTATCCCAACAAAATCCAGACATAGTCATAACATAAACCGCCTCACATCCAAAGAAACCAGGCTAACCATCAAAAGACGCTAGCCCCAAATCTTTAACAGCAACAATCACAGATCAAATCCAACCAACACAGCAAAGTTAATAAGAGAAAGCTAAATGCAACATCATAGGAGAAGGAAATAGGATAGAGTGTTATATATACATAACAGCAGGGCAAAAAACAACCCAAAAATCCCGCTGAGAACAAAAAACCAGCTAAAGGTCGATGAGACGATCAAAAACAATACCACCCAAAAACTCCAAAGCCCATAGGGGGAATACGAGAGAGAGGATGTAGCAGCATAACAACCCCCCAAAACATCAGAGAATATAAACCAACACCGAACACAGCCAAGTATTAGGCCTGCAACATAAAAGAGGAGAAAGAAAATAAATAAGCAAATCAAAGTAAGCATGGAAGAACTAAGAGTAAAAGATAACTAAATAGCATGGAGATTATTGAGACAACTAACAGATAGCAGTAATTTGTGCGTTGCCAAAGAGGCATTCTCTTTGAATGTCGGGCTAGACGCCCAGGAATCGAAGAGAAATAAGAATTCTTCAATAATAGCCTCAATCGATTTGCATCGATGACGGAATAATCTACTATTTCTTTCCTTCCAAATACACCACAAGGTGGTGTGGGTAGTCAAATTTGTTAATTACGTAATTAAGCTTTGTGCAACTAACATGCTGTTGCCTGTTCTGAGCAGAAGAGCCAATCCCACTCCTGATAGTTAGCTTCTGCCAGCAAAACCCAGGTGGACATATAGTTGTTTCCGGGACCCACACTCCATTAACCCACTGCACGTCCTTCCGACCCCACCATTGCTGACCTGTCAAAATCATTCCCCTCCCCCCCTCCCGCGGGAATCCTCATCCAACCGTCCATCCTTTTTCCTCACAACTCCATCCAACGGCAATGCACAGTCCACGTCAATTTCTTCTAATTCTTCCTTTTTAATTCGCTATAAAATGCCACTCCCCTCACTCCGGAAATCGCTCATTGACTCGTTCGCTGAGAAATCGGAGGCGAAAAAAAACAACACACCTTTTCTCTCTCTGTAAGTATTATTTTCTCGAAATATATTTATTTATTTTTGGTTGATTTTTTGCTTGAGGGGATCGATCTTGATTCGGAAGCTGTTGTTGAGATCGGTGCCGATCTCGAGTTTCTTGAGCTGCTGACGTCATCGTCTGAGCTGTTTAGGTTATTAAAGTGTGGATCTAGGGTTTCGGACTGTGATTTGGTGCTTTAATTTGCGGTTCGAGACGAGATCTTAGAAATAGTTGATCTGCTTGTTTGTGATTAAGCTGCATGTATTTTTTGAATTTTTATCATTATTTTTTTTTGCATCTGAGTGTTATCGTTGAATTAGGTAGTACATTTTATTTAATATATTGGTTTGAGATGTTTGGTTAATAAGTGGGTTTCCTACAATTAATCGAATGTGCAAAATAAAATAAAAATTGTTTTTAATTATCCAATCTATTTATAGAATGGAAACTGAAGACGAACAAATTACATGTATAGACGTTAGAAGTAGTCATTGTATTTGATGTTGTTTGTTTTTGGGGTATGGGGCAACAGGTTCTGAGTTCTTGTAATTTGTATAGTGGAAGTCCTTATGCGGTACTGGCCCTAGTCTGACCCCGGATAGCGGGAGCCGGCTCGGAGGTAAGAGCGGGGTGGTAGAGGCGAGTGGCTCGGCTCGGATCCAGTAGCTCGGCTCGGATGCAGTGGCTCGGCTCAGGTCTTCTGCATCTGCACACTGCTTAGAAATACCGGGAGAAGTCCCGGTGGCAGGTCCTCCGACGATCTAGTCCGTCACTGGAAAAGAGACCGGGCAGCTAGGGTTTAGGTGGGGAAAGTTTGATTACCTGTCAAAGTGAGAAGGGGGTCGAGTATTTATAGGCAGGGGGTAAACGGGTCTGGAGCCCTAATGGGCCATGTTGGACCTGTTTGCCCATGGGCCAGTACTGGCTGGGGCCCATTGAACTGTAGCTGACCTGATGATCACAGGGGGAGGGTCCATAGGAGATCAGAGAGTCTTGATTGTGCCACTTCATTTATCCCATATGAGTATTGTTGTAGAGATACGAGGGTTGAAGCTATTGTATAGACGAAGATTGACAAAATTGCGTTATCATCCGATATGTCACGAATTAACGTAAATCATGATTCAAGGGTAGGATGAATACGATAAAAAAAAAGTTTAGGATGTAGATAACCTTCGAACATGGAGTGCTTCCACAAAACTTGTATGTTTGAGGATTAATTAACCACTGTATGACCGATTCTGGAACAAGCTACACATTATTTTTGGGTTATTGTCGAGTTGCCGGCAAATGATTTTAGAAAAAGTCTATATGTTCTGATGATTTAACCTTATGGTGTGTCATCTGTACCAGGATATATCATAGATGTATTAATTTATCGGTCATATCTTTAGTATATACGCGCTACATGACATGATGTTGATTAGATGGTATCTTGACTTGATTACTATAAATCCATATGGTGGAGATGGCCTATGGTTTTAATTTAAATATTCAATAGTTTTTTTTTTCACAATTTTCTGGCTTGTTGGTGACCAAGAAAGTTTTTTTTAAACACTATTTTTATAATTATAACCTCATGGGGCAATTTGTGTCTACACTTCATTGCTGAGATGGATGCAAAACCAGTGGCTGTTGTATATCCTCAACTGTTATTGAAATCCTTTTGAGATTTATGTAACCTTAACATAATTATTAGAAAAAAAGTGAGCTTGTACTGGGAAACTTGTTGCAAGGAAGTTATACTTCTACTGCCTTCATACAAATTAATGTTGGTGTACTGCATGAATCTTTGTTAGAGAAGCTGATATATCTTATTAAAAAAAATAATCTAAAAATGCCTAAGTAGCGGAATTATGATAAATCATAAATTTACTTGTGATGGACTCACAGACGGATGCTAGTTAATGTGCTAGCCTAGTACCACTGTTATGGTGTGGTGTACTACATATTAAGATGCTATCATTCTTCACGTGTGTGATTTGTACAGTTCGTAAAGTATAGATAAACTAGATTTGCCCGTGGGCACGTGCCTACGGCACGTCTTCGGAGCGATACAACCTCTGAAAAGCCTTGTAAATAGTAAAACCATAATTGTGTAGGTCAAGTTTGAATAGTAAGACAATAATTAGTTGTAAATAAAAGTCCATGTTACCATTAGGGTGTGGTGCACTACATATTAAGATGTTATCATTCTTCACGTGTGTGATTTGTACAATTCATAAAGTACAGATAAACTAGATTTGCCCGCGGGCACGTGCCTACGGCACGTCTTTGGAACGATACAACATATGAAAAGCTTTGCAAACAGTAAAACAATAATTATGTAGGTCAAGTTTGAATAGTAAGACAATAATTAGTTGTAAATAAAAGTCCATGTTTCCATTAGTATATGTTGAAAAATAATTATAAATGGGTGTAAAATCCAACTTCTTAAAACTTTGAGGGTGGAAAATGATGAAATTTAACTGTTGAGGAGATATTTGCTATTTTCAATGTAACATGAGCAATACAAAAAAGCATTAAAATTCTAAAAATTTACAAACCTGGAATCTAAAAATCTAAATTTTTGAGTAAATAAAGACAAAATGAGAGAGAGAGAGAGAGAGAGAGAGAGAGAGAGAGAGAGAGAGAGAGATGAAAAAGTGACGATTGAAGAGAGAGATAGTAATAAAGTAATGGGTTTTTATTAGTTTTGGGGGAAGGAGGGATATGTTTTGGGATGATGAATCTGAACCATTGATTTTGTTTCAATTGAAGGGGAACCACTTGATAGCTTTTTTCAAACTGTCTTGTGTTTTATTATATAGATGTTATGACATTGAAGATTTTGGAATGTTTATTGCATTTAAGCTCTAATTCATTTTGGTTTTATTTATTTTTTTGAACAAGAAGTGGTCAAGAAATGCATCTTCAATTTTTTTTTCACGTGATTGTGTGCTACTATTGGGCATCGTAGGTAAATCTTGTTCATGCTGACGATCTATTTGATTTAGAATTCATGAAATTTTTAGTATTTATAAGCGTTGCATGAAGCAAAGTAGGGTGTCTAGGTTAGGTTACTTACTGCTTGATTACCTATGCTGCTAAGCAGCCACGTCACTTTAGCATTTTATTTGTTAAAGCAGTTGGTCTAACATGCAATCTGGTTTTATACAGTTCCTTAGAAAATGGCCGAGAGTGAGGACATCCAGCCCCTTGTTTGCGACAATGGTACCGGAATGGTTAAGGTCAGCAAACTTTTCTCTTAGTCTCTCTTTTTCTTTGGTGTGATATTACAGTACTCATTTTGCTCCAGAAAACTTATCCCAATAATTTCCATTCAGGCTGGCTTTGCTGGTGATGATGCACCCAGAGCAGTATTCCCTAGCATTGTAGGTCGACCTCGCCACACTGGTGTCATGGTTGGTATGGGCCAAAAGGATGCTTATGTGGGTGATGAGGCACAGTCCAAGAGAGGTATTCTCACCTTAAAGTACCCCATTGAGCACGGTATCGTCAGCAACTGGGATGACATGGAGAAGATCTGGCATCACACCTTCTACAATGAGCTCCGTGTTGCCCCTGAGGAGCACCCTGTGCTTCTTACCGAGGCACCTCTCAACCCCAAAGCAAACAGAGAGAAGATGACACAAATCATGTTTGAAACCTTCAATGTGCCTGCCATGTATGTTGCCATCCAGGCTGTCCTCTCCCTCTATGCCAGTGGTCGTACAACAGGTATATTTTGCCAGAGGAACATCATGAAGACAGTTTGATATCTCACCATATTATACATCTATACTACTATTTAATGCACCAACTTTCGGAATATTCCTGTATATCAAATTTGTTCTTAATGGAAATAAAGTAGGTATTTGATTAAGAACCAAGAACCTTAATAGAAACAGGATTAACCATGAGTTTTGTAGTAAAATTATATTATATTGATTTATTAATGGTGTTTTTCTTAGCAACGGATATTTCTCCCTAATCTTTTGATTCTTTTCTCACTTGCTGTTACTTTTCTTCAATCATAGTATATGTTTTGCTGTACACAGTACATTCTAAAGCAACACTGTCTTTAAATGTGAACTACATATGTGTGTAACTAGTCTTCTTTAACTAAATAGGTAATGTTTCTTTTTAACAGGTATTGTACTGGATTCTGGTGATGGTGTCAGCCACACAGTCCCAATCTACGAAGGATATGCCCTTCCTCATGCTATCCTCCGTTTAGATCTTGCTGGTCGCGATCTCACTGATTCCTTAATGAAGATTCTAACGGAGAGAGGTTACATGTTCACTACTACCGCTGAGCGGGAAATTGTTAGAGACATGAAAGAGAAGCTTGCTTATGTCGCTCTAGACTACGAGCAGGAACTGGAGACTGCAAAGAGCAGTTCATCTGTGGAGAAGACCTATGAGCTTCCAGATGGGCAAGTGATCACTATTGGAGCTGAGAGGTTCAGGTGCCCAGAAGTCCTTTTCCAGCCATCCCTCATTGGTATGGAAGCTGCTGGAATCCACGAGACGACTTACAACTCCATCATGAAGTGCGACGTTGATATTAGGAAAGATTTATACGGTAACATTGTGCTCAGTGGAGGGTCAACCATGTTTCCTGGTATTGCTGACAGAATGAGCAAAGAAATCACGGCACTTGCCCCTAGCAGCATGAAGATTAAGGTGGTTGCACCCCCTGAAAGGAAGTACAGTGTCTGGATCGGAGGATCCATCCTTGCCTCCCTCAGCACTTTCCAGCAGGTGATATTCATACTCATTTTTCTTTTCTATCTTCTAGTAAAGATCTTGCAAAACTTTTGCCCTTACCTGTATTATCGGAAAAAATAATTTTATACCTCCGCATAGTGCCAAATTTGGGAACAATGCTTCCCTACTCCTTTGCTGCTCGTGTCTGTGCCTAAACCTTAGACACTCTTGCCATTGATTTGACCAGATCCTTACTGTCCTTGAATGTGAATATTAGAAAATTTCCACCACCGGTATACCGGTAACAACAGATTCTATATCCCAGTTGTTTTGGGATTTTCATTTCTTTTGTTTAAATTAACTCTCCATACTGTTGTTAACTTAATTAATCTAAGTTCGGATAGGTCTACCTCTAGTCTTTGCTCGGTTAAGCACAAAACTAATTTCTGTAGTTCAGGACACAACATCTATTTTAATGCTGTTCTGTTTGTTTGCTGTATGTTAAATTGAAACATTTCTCAACCTGATGGCAGCCAACTATTCTAGCAAGTGCCATTCTGACTGACCCTTTTCGTGTTTAAATTGCAGATGTGGATATCCAAGGGAGAATACGAAGAGTCTGGTCCTTCAATTGTTCACCGCAAGTGCTTCTGAGTTCTTTTTGATCTTTTCCCCTTTTCCCCTCTCTTTCTGAGTGCTTTGGCGAGAGTCTACATCCAACTCTCCTTTTGCGGGTTTTTGAGTCTGATTGATGTATGCTTGTTCAGTTGGGATTTGAAATTGGAGATTGTTTCCAAGTTTGTATTTGTACTCCATATGCCTTTCTTATATGTAGTAGCTGTGAAAGATAGAAACATTGGATTATTACTATCGTCGGTTATCTTCGTGTTTTAAACATGTAGGGTCAAGTATGGCAGTGTAACAATAGAAGTCTTTATTTCCTCCCTGTGATGTTACCTTAATTTGCAGTCCATATACTGTACGAGTAAAACTGATTTGCGATGAATGCTTTGACAGTATTTGCATTTTATTTACTTTTCGAAATTGTTTTATCTGTACAATTTTCTTTCGTCTGACAGTTGCTGAAGTGGCGTGAGCTTTAATATAACTCGAAAATATCGAGAAATCATGCACTTTCTCTCTCTCTATATATTTTGTTTACTGTTCATGGTTCGTAGAGAAATCATATAGACTTTGTATCTATATATATTTGTATTTCATCTCACAAACAACCCTATACTTCCCGAATGATCGTATACAGCTCAAAAGATTTGTATTTTTGTTTTTGAAATCATCCATTAGCACAAACAAAAAAATACTCATATTTATCAGTGATAGCTATCAATGAGTTAACAATCTCAATTTATCTGATGAAGTGAACCTACTCGAATTTCATATTTTTAACCATTCAACGCATTCTCTTGCTACCTGATGGTTTGATAGAAGTGGATTCACGAAAATAAATGAAGTCGTAACATCAAAATTTAGCTTTAGATAATCAGGAGATATGCAACAGAAAAAGTTTTGAGTAATCAAAAAGGGAAAACAAAATTATCTATTCGGATTATCATATTTTCACAAGCATATCTGAATGTTGACCATAGCGTATGAAACCATAACTTCGAGATATTGAACACTGGAACTTTTAGCAAACGATTTTGGAAAGGTCTGTGATGCTGCTTGTTTTTGGATGTGGGGGGCAACATGTGTGAATTCTCGTAATTTGTGAAGCAGAAGACGCGACGCGTTGTTCCGATCCCCAGTGTAGGACCGGCTTGGGAGTTGCAAGAGGGAGGTTGAGGCTCGTAGCTCGGCTCGGATGTCCGTAGCTCAACTCGGATCTTCGTAGTTGCAGAATGCCTAGAAACCCCGGGAGAGTTCCCGGAGACAAGCCTTCCGACGATCTAGTCAGTTACTGAGAAAGCAACTGTAGCTAGGGTTCAGGTGGAGAAATATTGATTACCTCTGAAAGTGAAGGGGGTCTGGTATTCATAGGCAAGGGTAAACGGGTATGAGATCCTAACGGGCCGGGTTGGACCCGTTTGTCTATGAGCCTAAGCTGGTTGAAGCTCGTTGGGTTTGTTTGACCTCCTGATCACAGGAGAGCGGAATTCGAGGAGATCTGAGGGCCTAGATGGGGCTATGTAATTTATACCACATCGTAAGTCCCCTACTTCTTGAGGGCTGTGTAACCCAGTCGTGTAAAGGTAGTCTGTCTGTGTAACCCAAAGATTTGTTGCTCCGAATCCCTGAGGGATGTTTTTAGAACTGGCCACAATTTAGGTCGAAGGCCGAGGGACGACTTCGTCCGACAGGTGCCTAGCACTCCGTGAGGGGAGCTTAGGGAGAGGAGCCAGGTGGGTGCTCGCTATCACTACCGAACTCCGAGCTTAGAGGATCGGCTCGAAAAGCTTCGAGTGAGGCAACTTCAGTGAGAAGCTGAGTGGGTGCTCGAAGTCACCGCCGAGCTCCGAGCTTGGAGGGTCAGTTCGGAGAGCTTCAAGTGAGGCAACTCCAGTGAGAAGCTGAGTGGGTGCTCGAAGTCACTACCAAGCTCCGAGCTTGGAGAGCTTGCCGAGCCCCGAGCCTTAAGGGGCAGCTTTGTTGGGAAAAGTTAGATGGGTGCTCGCAGTACTTGCCGAACGGCGAGCCCCCCCCCCCCCCCCCCCCCCCCACAATTTGGCCTTTGTTAGGCAGCTTTGTTGAAATAGGTTATGTGGGTGCTCGCAGTACTTGCCAAGCGTCGAGCCCTGAAGCCTCAAGGGGCAGCTTTATTGGAAAAAAGCCAGGTTGGTGCTTGCGGTACTTACCGAGCGTCGAGCCCTCCAGACTTGGCAAGGCCTTTGCTAGGCAGCTTTGTTGAAAAAATCTAGGTGGGGCTCGCAGTACTTGCCGAGCATCGAGCCCCCCAAACATAGCCTTTGTTAGGCAGCTTTGTTGGAAAAAGCTAGATTGGTGCTCGCGGTACGTGCCGAGCATCGAGCCCCCCAAACTTGGCCTTTGTTAGGCATTTTGTTGGAAAAGGCAAGGTGGGTGGTGCTCGCGGTACTTGCCGAGCGTCGAGACATTCACCTCGAGGGGCAACTTTGTTGGAAAAAGCCAGGTTGATGCTCGCGGTACTTGCCGAGCGTCCAACCCCCCAGCCTTGGCCTTTGTTAGGCAACTCTGATGGAAAAAGCTGGGTGAGTGCTCACGGTTCTTATCGAGCGTCGAGCCCCCAAGACTTAGCCTTTGTTAGGCAGCTTTGTTGGAAAAAGTTAGGTAGGTGCTCGCAGTACTAGCCGAATGTCGAGCCCTGAAGCCCCGAGAGGTAGCTTTGTTGGAAAAAGCCAGGTTGGTGCTCGCAGTGCATGTCGAGCATCGAGCCCTGAAGCCTCAAGGGGAAGCTAGTTGGGCGCTCGGTTTTTGATGTGTACGAAGTGTGCTGCAAGCTCCGAGCGTTGGGGTTTTGGCGACTTGGATCGTTCGTGGGCCAATAGGGTGGTGACACGTGTATTTGATGACACCATGTTTTTCGCATAATACGAAGTGTTGCTGGTTTTGCTATAAATCCCCCCTCCCCCTTTCATTTCCCATCTTTTCTTTGTCTTCTTAAGCTCTCAAATCTCCCCTTCTGGTGCTTTTTCAGACACCGGCGGCAAGTTTTTCGATATCCTCCATCGTTCTTCGAACATGTTAGTTAATTTTATTTTTCGGTATGTCGTGGGCTCAATACGGTTCATCCGCCACTACCTCAGGGTCAGGATGAGGGTCCCCGTGCCTCCGACTTAATGTCATGGGAGTCAGAGACAAAGGTCTGCGATGTTGCGCCTTTACGTAGTAGAAGGCTCTTTGTGGTAGGGTTGAGTGACTCGAATGGGATGTGCCCTTGGTTGAAACTGAGGAGGAGGTCGAGGTGGTCGAGGAGGGTGGAGAACAGATCGCAGTGGCCGAGGAGGGGGAGAAGAAGGGGTTGAAGTGAATGAGGAAGAGCGCGTCGCAACAGCCGAGGAGGGTGAACTTAGAGGGGAAAATAACTTGTCCGAGGGTGACGACTTAGGCCCTTTGGCGACGCCATCCCCACCGAAGGGTCCTCGAGTTTGACGTAAGAAGACGAAGTCGGTTCATCCGGACAGCCCGGACGAGGAGGCTCTCGCGGTTAACCTTAAGGTCCCATTCGAGGTCCAGCCGCGCTCTATCCGAATGTATCGGGACGATGTCAAGGAGTTGCTCCGGTACAAGAGAGGAGTTGACGAGGATGTGGAGGCTTCCTCGCCCGGTAGGCAAAAAATTACTATAGATAGGGTGCCGACCGTCCTTACTGCGAACGACCACTCCGTCATCCGTGCAAATTACTTCATCGGTGAGGAGTATTATTATGAGCTGCTAATATGAGGGGATCTACTATATTTCACCGAGACGAAAGAGAATGGTCGTGCACGGGCACCCGAACTGCATCAAAGGGTGGAAAGAGTCGTATTTTATCATTTGGAACTTGACCCCATAGGTGATACCCATGACTTGGAGGTTCTACAAGCCCAATCTGAGGGTCCTCGTAAGTTGGACTTGATGGGCGATGAATGGGCGGATGTTGAGAAGATATGTTCAGATAATAGCATTGGTTGGCCGAACGTGACAGAGAGGCACTTGGCTCGAATCAGACTGAGCCCCACTCCTATTAGTGTGTTTTTTATCTAGTTTTCTTTCAAGTATTTTTGCTCGTCTTATGTGCTTTTCTTTTCTGTTGACATGGATGATGATGTGATTGCAGCGAGGAGGGCATTATTGAAGGAACAGGCGGCCGAGAAGGCCGACCGACCTCATCACAAGAAGCATGGAAGAGCCCCTCCCGAGGGGGTTGCAGAGGAGACCCCTCTCCCGACGCCGAAGAAACACAAGAGCTCGAAGTCGGACCCCAGCACCAGCGGCCAGAAGGTAGCCGCGGTAGTGAAGGCTGGACTCCCTCCGGTCGCTCTGATGGCCGACCAGATCGTTGGCGAGGCAGGACTGCGGCCCTGGGCACGTGGACTAGGCTGTTAAGATCGGGGATACTATCTCGGATGGGCCGGTGGCCATCAAGATGGTTGAGAAGATCGCTCTGCCCCGAGACCAGAAGGCCCAGGAGTGCGACACTGTTGAGTCCTCGTACATGAAGTGGGATCTGGCTAGCTTACAGGTAACGCGGTAATTGGTGTAGAGGGGCTTTTGCGACCCATCCTCCTCTCTGACCAAGACGGTGCTAAGCACATGTTCAGTGGCGGCCAGGTATAGGAACAGGGGCTCACCTGGCTCCGGCTTGTTGAGAAGCGGTGGGTTAGCGAGGTGTGCCTTTAGCTGGTCAAATGCCTCGTTCTGGGAAGTCGCCCACCTGAAGTTTTTTGCCCTCTTGAGGGCTTTGAAGAATGGAAGCAATTTCTCTCCATATTTAGAATGAAAACGGCCGATGGTCGCCAGCCGCCCCGTGAGCCTTTGCTCTTCCTTGGTATTTTTTGGGGGAGCCATATCGAGGATGGCTTGAATCTTTTCAGGATTCGCTTCGATGCCGTGGTGGCTCACAACGAATCCGAGGAACTTCTCTGGGGAGACACCGAAGGTGCACTTTGAGGGATTGAGTCTCATATTGTGAGGTCGCAGGACCCCAAAAGCTTCTTCGAGGTCGGCCACATGATCTTGGCCCGAACGGCTTTTAACGAGCTTATCGCCAACATACACCTCCATGTTTCGCATGATTTGGTCCTTAAAGACCCGGTTGACAAGCCTTTGATAAGTGGCGCCGGGGTTCTTCAGCCTGAAGTGCATGACCCGGTAACAGTAAAGGCCTTGGTCGGTCACGAAGGTGGTTTTTGGTATGTCTATGGGGAACATTCTTATCTGGTTATAGCTTGAAAAGGCATCCATGAAGCTAAGCAGTTCGTGCCCCGCTGTCGCATTTATGAGGCCGTTGATGCTCAGGAGCGGAAATGGATCTTTGGGACAGACCTTGTTGAGGTCTGTGAAATCAATACAGATTCTCCATCTGCCGCTCGCCTTTTTTACCATTACCACATTAGCCAGTCACTACGGGTAGCTGACCTGTTGAATGAATTGTGCTGAGAGGAGTTTCCCCACTTCCTCCCTGACAACTATTTGTCGGTCGGGGGCAAACTTACGTCTCTTCTACTGGACTAGCTTTGAATCAAGACGAACGCTCAGTCGGTGCATTATGATGTCTTCAGAGATTCCCGACATAACGAATGGCGTCCATGCGAAGAGGTCGAAGTTCCAGCGAATGCACTCAATAATTGTTCGCTTTAGGTTTGGGCCAAGGATAGTCTAACCCGGAACCACTTGGACGTTTCATCCTCGGAAAAAAAAGACCTCCTTAAGTACATCTACGAGTTCCGATCCTCGCTCGGAATGGAGGGGAAAGATGTCGGCCCCCACCGCGGCCATGTAGCATGAACGTGCCGACTCCTGATTGCCACAGACAACACCCACCCCGTGGTTGGTGGGAAATTTGAGCGTTAAGTGATAGGCGGAAGGAACCGCCTGGAGGGTGCAAAGGCCGGATTTGCCGCGAATGGAGTTATAGGTGGCCTTGACATTGACCACCATAAAATCCATTGTTTCGGTTCTGAAGGTCAAGGCCGTGCCGGCCGTTACGTCAAGTGTGACAATACTCTTGATCTGGACGGGGATGCCAGAAAACCCATGGAATGTGTACCCTGCTGGTTTCAACCTTTCGCGGGAGAGCTTGAGGCTTTCAAAGGTGCTAGGAAGAAGATGTTGACTGAGCTGTCGTTGTCCACGAGAATACGCCGTACCTCATGGTTGGCCATGCCGAGGCGGATGACCAGAGCATCGCAATGCGGGAGTCGGACGCCCTCCAGGTATTCTCCTGAGAAGGAGACAGTCTGCTGCTGAATCCTAGAGTGAGGTTGGTCGTGGACCAAGCTTACCTCCCGCAAGAAGACCTTGTGGGACGTTTTGGAATCTCCCCCCATGGGTCCACCGTGGACACAATGTAGGATGGCCTATCCCTCCGTCGCTTCGGGCTCGGGATCTCGGCCGGGTTGCTTGTTGTCCGTTCGAGGAGGAGTCTAAGGCGGCCCGCGTCGAGAGAGGAGACTGACCTCGCCTCGACACTGAATCTGCGAACGAATTCGCAGAGCGGTTCCCCTTTTTTCTGCTTAAGGTCCATAAGTGACACGTTCGTCTTCTCGACTTTTCGGCTGGTCACAAAGTAAGTCAGGAAGCTCGCTTCTAGCTGGTCGAAAGAGAAGACCAAGCCGGGGGTGAGTTTCGAGAACCATTCTCGAGCTGGACCACGCAGGGTTGCAGGAAAGACGAGGCATAGGAGAGGATCCGAGGGCCGAGGCGCTGTGAATCAACATGAGGTTTTTGAACCCTTCCATGTGATCAGTGGGATCACCCTCGCCGTTATATGTCTCTAATTAGAGGGTCTGAAATATATGGGGATCTCAGCTTCCAATATTTGGGTGGAGAATGGGGGTAGGTTCGGCCTATAACCTTGGCCTGACATCGGCCCGCCCTCGCCGAGATGGGCGAGGCTGTTCTCCATTTCTCGGAGGCATCGAAGGACGACATCCTCTTGTTCTAGTGGGCGAGTTGATTCGTGGGATTCGCCGCCCAGGCTTCTGATTGAGGGTATGAGTTATCACGTGCCTCGGCCCTGGGTCTGCCTCGAATTGCCTGAAGGACCTCGTTCCTAAAATTTTGGAATTCGGTCCTCGTGAGCGCGGCCTGTTCCACATGCCCACGCGATGGTGGAGGTCCTCGAGGTGAGCGGTTATGCCCTGGTGGTGGTCCTCGGGGTGAGCCTTCCAAATAGACTTCATTTTATTCTTTTTAGCATGATAACAAATGTGACCTAACTAGAAAAAGGTTAAATGAAATTTGATATGACCTCAGATAAAAACTTTGAAATGAAAAATCAAACATAACTTCATGGCATATCAAAATTAATAATATATCCAATTTAAATTAAAGTTTTTTTATAAAATCAATTAAGAGCTAGAAATTAAAGTTTGCATGAGCATAACTTTCTGATATTCAGTCTGACACTCTCTCAACTAAACTATCCCCACAGTGATGCAACAGATTGTTTAAACCATATGATATAACCCAATATTATCAAATGATTCAATATATTTTCAGCATGTAGTCCAAATCAAAACATTCAAATGTATACTATTTTCTTTCTTAACAATATATATTCGTTAAATTTGATGACTTTAATTTTTTAGACGTGCATCGTATATATATTATACTAGTTATTAGAGTTGTACTGAGCACCGATAAGTAGCAAACACGTGCACTATATGTGTACTTTGCAGTCTCCCAAACAACTGCCACGCCACTGATCCCCGTCCTCCTCTCTAAACAAACCTCCGCTGTCCATCACCCTCACATCCAACGGTCTCCTTTCACCCCCATCCCCCACAAATCCTCAATTCCGCCTATCTCCGATCCGCGTCCTCCTCTCCAAACAAATAACGGCCGTCCATTCCCCCCATCATCCAACGGTCCACATCCTGTCCCGCCTCTCCCCTCAAATCCCCCTCCCCCTATTTAAACCCCTCATTTCCCCTACACAAAAATCCATCCCAAAAAATTCCCAAATTTATAATTTCGATTTCGATTTCGAATTCAAAACCCTAATGGCGCGAACCAAGCAAACCGCCCGCAAGTCCACCGGAGGAAAGGCCCCGCGCAAGCAGCTCGCCACCAAGGCCGCCCGTAAGTCGGCCCCGGCCACTGGCGGCGTCAAGAAGCCGCACCGCTTCCGCCCTGGCACCGTCGCCCTTCGAGAAATCCGCAAGTACCAGAAGTCCACCGAGCTCCTTATCCGCAAGCTCCCCTTCCAGCGCCTCGTCCGCGAGATCGCTCAGGACTTCAAGACCGACCTCAGGTTCCAGAGCTCCGCCGTGGCGGCTCTGCAGGAGGCGGCGGAGGCGTACCTCGTCGGGCTTTTTGAGGATACGAATCTGTGCGCGATTCATGCGAAAAGGGTGACGATTATGCCGAAGGATATTCAGCTCGCGAGGAGGATTCGAGGAGAGAGGGCTTAGAATTTAGGGTTTGGTGTGAATGGAATCTTTTGTTATGTGTATGGAATCTCAGTTTAATGAAAAATGCTCGTTTTCGTTATATGATTGAATCTGTTAAATTATTGTGATCGCACCAAATTTGGGCACTATATTTATGTATTATATGAATAGGAGTGAGATTGTCTACTCCTTTCTCTGTTTTGAAATAAAGAAAGAAGAACTAAAGTAAAAATTCATATTTATTAAAACGTACAATACACATATTTTTATAAAAGAAATAAAATAAAATAAAATAAAATCTTAAAATCTATTTATATGTTTCTTAATTTCTTAAATTGTGTTTTGCTTATTAATGTGTTTGATGAAATTCATATATAGTGAACGTGGTGTTGGTAAAAAATTGGTTTTGAGAAATTATGCTTCCTAATTTACTACTTTATTTTCTATTCAATTTTATGTTATTGTTTTTAAAATCCTAAATTTTGGAATTTTGGGAAGAGTTTGGGTTGAAGATGTAGATTATTGTGGTATATGGTCCAATAATGAGATTTGATAACGAGGTAAGTGGTGGAGAGCAAGGTGGGTGAGCAAAGAGGTGGAGGGGGTATTGGAGAAGAGAAAGTTGGTGTGATTGAGGGCTACAGAGATGCGGGAGAGGAGGGAATGGGAATCAGATAGGGTGTGGATTTAGGAGAGGGAGGGAATGGAAGGAAGGGTGGAAATGAGGAGGGTTAGAGTTTGGGCGTTGTCAGTCATGATGTATATAAAGATTCGGTTGTGAGCGTAATTTTTTTTTCTTTTACTGTAATATTTATTAAACTATATTCTTGAAGATCTAATTTTTCCAAATTCTCTCATACATTTTTAAAGTTTTATATAATTTTATAAGTCCATTTAAATTATTTTAGTTTGTGCAATTTGCACTTGGTAAGTTAAATTCAGCAAAATACTGCACGTGCAGTATAAATGTGGTATATTACAAATAGATGTATATTTATTTGCAAATTTCTAAATTCTTTAAATAATACTTCTTCTGTTTTAAAACATAAGTCAATTTTAGTTATCAACACAATTATTAACAACAAACTTACAATTGAGTAAAAATATGAGCTCAAAAATTTGTTATCATTTGTATAAGAGTAATGTTTCAGTTACTAACAATTTCACTATCATTCTTTTCACTATTTTAGGTGACATACTTCTATTGGAGAGTTCCACACCTACTCTATCCCCCCGTACTTATTGGAGTGTGCCGCATAATGGAGCGAAGATAAATGTAGTAAAATTGGTAGTGAATGTAGCCTTACTCTTTTTATAATATCTTTTTGTCATTATAAATTATTATTATATTATATCTTTTACACGAAATGATAAAGGTAAAACTGAAATTATTTTAGAAAATAATGATAATTAGGAATGATAAAATATTTTCTCAATAAAGTCTAAAGTAATTTAAATTATGAAGAGAACAAATAATAGAATTAATTTATATTTTAAAATAAATAAGTAATTATTATTTACACGTGCGATGTATGTTTTAATAAATATTTTATTTTTACAGAAGTAGTAAGTTTTTGTAGTTTTTGAATTTGATACTTTCTTTATATTAGTTATAGAGCAATGCTTAACTGTAAACACAAATACTGTAAAAATGCATGAAAACTACATTGGCATTTGTTTCTAACAATGGCCTATGTTATAAATATAAGTCGTTATGATATAATCTTTGCTGTTGTCGGAAACCACTTTAGTTATATTAAGTCTGAAGCCGCTGTTTTCAATAGCAGCTTCACTAATTTGTAAGGGAGCACTGCTCTTTGTTATGAGCAATGTTTTATTGCAAATATAAATGTTGTGAAAACGTGGGAACCACTATTTCTTTCTCACTCTCCTATTATAATATTAGACTTAAAAGTATAGTCTAAATTTCTGGGAACAGCTGACTGGGCATCTAATTCCCTTTTCTGAGTCCTCATATTCTTCTTTTTTCCCCTTCAACGAGAAGTAATGAGAAATCGGAATTAGGGTTTCGGTCTCTATTTCCTGATCTGAATTGATATCTCGAATATAAGAAGATCGCAATCCGATGAAGATAACGTCGATTCTGGTGCTGAGGATCTCGGATTCGTCGTCGGCATCGGATCCGGTGGTGCTGGCGAACGCCACCGACGTCAGCCAGTTCGGATTCTTCCAGCGCCCATCCGCCCGGGAGTTCATCATCTTCACCGGCCGCACCATCGCCAAGCGGACCCCACCCGGCCAGCGCCAGTCCGTACAACACGCAGGTTCCCTTTTTTTTTTTTTTTTTTTGAAAAATTGAATTCTTGATCTGATGGCGGATCCGATAGATCCGATCGTTTTGGGAATGGTTGTTTGAATTCAGTTCCGAATTTGAGTTACTTATTTTGCTTAGTTTGTTATGGTTTTCGGTTGATGATGAGGCATGCTGCTAGGGTTGTGACTAATTTTCCTGTGTCTTGTTATATTCGTTATAATTTGGTGGAATTTTGAGATGTGCGCTGCTTAATTTTGTTGTGGTTCTTCAGATTGTTTGATAGAGAAAGGGTTTTAGACAACAAGTATGGAGGTCATGTTAAGAGGATTATGTATGATATTCAAGAAATGTTTTAGGATTTTTTTTTTTTAAAATTTGAATTTTCTAATGAGACCTATATATTATGCTAATTGGAAAGAGAATGTACTCCCTATCTCCTTTCTCTATTTTGAAATAGAGAAAAGAGAGCAAAAGTAGAAATTCACATATATCTAAATACACACCAAACTACCACCGCCGCTCAATTTTCGACCGTCCGATCATCCCGATGCGCGAACAAGTGCGTAATTGAGGCTTTCGATCGTGTCACGTTGCCACCAATCACCCCTGTTCAATTCACTCAGCGGGCTAGCCCATCACGTGATTGATCTCAGATCGCGCCACGTCATCACATCATCGTGACGTGATCACACCTCATTCCACTTAGCGGGCGAGCATAGGCACGATAGGCGATCCAGATCATTCAAAAAACCGCACTAGCTCAATAAATCAATAAAAAATCCTAAAAAAAATTTTAAATTAGGAAATTAAATTAAAATTTCTGAATTCATAATTAATTACGGATATTTAATTAAAAATTCTGGAAAAAAATTTTGGAATTTATACAATATATTATGCTAAACCACTTTTGTTTACGATTTTTCTTATTTTTTCTTTTTAAAATAAAAAAGAGAGAGCAGCCGTAGGAGATAACTCGCCACCCCCATTGAAGCCCTCACTACAACATTGGTAGCGTCTTGGACCTCTTACTCCTTCCAAATTGGAATTGGAATCTTTCATTATTATGTAGATGTTATTAGATGAATTTTTCAAACAAAAGTTTTATTATTTTATTATTCAAAAAAAAATTATGTGCAATATTGTACGGATTATACTACATATTATATTATGTTAGATTATATAACTTTGTGCAATATTGCAAAACGGTGAAGTAGGAGAAGAATCTATCCCCTCCCTCCTTCCTCTATTAAGAAATAGAGAAATAAGAGAAAAAGTAGGGATTCATATTTAAGTAATACGTGCACTATGCACGATTTTATTTAAAAATCAAAACAAAATAAAAACCCAATTTTTCGAACATAGTCTATTCTTCTCTCACTTTCCCATTCTCATAATATCTCATGGCTTTTTCCAAACTCACCCAATTCCTACTCCCGCCGCCCCTACCTCTTGCGGCCCCGCAGCTTTCCGCCCCCTACTGTCGCCACATTTTTTGGGAGTTCTATATAATTTTATGAGCCTTTCAAAACTATTATACGCTGTGCAATTTGCACAGGGTAACACTAGTATTCTTTTAAGGATATTGAGGTTGGGTTCAGGAATGGAGTTAAGTTATGACAATTGAAGTTGTATTTGAAGTTATCTCAAATGATTTAGTTTTCTAATCTTTGGGTTTTTAGGGTAATATTCCAACCTTGTTTCCAAACAGGGACTAAGTAGTCTGGCGTTGCTGTAGGCAACATTGAGTCAGGCAATGAATAATATTAGGGTACACTAGATGAATGCAAGGGGACGCAAAAATTGTAATTGTAGGTAACTTTTGGATTCTGGAACTATGAGTTTGGCAACTTGAGTGACAAGAGACTCCAGTAAGAGTACATTATAAATTGTACAATCTTGGCAGCTTGGGGAGTGATTGTTGACACACGCGCGCACACACACGCGCTTTAGACATCTCCATGTCTCTATATATGCTTTTGGTTGCTTTGCTTCATGTTGATTTATTTTGTTCCGTAAACAAAACTAGTATGTCCCTTGTGCAAGTTACATTTTAAGAAATGATATATCATCTTGAAATTTATTAATTGGCATACTTTATTCTCAAAATACATGCGTGAAGGTCATCTTTAAAATAAAAATATTTACCATGTTCTGAAGATAGATTTTTTTTTTATGTTCCTTGTGTTGCTTTAAAAGAATAATAAAAAAATTTCATTGCGAATACACTTAATTCTGTAGATACCATAATTGCCTATGATCCTTTTCTTTGGCTAAATAAAAAAACCCTTAGACCTTTTTGGTTAATAAAATATAATTATAATTCTATAGAACATTTCATTCTAAAAATTGTATCTTTAACGACATTTCGAACGACTTGACATACACATTATTTGGCTCCTACAAACCTACAAATAGGGCTGTAAATCGGACCTGACGGGATTGGACAACTATATGTTCAAGCTCGGACCGAAATTCTACTCGGACGGGCTTATGTCCGGCTCGGTCTAGGTCAGACAAATTTTTTATAGTCCGGACTCGGTTCGATAAAACATCGGACCACAATAATATTCGGACGGACTTATGTCTGGCTCGAGCTCGGCAAAGAATCGGACCTAATAATTTGCTCGAGTTCGGTTCGTATAACAGTTCGGACGGTTCACGGTCGGACAATTTCTCAAGCCGGACTCGGACGGACGACGGACCGTCCTGTTCATTTTACACCCCTACCTACAAATAAAACCAAAATTAAACATATTTCACACAACCACTCACCCCAACTCCCCAACAATGAAATAACCTTCAAGCAAAAAATCAATACCACTGCCACCATCGGCTCTAAATACCGTGCCGCCTTCGTAAATAGCACCTTCCCCCCATCGTTATCTGGTGTATTAAATGCATTCAAAGTGTTCATTTCTCAAACACGACAAAGCATCGTGTTTTTTCAGATTAATCTCCAATGCCTTCTCTAACTTCAATATCACATTTGTAAAACCTCATTTTTAACACAACAATACAAATTTTAACACAAAATCATACAATTTCACCAAAAAGTTTGCTTTTTTACCCACCTTTGATCATCTTCACGCATCAGCATCAAGGAGAAAACCAATACTTTTGCCACCTGCTGGCTCGAAACACTGCGCCACCTTTGCAAAATCACATTTGTCTCATCGTTATCCGCCATATAAAATGCATTTGAAGTGTGCGCATTTCCCAAACACCACAAAGCATAGTACTTTTTCGGATTAATCTCCAATGTCTTCGCCAACTTCGATATTGCGTATGTAAAAATCTGATTTTAACACAAAAAACCCAATTTTAACACAAATTTATTGACATGAAATCCAATTCAATGAAGTTAGTAGATTGATTTAGATAACCTAGTAAAATACTGAGTATCAACTTTACCTTTTATAAGTAGGAACAAACTGAAATGACAATAAGCTTACTTTCTAATCCTTATTCAACAGCCACAAAAAATGAGCTCCCTTGATAGCTGAAAACTTATGTTATACTAATCAAACAATGAGCATCGATCACATTTAATTTTTCCTAACCTAAACTTACAACAAAATTGATACAATTCAAAAATAGAGAAAGAGGGGAGAGGTAGACTCATTAGCTTAATATATAGTTATAATAGGTTGATTATACCATAATAACAATAACATGCATTACTTTCTAATGTTAGGACATCTATCATAGATTCATAATCTAAAAACAATCAAGTTAATTTACTCAACACTATTTTTTGCAAACTTTTAGAAAAACTATTTTTATGAAACAATCTTATTATTTAATAATTTTATATGTACCTCATCTCAATATCAGTGAAACAAAAATTGAGTCCCAGTCACCAAACCCGAATCCCTCTCCATTTCATCCTCACTCCCATAACTCATTTCATCAATATCCATATTGCCATCCGATACTCATCACAAACGGCTTCCCACCACTTCCAACCTTCTCCGCTTAACTCCCCACAACAAACAACAAAACAATAAAAAGCCTGTATAACATGACAACAACATCAAAGATGAAACTAACACCAAAGTTCTCACCGAGAATCAGGCAATTGTTTTGGAGGCGACGACGTTGGAGGACCGAGCTTGGCCTCTATGGATTGTAGCTATGCCAGAAGGCTATCCATAGTCCAATTCGGGTCCGGGTTGGTCAAATTAATTTACGCAGGAAGAAACAATCTTGTTCCAAGCAACCTCCTTACACAGGACAGGGACAACCCTAGTAAAGTTACCAAACACTCATTCCCGTCTCTTAAATTTCGCTCTCAACATAAGTCGAATTATACATTGTTTCAAACGGACTTGTAAATTTCTCTTTATTCTGACAAATTGTTGATTTAGATAAAGCGATCATCCAAAATATCATACTAAAAATAATATTCCCATCCCAAAAACTAATAAAATTTGGTAAATGTAACCTGAAATTGACACTTTTAATCTCTAAAATCAAAATTCTCAAATTTCTTCATAACCTGATATATATTCACAATAATAACCACAACCCATTTTGACAATTGCTTATTTCAATATCAGTTTGGTACTGATAAACTGATTATTCTACTACATGCTCATTTCAAAAGACGAAAATTTAAGATGAAAAGAATATAATTTTGCTGGAAAAATAAATTAAAAAAAACTCGTCACTCTCATTTTTTTTTATTGTAATAACATAATGGAAAATAGTTGAATCATTACTGAATTATTGAATATGTGGGAGCGGCGTGCGGCAGTTTGGTGGCAAGCGGCTTGCGGGGGTGGCGTGCTGGAGCGGCTGGGAGGCGTGCAACGTGAGAGGTTAGGGGGTGACATGAGGGGGCGACAAGCGGCGTGGGGAGAGGACGTGGTGTTAGGGGGCGGCGAGCTGCGTGGGGATAGGGGGCAACGTGAGGGCAAGTGGCATTAAAGGGCGACATGGGGGTGAGGCGTGCTGCATGCGGCGGCTGGTCAGTGACCCGTTTTGGGGTTTTGAGTTTTTTGTTTTTTGAACGAGAGAGACGAAGAGATGGTGAGTGGGGTTATGGGGGTAATTTTTTATAAATAAAATGTGCGTATTGCACTTGTTAATTTGGGAATCTCTATTTTTGATCTTCTTTTTCTTTCAAAATAGAGGAAGGAAGGAGAGAGGGGTAGACACTCTCTCCTATTAGTATAATATATAGGTACACTTGTGTTTTTTTTTGGGTTGCTTTTCATATCAGGTTGACTTTTTGTTCCCCAAACTGGCTCTGAACCCTGGTATTCTTAGAAAATGCTCTCCTGCCATATTGATTTTTAGTAGCGGTACTGTCAAGGCTGGATTTTGCGACTAGGCATAGTTTTCTGTCACTAAATAGGAAAGTTCATTCAAATTGCAATTACATTTGTTTTTATTCATTGTATGCCCATTGGTTAAAAATGAATGTTGATTACATTGTTAGAATATACATTTGATCCATTTAGTGGTTTAATTTTGTAGAGTACAAGGTGCATGCTTACAACAGAAATGGCCTTTGTGCATTGGGATTTATGGATGACCATTACCCTGTACGAAGTGCGTTTTCTCTCCTGAACAAGGTAATTGCCGTTTATATCCTCAATAAGTAGTTATGATAATTCTGTTATCCTACAAATTGACCAAGCTTTTAGTGTCATTTGAATTCACCTTTTTGTATGTGTTGATGGGTGGATTAGGCTCTTAATGGTTCTAGTTCCTGTGCACATAAATATCCGTGTGGGATCTACATTAAAAGAAAATAAAAATTCATATAGAGGTAGGATAAACTGATTTCAAGTTCTGCACTATTGCAGTCATGTGCTAGATCTATTACTGCACTCCCTGTGTCTTTCGCCATTTCCTGCACAAATTAGGATTCAATTGAGGTAATTATGCAACCAAAGGATTTCCTTCAAAATAATTTATGAGGGTGAATAATCTTTGGCTCTTTATAGTTCTTGCAAGACATTATTCTTTGGTTTAGGCTGATATTTTATCAAGCATGGAGAATATTGTATTATTCATGTAAGGCCCATTTCTTTTGTACTATTATTAAGAGTTTAACTATAGCTCACACCCTCATCTTCTATATTATAATGGGAGAGATGGGGTTGGTAAACAAACAAACCCTAAAGTGTTTGTGAGTAAACCCGTGCATCGCACGTGTTGGCTCACACACAAAATGGGTTTGTTTGTTTACAAACCCGTGCGATGCACGTTGTGGTTTTTTTTTCTTTTGTCTTGTTCCTTCTTCCTCCACGTGCATTGCACGTGCATGATACTAGTTTTTCCTTAAGGCTAGGCTGACTGGCTGTCCACACTCATTATTTGGTGGATGATGCTGATCTCCCACAGTCTTCTAGGTATATAGTACTAGTTTATTTGTACAAACCTACATATGTTATATTCTTAATTTATCGCGATCAATTCCATGCGCACATGAATCATCACAATCACGAGGCAAGAGATATTTACTAAATGTTCATAAAATCCTATATATGGATGGGATATGTACACAGAAACAACTTAACTATATTAAGCTTAGACATTCAATAATATTCTTTAATTTCTAATATATATATATTAGAAAAGTAAAAAAGGCCATTTGACATAAGAGCAGGATCATGTTATACGTATGTGAAGGAAGACAAGTTTATACTTTATACACTCCTTTTGGGGTTTATCATAAAGATATGATTATATGATGTAAGCTGCGTGTTATACGTATGTGAAGGAAGACAAGTTTATACTTTATACACTCCTCTTGGAGTTTATCATAAATTTATGATCATATGATGAAAGCTGCGTGTCCAACCTATGATCAACAAAGGAATATACCAGTTATGAACCTATCATTAACTATTTTAAGTTCTTGGAACAAATCTTTCTAATTTCCTTACCCAAAGAAAGAAGAAAAAAACTTTCTAATTTGAAGACATCAATGATGTGGTCCCCTTTACGTATTATTTTCAGTTTTCATTATGCTAATGTCGCCTTTTATATTTTACATGGCATCAGATGTACATAGCACCTAGTACTTGCCATTGAAGAGTACTATTGGTTGCAGGGCAATTGTAAACCTAGGTTCTGATAGGATTTAGGACTAAGAGGACATTTTGAATTGTGATGGTTATGAACTCTAGACAAAAACATGACTGGATTATTAATGTTGTGATGCATATGATACTGGGGAAACAGATTACTCTCATACAATTCTTTTTTTTTCTTTTTCAGAGAAGTTCTCCAGTCTTTTGTACCCCATTGTTTTCTGCATTTTTTGATCTCTTAAAAACCCTGTTTTGAAAATTCGAGGGTGTGTTTGGAAACAAAGTTTGGCTAACTAAAGTTCATTTTTCAGTGGAGGTGGAGGTTTGCTAACTTTAGTTATCACACCTCTACCTCCATTCAAAAAGTTATCTTAACTCCTTTTTCTTTCCGATGTTTGGGAAGCCAACTAAAGTTTAGTTAATCCCATACTTTAGAGAACAAGAAAGCAAAGTTTAGAAAGATGAGGTTTGACTGAGTTAAGATAACTATAGTTAATCCCAACTCTGGGCTTGAAAAAATTGAGATAACTTAAAAAGGGTTCCTAAACAATGCAGGGTTTAAGATAACTAAACTTTGTGAGATAACTTTACAAAACTCTAGTTATCCTAACTTAACTCCAATCCCAAACACACCCTAAATGCCTGACCTTGTGTCTACCTCTTAGGCTCTTAATAAGTTTAGGTCTCAAGATTAGTGCGTGCTGGCTTTTAAGAAGTACACAATAATTTTCTTTGCTTGCAGTATGATTGTATCTGTCTTGTTGACATGATAATATTTAAATATTGATGTCTACTGGTTTTGAGCACTGAGCATTCTCCAGTCCACACAATTTTGTCAGCTAAAGTTCAGTGTTACCTGTTTTAATTTATTATCTGCTAATCTATTTTTGGATGTAAATGGCCTTCCTAACTGGCTTGTTTCACTAAACTTTCGAAGATTCTTGACGAGTATCAGAAGTCATTTGGGGAATCATGGAGATCAATACAGGAAGATGTAAGTGAACCATGGGCATATTTGACTGAAGCGTTGACAAAGTACCAGGTGAGGCTCAGTTTTATTTCTCGTAATAAGTAGAGGCAACAGTTATCTGAATTCTGAAGTATTTGTGTTAAACTGTAATCACTTGGAACATGGTAGTTTGTTCTAGGAGCTGAATCGTCCACCCTTCTCCGTGGTCAAGAACATTTTACTGAACTGATTTTTGGGAAATCTCCAGTTACCTGCAAAGACAACAACTATAGAATCCTATCTTAAGTTTGGGACACTGCCAATTTGCCTTTGTCAAAATCATGTTATAACTTGCAACCTTATCCAGTCATTCTTTAAATTTATCTGAAATAAATTTCAGGATGTTTAACAACTAATGAATGTTATCTCTAGTTTGAGTTTTGCCTACCAATTTTTATTCCTCTATGCAATACATCTCATGATAAAATCTGCCCTCCCATCCTCCCCTCCTCCCCTCCTTTGGAATTTCACTCTAACCCTGCTATATTATGATATCATATCCTCCTCGGGAACAAGTCCTCATTTGAAATTGTAATATATCAAATGACCTTTACGCAAATCTTGTGTTCTTGTACTTGTTTTGCAATCCTATTAGCTAATTTATTTTGCATAATTGTCAGGTCATATAATTAATTAACTATTTAGATTATTGCAAATATCAAAAACTTTTTATGAAAATACATTCAATTTACTATGTTGTTACATTTCTTTTTCAAGTTTTACCTGGAAGAAGGAAAAGACTCCCTCCCCTCTCCTCCTCCTCCTCCTCCTCCTCCTCTCTCTCTCTCTCTCTCTCTCTCTCTCTTTCTCTCTCTCTCTCTCTCTCTCTGAAATTCATTGTTATTGAACTCTAATTGGAGTCCAAGCATGCTTTTACATAAATCATTCAGGTTGTTCCAAAGTCCTATTTATTTATTTATTTATTTGTTGTTGTGTATATTTGTTATTGTGTAGAAAAAAATGGGTTTCTTTGGAGGGCTAGTATATTAGCAAACATGCTACCAATTGGTAGTCAATCCTTTCTGAAATTTCAATGACTTTCCTAATCTCAGCATTTCATTTTTTTTCTTAGTTATTGTTATCTGGTTCACTAGTTGAGTTTACAGTTTTACTATATTCTTGTTGTAGGATCCTGCAGAAGCTGACAAGTTGTTGAAAATTCAGAGGGACTTGGATGAAACCAAAATTATTCTTGTAAGTACTTGCTGACGAAATTTGGAACATGGCATATCTTCTTATTATGTCGCAATCTTAATTAATAACGAAGAAAACATGAATAATGCCTGTTTGGAAAGTAGTTTGTAAATGAGGTTATAAAAAAGAACACTGCAGAGGTATATCTGAGAAAATAACTTATGAATGTATTTTGTAGATAAGTAGATGATTGTTGTATGTCCGCCACAGTACTAACTTATGTAATGCAATAAAATACTTGCTTCATTCTTCAGCATCAATATTTATCGGAGAATTTGGGGCCTAAAGCCTTGATACTAATTCACTGAATCCCTATAACCGTATATTGATTTGTTAACTCTGTACTTCGTCATCAGATTTCTTTTTCTCATCATTATTTTGTTGGCTATGGAGAAAAAGGCCCTATGAAAGATTTGACACTATTCTATAACCATTTGTCCTGACATCAATGCTCTCTAAAATGTCACCAAAATTCTATGTCAAGGAAATTGGATAAGTGAGGTTCTCGTAATGTTTTACTGGAAGTTATGTACGTAGAAATGTAAATTACTATCTATGCGTATATGATATGGATAAAATAGAAAAAAATTGGGACCGTTCCAATCGGATACGAATCTTAAAGCTCTTAGGGGTAAAATGGTAATTTTAGCAGATACAAGCCGTGTAAGACGAGTTGGGCCGTTTTCAGGCCCATCGACCCAATTCAGCCTATAATAGGGACTGCTACAACAACCCTATTGCAAAGGAGTCCAGATTCACTGAACCCAGTTTAAACACCCTGTTCCTAGGAGTAACTAATTCTATCCCCCATGCACGAAAGAGAGTTTGATCCCTTCGTCAAGAGATAGGTCTAGACTTGATCTTTCATTTGGAGGGATTAACCGACTCTATCCAAACACCGAAAAGTATAGATAGATGAATATCGCAAAACTCTCAGCGATTATATTTACCTCGATACCTCCTCAGAAACCCACCATATCTTCGAGTTTCTGATTTGGGTGTCGAAGGGTCTGTCGTCGGGGCTACCTCCAGTGTTCAAACTTGTTTGCAGGTCTACGGGAGCGATATCAGCAATTCCTGACGATCAGATCTCGGAGTCAAGTGCAGTTTTGGCGGTCAACATCGACAAATAGCGAAGGTTCGATATTTACTGTTTTTATTTAAATAATTCAGTCTGTTTGCTCCCGCACAGAAATAAGCAGCAACAGATTGACCCCGTACGTGGGAACAAAAAAGGTCACTGATTCAAATTCATCGATCCGAAATCACCTTCTCAGACGTGCCTCTAAGAAGGAAAGGGAAGACGACAATTACCAGCCGACAAGCCGACCACCCTCCTTCCCCTTCGCCTGCGGAGGACCCACCTCAACAACCTCAACAACCTCGACAACTTCAGCAAAAACAACCCCCTTTTCAATTAATTCAGGTTTTGTCCAGAGGAGCAGCACCGGGGGCTCCCGTCGAAGCCGTCCCGAACAACCACCTGCACGGCTGTTCATCGAAAACAGAGCTGCAGTTCTTACCGCGACCCCTTCGACGGTCCCCAACCGCAACCAGATATTTTTCAAGTCATTGTCAACCGCCAGCATAGCTCCGACATCTGAATTCGCCTGACGAGAGGTGAGCCTATGACGAAGTTCCTCATCCAGAATAGCAGGGAAGCAAGAGGAACCCCTTTCCTCGAAGATCGAGGTCCAGAAGAATTCTCTCTCCAAGGGGGTGAAGAAGATCTCTCCTAGGGGACTTCTCTCCCTCGCGGCAGCGAAGAAGCCAGACAACAGCTAGTTGACCAGTTCACAGGGCCAACAAAGATGAAGATGTGCCTGTCACCAAAGCAGAGTTCCAAATTTCAAAGATGAAATCATTCAAGCCCTCAATGTCGCCCCAAATAAGGGCCAATAAACAACCAACCGCCACCTTACAACCATACATGAGGAAGAGTCTTGTGGGTGGACTTCACTGTCTCCGAAGGAGGACTGTCTTAACAAGATCAATCGAGAGAAAGACCGACATGCCAAGAGATTTCGTCCTAGCCGACCTTCTTTCTCCAAATCAATCATGGAAGCCTCTGTCCTCGAGACCTTCAAGCCGCCTTATTTCGAGTCCTACAACGGAGAGACTGACCCGACTGATCATATCGAGAGTTTTAAAACACTCATGATGATTTATCAAGCCTCAGACGCCCTCTGTAAAACCTTCCCTGCCACATTGAAGGAGCCAGTTTGGGAGTGGTGCTCCCGCCTAACTCCAGGCTCCATCTTTTCATTTAACCAATTTGAAGAGCTATTCCTAACCCACTTCGTAAGCAGCCGCCAAATCGAGAATACGAGCGCATCTTTACTGGACCTGAATCAAAGAGTAGGAGAACGATTCAGAGACTTTGTCCGGTGCTTCACCACCGAGTCCCGGTCTATCCCCTTCCTCAATCAAGTAGTAGCAATCGTCGTGTTTAGACACAACGTCAACCATGCTGATTTGAAGACATCCCTTGCCAAGAAGCTTCATCGAGACTTCTCGGAACTCCTGCTTATGAGTGAGAAGTACATTCGAGCTGAAGAGGCTCTCAATCCCCACAGTCGAGAAGAGCCCTCCCCCGGAAACAAACGGAAGAGTGTAGATGAAGAAGGTCCCAAGAAGCTCCAGAAGGATAGCACTGGCCAACGCCGCCCTCCTTGTTTTTAGAAATTCACTCCCCTCAATGCCAGCATATCGGCTGTATTCATGGAAGTAGACAAGGGCTACTCTGCCCTCCCCCGAAGATGAATACTCCAGGCAAGAGAAGGAACAAAGACAAATGATACCGCTTTCGTAGGGATCATGACCACGACATAGACGACTGTCGGGCTCTCAAGGTGGAGATCGAAGAGCTCATCCGGTGGGGCATCTAGCCAGATTCGTCCGAAAGGACAAAGCTGACCCTCCACCTCGCCGAGGAGCTAACGAGTGGGCCAAGAAGCCCTCTGAGCACCTTAAATTACATTCGTTCAGATGGTTCCAAAACATTGTTCGAAGTATGCTCCGAACCACCTATCTCCCTTCCTACATGCAATATAGGACTGCCTGTGCTTAACGCCCTCTATCCAGAATCCATAGAAAAAATAATTACTTTGTGGCTTACCACTAACCTATCTTTCTCCAAAACCCTCTCCTGGCTAAAGGCGCGGGCAATATGGCTTTTGGCCTATTATTTCTTGCTTCGTAATGAGGAGTATAAAAACTCATACCTTGGTCTTAAACAAAAAATTCTATACCTATATAGAAGTCGAATGCAATTCATTACTTAACGCCCTCTATCTATTCTAATCTAAAAAGCGTCTAGGCAACTCAAAAAATGTTGAGAATTACACTCTAACAACGGTTATTGGAACAGAAAAGTTTGGGTTGGTTATTCAACAACAGGTAGGCTTAGAGCTCCTACGTACGAACTGGATATTGAAAAGAGCACTTACTCTTAGCAAAGTCGTTCACGAGAGAAAGACGAGCTACGAATTCAATAGTAGATAATTTTCAAACAAGGGCGTTAAGCAACAACATGTGTCGGGAACTATGAATTCTAGTAGGCTCAGTCATAACAAGATCCGTGCTCGATCCAGATAGATGCGTTTGTTCCTAGAAGTTTGGCTTCCACAGACTACAATACAAAAAACCTAATGTAAACCATGTTGCTGCTTGACCTTATTGAGAGACTATACCAAAAAGTAAGCAGGGTTAGAAGGGAAAGACACTATTTCAAGCATGTTATATAGTTCAATTATATATGACTTAAGGAAGTGGGCCCCTAGTCGCTTAGGATTTATCTTTCTCCTCCACAAAAAAGAGGGAGGGGTAGGTCTAAGGACAATAGATACTTTTTTCCTATTAGTCTTGCAGCTATCAATATGAGCAAGGTGTAAAGGGTATCTAGTGTTAGTTCTAGGGACATTCCTAATCCAAGAGATGAGCCTTCTACCTTTCTAGTTAATGCATATCCTATTTTAAATAGTGTATTTTTCTTATATCCTTTTGTGGTTTCGGTCCCACTGCTCCTCATGCTAAGCCCCCTGAAATGCAGTCTTCTTATTGACTCCCTGCCGAGCATCAAGATGGAGTTGAAGCCATCTAGTTTCAGGCAAAAGGCTAAGGAGTGCATACGAACACGGGCCTCAAGATACATGCCTACGCCTATAAGGAGTAATTTGGCCTCAATGAGTTTCTCTAATAGTGCTTTCCATTCCTTTTCGCAAATAAGTATATTACGCCGTAGATTGATTATCCTTGGGGGAAAGCTAGTAATAGGGATAAGGCTAGAAGAGGGCTATCTCTCTTTTAAAGAAAAGTATCCAGACAAGTGTACCAATCTCAGTAGTATCATTTCAAAAAGTTGGTCCTCCCTTCAACAGGTGTTGCTTGCAAGCAAGCTGGGGATATATTTTTTCTGGGGCAGAATTCAGCTTTCATGGCAGACTAGCCAAGCCAGTTAAAGTTTCAGTTTGATTACAAGACATAAGTTCTCTAAATGAAATCTTTCAGGCAAGAGCAATCCAGGAATATTTGCTCTCGGGTCCTGTTTCTGATAGGGCTGGCTAACGGTAAAAGAGACTTTTCTTCAAGCAGTATAAAAAGAGTCGGCCCTATCTTTTCTCGCTCGCCATGCGTATCGGTACCCGTAGTAGTACCTTTTATAGCAGTACCAATTTCTATCTTGAAAGATCAAAGTTATTTACCACAGACTAATATTACTCGACCACGAACTGATGATGGAATTGTGGATGCCACCACACCCGAAGGAGCACACTACTAAGGTGTGAAATGGGGAGATCTACTATTTTTGCCTCATCAACGCTCGTTGCATGAACGAAGCTAATTTCGCTGCTAGCGACTCATATCATAATAGTAATTGTTGTGTGGAGGAATCAATATCTTGACAGAAGCCAGGAGGCAGATATTGTGCCACTTCACCAGGTCGTATGAAACTGGCATGCATCCTGGCTCCTGGGACTCTTTCATAGAATTCCAACAATTTCTCCCGCTCATCAAAAGCCCAAAGGAATGGAGTTGATTCTCCCAATTTTTTCAGATATGAGGTCCTTGGGTTATTCCAGGACATGGACAAATAAGCAAATTAGAAAGACTATCGTTTTCAAGGTCAATAGAATTATGGTCAACGATGGCTGATTAGTCCTGTTTCCATAATCTTCTTCCTTCACTGGACATTTTTGACCTTAGTGACCACTGCTCTTTCCTTTGAGCTATCCTTCTATACTACCTAGTATACTTGTTCACTGGAAGAGCCAAGCGAGAGCAATTAGTTTAGTTTAGAAGGAAGAGCTAAAGATTACTTCCCAGGTAGCGAGTTTACCGAGCTTAGTGCGGAAAGACGACTGTCGACAGGGTAGAGGGAGGCAAGCGAAGTGAGGGCCAGACAGGTGGCAAAGGCAGTCAAGCCAGGCGGTGTGGGTGAGTGAGGCCAGCTACCTATTCATAGTTAAGCCGAACGGAGTTCTGTCCTGTGATTTCAGATATGGAATCAAATACAGGACAGGACTAAAGTAGTTAGTAAGCATAACCCAATATTGTTATAGAAAGCTAGTTTTCATTTCAGGCAAGGTTAGAGTTTAAGCCAGATTACAGTTATTCTTCAAGGTTGGGGGAGTTGTTTTATCGCCAGCGATGGTTCATGAAATTCTACTTCTAATCTAGCAAACCCCTAATCTAACGAGCATGTTGCAGTCCTTAGGCGAGCAAAGTCTATTTGAAAGCTAGGTTCCTGATGCAAGAAAGCTTGGGATAGACACGAAAGCAAAGGATCTTAGGTAAGCCACTATTTCTACTTCATTTTCAAGCGAGCAAGAGAGGACTAAGGCAAGGGCTAGAGCCTGTTCAGTTTCGTAAAGTTTTTTTTTATCATATATCATAAGGGATTACCCGTGCCATTTCCATTCCTTGAGTGAATTGAGAAAATATCTCATATTACTTGAGTGCTTATGTGTATCTATTTCTTGGTCTCCCTATGCTTGGAGGGAGGGTTTCATTCTAATTCTTCACCATCTGACATCAAAGGTTCTCGGGTAAGCTAGAAAGCAAAGTAAGCCAAAACCTGTGGAAGTATCTCATACCTCACCCCTCTTAGGAAAGGCAACAACAATAACTCTCCGGGCTAGCTCTCTCGGGCTATTTTAACTTACTAATAAAGGGGCTTCTACGTCGGTTCAGGTGAAGTGCTTTCATCCTTTGTTGCAGCGAGTGTTCAAGTGCAAAAGAAAAAAAGCCCAATTGGAGTCTTAAGGTAAAGGTAAGTTCATGCTGTTGAAAGTCCATCTAATCGAGTTGTAATGCTAACTCATGTTTTTAAAGAATTGAAAGAAAGAGTTGTATTTTCATCTCCGCATAACCATTTTGTTGACTTTTTAATAAGTTAACAAGCTAACGACCTTACATGCTCAATATACTTTGCTTGGTAGAACTATTGGGTTTTGGCTCTTGGTCCACTCCTGCCCTTTGTAGTGCTTCCGCAAGCCCTGTCATATCTTCTGTCATGCGTTCTGCCTTCCTTGTGGAAGAATGTTCAGCTCCTGTGTTTCAATGGAAGTTGGAATTGGATCTCTTCTTTGTGCGACCCATTTCTAGTCCTTTTAAAGTCCAGTAGAAAAATGAAAGATTACTTTTCTTTCGCCTGAAATTGCTAATGCTTTCAAGCGATTAAAAGCTAGGTAGTTTGAAAGCCTTCCAATTGGAGTGCTATTATTTATACTCTTAATACCGAGCATAAGAGCTAACATGCATACCATAGGGATAGCTTTTATAACAGTTATAAGGCCCGAGAGACCTCTTACAGCCATTGATTATGTTTGCGAGCCTGTTGGAGCTCTCTTTTTTTGTGGTCCATACGATGAAGTTACCTAGCGACCCTTTTGAAACCTTTACTTTAAGTAGTCCGTGTCCCTTAATTAAGTAGGGGTTCTGCATTTGCAGGCCTAAGGCCTCTTTTTCCTTACAGTTGTGAGGCCAGACCTAAGAGAAGGACTTTTTCAGGTGTTTCCACTTATCTTGGATAGGTTAGATATGGCACGTATAAGGCTAAGACGGAATAAGGCTTGTAATAGAAGTAACGCTTTAATATATGTAATAGGCTTTTAGTTAAGCACTCCCGTTTCGCTAATCCTAGTGCTTTGTCCTTACAATGCTTCTCTTTTACCTGGGGTTGAAGTTCCACAATTTGAATAGCTTCTATCTTCCCGGCCCGGGCTGTTTCCCTTGCCCATCTTTGTTTTGCGATTTACTTTGGATTATTCCATGGTTGCCTCTCCCTCTCTATTAGAGTAGAGTGATTTTATACCTCTACTGACTTTTTAAGAGAGAATAACTTAGGAAGAGGGCTTTACAGCGCCTGCCACAAGGGAAAGAGCCTAAGCTAGTTCAGTTCCATCGCCTTCCTGTGTTTATGCTTGCGATCCAGTTATAGAACTTGCTTCAATGCGAGGCTTGCCAGGCCAAGGCAATAATCACTCGAACAATATGGAAGAGGTCTCTTGAGCCTGAAACCGCAGTGGGTTATTCAGGGATGGTAGGGGCACGTTACATTCATTAGAGCGAGTGTACTAGTGAGTTTCAGGTTACACCTTCGGAATACCCCATACGGGGATTTTGCTTTCCGTCGTGGAATTAGACCAAAGGGGAATCCCCATAAGAAGAGTGAAATTTCTCCCGAAAGGCTTTCATCCGAGAAGTTAATTCGGTCTAGAACTTTCCCTCGGCCAAGAGCTTCGGAGTCCCAGTGACATTCTCGGACAGATACCTAGACGGCGTCCGAATGTCCCACTGTGACGCGTTCGTAATTGGTTTCCATATGGCCAACCACAAGGTGCGCCGAATCTTAGTCGAGACAGCTTCGTCAATATCCTCTTCCTGGAAGCCTTCCAAGGCCTCAAGCTATTTTGAGATCGTCTCAAGCCTGCCGGATACACACTCCCCAAGTTCTCTGGGGCTCCAGTCTCAATCGAAGGAATAATCACTCTTGATGAGACCGCAGGAAAAACCCCGACAACCCGAACAGAGGCAACGGACTTCATGGTCGTTAATGTGAAGGCCGCTTACATTGCCATCCTGGGTCGACCAGGCCTATCAGTACTTCATGCCGTTCCTTCGACCTTTCACATGAAAATGAAGTTCTCGACCTCTGCAAGAGTAGAATTGTAAGAGAAGTGAAAGGAAGCCAAGAGATTGCTCGGAGATGTTACATCATTACAATGGGGGGCTCGGTCCTCCCACTTAAAGCATTACAGCTCCCCCAACAGAACAATCAAGTCCTTCTTGAGCTAGTTGATGAACTCAAGGAGATCACCTTCTTTTGGGAAGGTGAACTTGCAATACAGAACATCAAATGAAGTACCACGAGGGTGCCTAGTAGTTTCTCGTAGAAGTAGGTTTTCAGTTTTCAATAAGGCCAACACTTGTGATACGACCAAAGCATGTAATAAAGGTTTGCACTATTGAAGCAGCTACTTAGTTTTTCTTGCAATAAAACTTAGTTTCTCGCAAAGATCGTTGCACTGGCCTCATACTTGTCCACCCGAGTCACGACCACAACTAAACTAAACAGATATTTCGGAGTCCAGCTTCTCTCCAAGGGCTACTCCCACAATTGGCTAACATCCAAACAAGAAGTTCAGAGTCCAACACTTGGTTCGACGCTGCTTTAGTCACTTGCAAGCAAGCAAGTACGGAGTGACTCACCATTCGGAATTGCTCCTGCAACTTGTTGAAACTCTCAAACAACAAGTTCGAAATCCAACACTTGGTTCGATACCGCTTTAGTCCCTTACAAATAAGCAAGCGCGGAGTAGCTTACCATTTGAAATTGCTCGTACAACTTGTTGAACCGCTCAACAACTCCATAAGGGCGTGTACCTCATATGTTTAAGCTCCCATGAGACGAAGATATTACGTACCAGTGTTGACCCCAGAGAAGGATGAATCCTCAGTCTATTTCTAAAAAGAACTTGTAGGTCTCTGAGTCTTCGTTGAACCGATAGGTCACGCCTCGATCGGAGCTCTACAGCTTCGCGAATTGGCGTAACACCTAAGCAACGTCGGAAGAATGTGAGCATGCGGGATTGGAGATTGAAGCAACCAATTGAGTCCTCCCTAAAACACGTCAAATAACCGACAAGCAATCTTAGAAGGCAACCCTTCCCCTAGGCTATCTTTATAGCTCACTCCAAGCGGCCACAAACAACTCATCAACTTAAGCTCGTCCATGGAGCTTCTCCCACAACTAGTTCACTTTCAAGCGTCGTGTGCGACATCCAACTTCTCATCAAGTTGCCTCAACCAACTTGCTGGGCTCAAATAGCAAAGTTGGTGCAAACTCCCTCCTTGGGTTGCTCCTACAAGCATGCCAGGTCCAAACGGCAAGGTCGGCGTCAACTCCCTCCTCGGGTTACTTCTACAAGCCTGCCGGGCTCAAACAGCAAAGTTGGAGCCAACTCCTTCCTCGGGTCGCCTCTACAAATCTGTTGGGTTCAAATGGCAAGTTCGGCTCCCGACTCTCTCCTTTAGTTGCTTCAACAACCCTACTAGGTCCAAACGGCAAGGTCAACGCCAAATCCCTCGGGTTGCTTTTACAAACATGGCGGGTCCAAACGGCAAGGTCGGTGCCAACTCCCTCCTCGGGTTGTCTTTATAAATCTGTCGGGCTCAAACGGCAAGTTCGGCACCCAACTCCCTCCTTGAGTCACTTTTACATGCTTGCCGAGTTCAAACAGCAAGTTCGGCGCCCGACTCCCTCTTCGAGTTACTTCTACATACTTGCTTGGTTTAGACAACAAGTTTCGAGTCCAACTTTTCCCTAGAGCTGTTTCCTAAAATTACAAACCCAATACCGGAAGTGGCAACACAAAAAGAGTGCGAGTCGAGGCAAAAACACTTAAGAAATTCTTATCAACCGTCCAGTACAAGCGCGAAGCTAGCACTGTCACATCTACCCGATATCCGGACCTGGCATTGGACCATAACTGACTCGTTCTATACGGGTCGGATCCAGGTCCTAAAATAAGATCTGATTCACTTTCGGGTTCAGGCCGCGTCTGCTCAAAATAGAACCAACCCGAACACGGACTAGACCCGTTAATTCCCCAAAAAATGTGGAATTTGAATAATAGAGTTATAGGGATATACATATAAAAGTAATTGTTGAAGATAGATATGTAAATATAATATTTATTTGTGTACTTGAGTGCAAAAATTGTTAGAACCGTAAAGTATCAGGTGCAAAAATACTGAAGTGCAAATATTTATTTCTCGCTACTGGACCCGACGGATAGATTTTTTGAACTTGGACCCGGACCCGGACCCGATTCTTGCAAGTCCGGATCTGGGTCCAATTTTTGGACCTGTGAGGTATCGGGACTGGGTAGTGGAGGACCCGACCTAATAGGACCCGATACCAGCTCTACACGAAGCTTGTGACGAAGTTCCTCTTCTTAGCCTCTCGGGGATGAATCGCTCTTCGTAGCTCCCTGGAGCGAAACTCCTCTGATGGCGAAGCATCTCTTCATAGCACCCCAACACCAAAGCTCATCTCCGTAGCTCCCCGGGAGCAAAACCCCACTTAGTAGCATCACTGTGGCGAAGTCCTCATCATAGCTCATCTTCTCAATTCCTCTGAGGCAGAGACATTGCGGGCCATTTTTGACCCCCAAGGGAGAATTTATCGACCTACTTTTGAACAGAACTTATAGATCTCCGAGCCATCTTCGAAACAAAGGATCGTACTCCCCGATCGTATCTCTGTAGCACCAGGATTATCCGTTATACTACAACTGTGCACAAGAGCTCGAAGGAGGTGAATTTAAAGAGAACAAAAACTGGTCAAAACAACGTGCGAAATGCATAAAATACACTAAAACACATAAAAATATGCATCTGAACAGTTGGCATGTGCACAATGCATAAAAAACCACGAGCTAGACACGCGTCATCAGCGGAGCGGAGAGCACAGCGGACCCCACTGGTGTGCCTGTTCCGTCTCTCTCTTCTCTGCCACACGTCGAAAGCACACTGGCTGGAGCCGCAGTTCCTGCTGCTGCTGCTATTGCTACCGCCGCTCCCCTCTCTCTTCTCCACGTGGCCGCTACTGGCGAGCCCCCACACGAAGCAACTGTCCCCACCACTCGTTGAGCGCTACATGCGCCACTCGCATGCGGGCCCATGCTTGTAGCTGAGCCCTGCCACGCGTCGCCACTCGGTTCGCCAGCCCAGATGGGCCTGTCCCCTGATCAGAGGGTGGCAGAACCCACCTCTCTCTCCATTTCTGACTCATGGGACCCACGTGGGGCCCACGTGCTCGTTGGTTCAAATTGTCATCCGAGGAGCGCGCTTCCTTTGCGTTGTTTCTGTCACTTGGTCGCCTCGAAAATTGTGCCCTCCTTGATTTATGGTTCTGATCACGCCAATCGACACCCAAATTCGATACATGTTATACACGTGCAATTGAGGAAAGAGAAAGACTGGAAAGAACAGTGATGTGGCAAATGGGGCCCACTCTAAACCGTTGTCTCACTGATAGTGGGACCCACGCTTTCCTCGGCGCGATCTGTCGTCCGAGGATAGCGGTTGCTTCATGCTCCCACAACCGCTAGATCTCCTCAAAATCCATGCTATCCTCAATTGATGATCCAGATTAATTCAAGTATTATTCTAAATTCTTTTTTTAATTGTAAATTTCAGAAAAAATGAAAATATCTCAAAATTATTTAAAAAAATCTGGAAAATTATTTTATAATTCTAAAAAATAATTAAAAAATCGGAATATTATTTTAACATTCTGGAACTTAATTATAATTTTGGAAAAATTAATTTAAAAATTCGGATTAATTAATTAAAGTTTTGAAAAATTATTTTAAAATTGGGAAAAATCTAGAAAGTTTCCGAAAAATCTCAAAATTTTTAAAAATAATTTTGGATACTTTACAAAGTTGGAACAACTCCGTTACACCCCGAGCAAGATTCGAACGTCCCTGAAGGCTCCGATAAGGCCTGTTAACTGTAAAAATGGGCGAACTACTCTTCAAAGGCTGTGAAGCTCCATTTTCGACAGTAGGGGGCTTTGAGATATGCGTAAAATTATAACAAAATCAAGACCGTTCAAATCGGACACGAATCTTAAAGCTCTCAGGGGTAAATCGGTAATATCCGCAGTCCGATAAGACGAGTTGGGCCATTTTCAGGCCCATCGACCCAAGCCAGCCTATAATAGAGACTACTACAATAGTCCTTCCGCAAAGGAGTTCAGATTCATTGAACCCAGTTTAAACGCACTATTCCTATGGGGTAACTAATTCTATCCACTCATGCGCAAAAGAGAGTTTGAAAACTTTATCTCTTCGTCAAGAGATAGGTCCAGACTTGATCTTTCATATGGAGGAAATAACCGACTCTTTCCAAACATCGGGAAGTAGAGATAGATGAATATCTCAAAACTGACCCCCTCAGCGACTATATATACCTCAAGACCTCCTAAAAAACCAGGTAATTGCAATCTCCGCCATCAAAACCCACAATATCTTCGAGTTTCTGACTTGGGCATCAGAGCGTCTGTCGCCGGGGCCAACTCTGGTGTTACAGACTTGTTTGCAGGTCCACGGGAGCAATATCAGCCGTTCCTGACGATCAGATCTCGGAGTCAAGTGCAATTTTTGGCGGTCAACATCGACAGATAGCGAATGTTCGATCTTTACTATTTTATTTAAGAATTCACATATCTGTTTGCTCCCACACAGAAATAAGCAGCAACAATTTAAGCTTTGTGTAACTAGACCAAGTTAAGTTTATGAGGGATGCCAAAGAAGAAAGGTGTATAAGAAGGGAAGACGACAGATTTGTCAATTAAGCATATATTCTCATACACAATACTGGTTATATGTCATCATCTGAGAATTCTTCTAAGACCTAAGAGATTAAGAACCATGAGAAATAGTCGGATCTTTCCTTCCCCAGAGTATGTCTCCTAAATGATTCATTCCCGTTGTCAAATATTTATTGAAGGTTAAGAGCATCCACCATCTTCGTCCAAGATTCCCAAAATGTGGCCAACGAGCATCTGCACTCGTTGGCCGTATACCCAAAAAGTAGGTTGGAAAGAAACACTGGCGTGCCAAATTTGGTATCGCGAATGGGGATTTCCAAATTATAGGAAACAGAAGAACATGTTCCGGCTGAATTTTTTATTATTTTTTAATATGAATGGATGGAACAACTCATTCCGTCCGTCCAAACCCAAAATGCATATTAGTTGAGGAACGGAGTATGATCTTCCGCCCCTCAATCTTTTCAAATTTCTTTTTTATAGAAGAATTGCTAAAATGCCATTTAATAAATTACTAAAACACCATTTTCAACTTTTTCAAGTACTTTTTTTCCTTTTTATAATAAAATGTGGTTGAAAAAACAAAGGAAAAAAAAAAACACGACCGTCAGTTTTTTAAAATATTTTTTCTAAATTTTGGCTTCACGATTGCAGCCTTCCCCTCCAAAACCCATTTCTCATTTTCCAAATTTTGGGGATTTGGCAAAAACGATAGTGGATGCTCTAACTGGCTTCGAAAATAATTATCTATGTTTATAACTCTATTTTTTTTAGCCTTGAGAGATATTTTTAAAGAGAGAAATTTGTTTCTTTTTGCCTCTTTCAAGCCTTGAACATATGTCCTTTAGTCACATGTGAAAGCCCTTAGTTCCCGACCAAACTTTTAAATTATAACGATCTGTACATGTCTCCTAAATCTAAATGGAATAGAAATGAAGAGAACCGTTTACTTTGACTGCATTTTCTTGAACTTATTTTCTGAATGAGATGCTCTTTCTTTCATGAATCAACTACTAATATTTCTTGTGGCAAAATGTAGAGCTTTATCCTTAACCACGCAATATGTGCATTTCACTGAACTGCTAACATGGTTTTCTCTGTCAAATTTGATGCAGCATAAGACTATTGATAGTGTACTGGAACGAGGGGAGAAGTTAGATAGCCTTGTTGAGAAGAGTTCTGATCTGAGTGCTGCTTCACAGGTAAGATCATTTATCCATCAAATTATCAACTACTCTACAAGGGCATTGTAAAAGAGTTATTCCACCAATACAAGTGTTGCATCAATGCTCAACAGTTCTTTTGTCCTGATTCCATCATGACGTTCCTCTCTGAAATCATTCATCGATAATATGTGCTGAACTATTAGCCTTTTTTATATATAGTTTCTCAATAATCAACTTGCTCTCATGGTTGTTCAAATCCACATCTTTTCATATATTACTGTCAAGTCTTGCTTGTTATCACAATATTCAGGAGTAGGTTGTTCTCTTGAGTTACGGTTATTATGTTACTGCGTTTTTTGTGTTTTTATTTTGAATTTGGATTTTTTAGCAGTTTGATGCATTTTATAAAAGAACTAGATTTGTCCATAGCCTCGTGCCTACGACACGTCTTCAGAACGATGTAGCATATGAAAAGTCTTGTAAACAGTAAATCAACAATTATGTAGCTGAAGTTTGAATAGTATGACAATAATTAGTTGTAAATAAAAGTCCATGTTTCCATTAGTATATAGTAAAAATATTATTATAAATCGGGGTATAAAAGTTCATGTTTCCATATATATATAGAGAGAGAGAGAGAGAGAGAAATAATTAAATAAATAAATGAGTTGTTTTGGGGAGGGGGGAAATTTGAATTTGAGTTTTTTGGGGAAAATGTGTTTTGTGAGGTTAGATCTGGGCCTTTTGATTTTGGGGGGTTGAAGGAGAGCCACTTGATAGCTTTCGTTGTGTTTTATTATATAGATGAAATAAGATAATATTTCAAATTGCAATTGTTACCTATTAGCTATTTGCAAGTGCCTGTTGAGGATGTATACTTCTTTTCTTTCGTATAATATTTCAAATTGCAATTGTTACCTATTAGCTATTTGCAAATGCCTGTTGAGGAAGTATGCTTCTTTTCTTTCTTTTTCATTTTTGTTATTTGGCAGTAACTGCTCATGTCTAGGAAAGGAATTCCCGACATCCCAATTAATTCCACTTCAGTCCATAATCAACCCTTGAAACCTCCATGAAAGAACGGGAAGCCTAGTCTTTGCCATTAAGCTACAAGTGCCTGGCAGGATGTGTGCTTTTTTCTCGAGCAAACTCACACCTCAGTATCTCCATGTGCAGTATCTCATTTGTATAGTTTTGCCAAATCTGTTGATGCCCTTGATAGATTGTGCTTTGTGTTGGGTGCATATTCACGTTAAGACTCGTAGCTGTATTTCATTTGAAACTTTTTCAATGTTTTTATTTCTTTTTTAATATTTAATCTTCCACAATTATCTAATAGTTCCTTTTGTTGTGTTATTCAGATGTTCTACAAACAGGCTAAAAAGACCAACCAGTGCTGTACTATACTCTAACTGCATCGTGCCCAACCTTGCTCTCTTTGAAAGCTCGTAACAAAAACCTGTAAACTGCTGTGTACTACTAGAGTTGAATATGGAGTGGCAGTTGTATTCCTGATATAATTCTATCATAAGTTGTGTGTGATAAATCTAACGATTGCATAATTAATTATTTTGATGTTTTTATCTGCTTTGTAGTCGGTCATATACATGATATTGCCTGCTTTGCCTATTTCCATTCTGTGCAAACTAGTGCACCCATGTGGTTACCTGTGCAAATTGCTTTGCGCAAAAATAATTTTGAGGGACCGATAAAACTGTATGGAACTCGAGAAAAAACTTAAAACTTCGGAAGAAAGTATATGTTGATTGATTTCTATCTGTGATAAGTTCAGGTAATGTATAGTTCTAGAGCTTTTTTCTTTGTTCTTTGTTCTGTTTTTTTTTTTTTTTTCTGCAATGTAACTCACTCACCTATCCTTACACTCCATCCCCAGTGACGGAATATACAATCAGCTTTGCAGTATGTGATTTGTTGTATTCAAGTAAAATCCATTTGAGCTATGTCTTTTTGTACTCATTTTTGATTTTTATCTACTAGTACTATACACGTGCACACGGGGAAAATGGGGGATGAAAATGGCAACAAAAAAAAAATCTACCAGCACTTGCGTTGCACGGGTTGGGATATGGACAAATTACACTAAGGCCTTCTCCCATTATATAGTAGAGATTTACTAGATTTACCCGTGGCCACGTGCCTATGTCACGTCCTTAGAACGATACAACATATGAAAAGCTTTGTAAAAAGTAAATCAACAATTATATAGCTCAAGTTTCAATAGTATGACAATAATTAGTTGTAAACAAAAGTTCATGTTTTTATTAGTATAGGTTAAAAAATAATAATGAATTGGAATATAAAAGTCCATGTTTTCACACACACATATATTTTTCCTATGATTTGTGCACAACATCTCCGTGTGCACTCGGCCTTCCTACATTCGAATTGATGATTTGATTTTACTTATTTAGACTAATTTAGATGTGTAGATCAATGTGAACGGTTCGGATCGTCGATACGAAGACGGAAAGGCAGAGTGCACACGTCGTGTGCACCTATGGTGGTGCACAACGGAAGACTTCCCTATATATATATAGATTTCTTTGTGTTTTATTATATAGATTTTATTTTTAAATTAGCTAATTTAGTGAAGTACTGGACAATTCGAAACTAGAGGAAAGCCTTCCTATCATTAATTTGCAGCCCAAGGCCGAAGGCCCAAATAGATTGCTCTCTCTGTGGATCAGATCCGGATCTGCTTACCCGACCCGATTTAAATCAAACGCAGTCGAGACTCGACCACAATCCGAATCCCGCAAAAAGTCGTCTTCATCATCTTCTCCACTCCTTTTCCTCCCCCTCCCCCCCCCCCCCCCCCCCCCCCCCCCCCCCCCAAAATTCCAAACCCTAACCCTGATCAAAATCCGAGCTTTGATCGGGATTTACGTCGTCGATCCCATTTCCCGTTCCGTACAGTTCATGTTCGGGAATTGGGATTTCCCCAAATCGCAGGTACAAACCCTAATCTATCGCATGTTTAATTCCTGGATCAAATTTCCCCTAAATTATTCTTGGATCAATATGCCCTTTTATTTGATTAATTTGAATTTGAAATTCTTAACTTTGACCTAAAAATTGTTAAGTTTTCTTTTTTATGCATGCAGTGATATAAAGTTGGATCCTATTCGAGGTTGTTAATTAGGGAAAAAATTGTTGGTAAAAGTTTGGAAGATGACCTAATTATCTAAAGAGGGGGAAAAGAAATTGGGTTTGATTATGGGATATTGGTCTTGATTAAGGAAATTTGAACTGGGTTTGTAGTAGTAGATGCTAATTTTGAGAATATGATATAAATATATAGCTATGTGTATGTGATCGGAAACGTTGAGGACTTGCTCTAACTAGAACATTATGCTTGCAGAATAAATTGTTTGTTAGTTAATGGAGGGACAAATGTCTTGATAGATAGCACCATGAGCAAGATTGATGTTTGAAAGTTCGTTCAATATTTATCGACTCTAATAATATTGTGCCAATTGGGGTGGTATTAATTATAAGATTTTTCGTTGGAGAAATGGAGGTGCAAACTTCTGGGAAGCCTATTGATACTTTGATAGAGAAGGTGCTTTGCATGAATATCTTGTCTTCTGACTATTTCAAGGAGCTTTACAAATTGAAAACATATCATGAAGTTGTGGACGAAATCTATGAACATGTTGATCATGTCGAACCATGGATGACGGGCAACTGTAGAGGTCCTTCCACCGCATTTTGCCTTCTGTACAAATTCTTTACAATGAAACTCACGGTGAAGCAAATGCATGGGCTATTGAAACATGTTGATTCTCCATATATCAGAGCTGTAAGTTCCTGCTTTACTTTCATTGTATTTCTCACATTCACGATTCATTTAACAATATCCACTAGCCTGTAGACTTTATCGAACTATAATTTATGCTTTCACATATGCATTTCTTTACTTGCCACCAGCATATCAATATTGTTATAAGCCAATCAGAACCTATCAGCTTTATTTCTACCAGGTCACCAAATTTTGGTTTCAATTTTATGTTTTTAGTTACCCCATGACTCCTGAAGGTGTTACCTGCAACTTCACATTGTGACATAAATGACTTAAGTAATATGTGGAAGATAATTTAACATTGAGATGCCTCTTTAAATGTTTCATCTAGTATTTGATGTATGTACTTTGAGTTTAATGAAGAGCAATGAATTGACAATTTGATTCATTTATATTTGTTTCCTTTCGCCTTATTTTCTTTGGCTCATCAAAATCTCATCAAAATCTAAGACGGGCGATAAAGTGATAGGTATCATTACTCTTTTTTTGTTTGTGTTGATTTCGTATTTTTTTTAGCTTTCTTTTTTTGAATATCACATCAGGACCACATATGTGAGTATGCAACGGGTATGGGGTAGTCTCTATACTGCATAGTGGTTCAGGTAACATTATAGTCAATTCTGTTGCAAATCGATCAGCCTGAGCTCAATTTTTTGTCACAAGAGCAGAAGTTTCTTTTTGATCTGGTAACTAGCATGTATCCCTTAAGGAAAGTAATGTTAGTGATGTGAGCCGTAGCTTGCCTCCGGGCTCGCCTTCTTTATTAAAGCCACAATTGCAGTGAGGCTTTTCTAGATATAAGCGGTGTAAGACTGAAGTACATTTGTGTTGTGGGGCTTTAATTTGATGGATATTTTGTAGAAGTTTAATTAGGCTGATTGATTAGTTCCTCAATCCTTGTTGGTTAGGGTGTTTGTGCAATTTTGTTATTCCTCTTAGGGAAAACTTGAGCAAGTTTATATTTACCTGGTCCTTTCTAGGTGTTTCCACTTAAGATTGGATTGTCATATTGGCTTAAATCTATCGTGGATTACTCCTGACCTATCACCAATTAGGTTGATTGAATTCAATCTGGTGGCTTTTGGTTTGGTAAGCTTGAACCCTTAAACTGATGTGCTTGCAAACACCCGTACTTTAACTGCCTAACAAAATTAAGTCTGTATTGGCTACAATGTAATTGTTGTTGTATCGCATCAGTGTTCTATTCCTTTTAACCATCTTATGTCCCTATGTATGTTTATTTTTTCGATTGCCTTAGTGTATGCATCATGGTATCTGGATTGCAAATTCCTGAGTTCATCTGGAAATTTTACTGGTAACTGCTGTGTTGACTGGTATTGCAGATTGGTTTTCTGTACTTGCGCTATGCTGCGGAACCAAAAACTCTCTGGAACTGGTTTGAGCCGTATGTTAAAGATGAGGAGGTGCGTTGTAGTTTGTGCAATTCTTTTCATTTCTCTTTTTGCAATGATCTTCTCCAGGACACTAAAGTCCTTCATTTTTAAATTATAAGAAGGTCCGGAATTCTTATTATATTTCACTTATCCATGTAGTTTGTAATTTGTAAATTACTGTAATTTGTGCCATATTTGTTAGTATTGGTCTGTCTTATGATGCTCCTTAGTTGTTGGGGTATTGGAAGGGTTAGGAGCCAAGTATAGTGAACGTCGTTGAATGATTTGAATCACAAATGCCTATCCTGAAGGCTGTAATAATAACCAGGCTTTTTCTTGTTCATAGTTACCAGCTTTTTACTTCAGCTATGCTATAAAGCATCGGTTTCTGGAGTTAAGACATATGCAGACTAAGGAGCTTGTACTTCGTTGTGACTCTAATATCAGATAAAGGGTTGCATAAGTTAACAATTAATATGTGTGTACTACATTCAAGGATGAATCAATTTTTTTAATTTTTTAGGCCATTAACGTAAAGGTTCCAATGTTATCATATATTCATATATCAGTCCTATTTTCCTTTGTCAACTCTTTCCCTGACCATATCATTTTAGTTCATAACAATTAGTTTGTGCATCGTATCTTGGACTTAGGATCACAACTTAAAAGGTTTATTTGTCATTGTCAAATATTAATTAAGCAGCCTTGATTTACTTGGAAAAAGATCATCTCTCTTTTACAGTTCTTGATTTGTAACCTTTTGTAGTTCTTTATGGTGATTTGTTATATTTGGTTCGCTTTCATTTACAGTCTTTTGTTTCTTGGAGTCTAGTTATTAATGTCTTGCGGGTAATGATTATGGAAAAAAAAACTTAATGTTGATCTTTTTTTGTTCTTCAGTGAGATATTTGGGTTGTGGTACTATTGAATATTCAGATATAACGACATCTAGTAATTATCAACTACAGAATAATTTTCATGACATGTTATAATTAGTGTTTTTTTCTTTTTCCAGGAGTTCTCTCCTGGCTCTAATGGTCGAATGACAACCATGGGGGCTTATGTACGGGATCTTCTTCTTGGGCAGGTTAGTTCTCTGTTGTACTCCTATTCAAATTTAGGACTCATAGATCTACACTTTATATGTGTCTGATATTGTTTATTTTGTAATTGCCTACTGTCGTCTCAGTCATGTTATATTTGAGTTATGTTGTCATGTTTGTTGAAAGCTAATTATTGTTGCTACATGACTACTGGTGAAGTGATATCCTTACCCTTGGATATCTATGCTCGGAATTAAGGTTGCTTTGAGAGGGGACCATCTCCATCAACAATTTTGTGTAAGGTTTGTAAAGTTGATCTTAAACTAGGGAGTTCTCAAAAGGAATATTATAGGTTTTGCACTATCTAGTCTTAGCAAGATCCATCCTGTTTATAACTGTTATTTTACTTTCTTCAGCTGCTTTCGGTCATTATCAGCACATGAAGTACTTTCCATGTATATATAACATTCCTTTAAAGCTACGGAAACATTTGATTGTTTTTGTTCTTGATGTTAGTTTCTTAGTGATTAGAGAAAGTTCAATTTTGCTAGTATTTTGTGCTGAATTGTGGTCGAGACTCTGATTAAAACTAGGCAACAACCTGGAGACTTCACTTAACTAAATCTATCAAACTAACATACAGATGTGTAGATGTGTCCGCGTAAGCATGAATTCTGCGGCCTTTTGTAAACAGAAAGACAAAGAAAATGCAAACAAAAAACTGTAGTATATGTTCAGGTAGCTGAATTCTGAATACTCTTTACCTTCCCAACTTATAACATTAAGAGAATTATATCACCATTGCATGTATAAATGGAACTGCACGCGATTTTCCCCCTCTCGTTTGAGATAGGTTATTTACATGTATGAAATATTGCGGCAATATGAGCATTTTATTGCCCTTGAAAAACCTATTTTATTCGATTTTAGGACAGTTAATAGAAAATGAAATTTTATTTAGAGGAAAATCCATCTATACTATTTCATGGATGTATTAATTTTATTAGCTGTATTTTGATATATAGCTAGTCTGTCATTCTATGTTTAATCAACTGTATTTTAAGGGTCTCGTGCGTACAAGTACACTCACTAACACAAGGCATAACATTGTTTCTTGAAGTTCAGCGTACAAGTTCGCTGACTAACTCAAGGAATAACATTGTTTCTTGAACCCTGAACTTACTTTGCATTGAACACGGAGCGGCAAGATGCACCAAGTTGTGAGATCCAAAATTCCTAAATAATATACTCCCTCGGTCCCATAATATAAGTCATTCTAGATTTCTACACATTAAGGAACACCCTAGGTTAGTGTATAAGTAATAGACATTCTTGGTTGTAGCTCTTAAAGGAGCTAGCTATTGTAAAGTGTCAAAATTGCCCTCTTAAATGAACGAGTAATTTTTTTTAGGTGAAAGATTAAATGGTTACATATGGGCAAAATTGGAAGTCTGAAAGAAAAAGCATTAATGTACATTTGAAGAGTTTAAGACTTCTCCCAAAAAAACCTAAATCGACATATATTATGAGACAAAAAATGGCTAGAATGAGTTGTATTATGGGACGGAGGGAGTAGATAATAGACACACTTGTACCAAGTAAGCATAAGTAAAGGAAAACCATTAAAGCCCTCCATTAAGAGAGCTAGTGGTATGTGAATTAGCTTCAAGAAACTTGTTTTATGTAGCATGGTGCCAATAATTTTTCTTATCAAAATTTGGTTACTATTAGAATATCCACAATATTTACATTATTTAGTTGTTCTGATCTCCTTTTGTAAATTATTTCATCCGGAATTTGTCCAAGTTATACAGTATTGAATTTTTGCCTATCTGATCCAAGAAGAGTAAAATTCAGATCAGATTATGACCCCTTATCAGTTGTATCTGATCTGGTTTTTGCCTATTTGATTCGAGAAATGTGGTACACATTTCCTTTCCTTTTTACCGGTTACATTGTAACTTAATTCAGGATAAACACATACTGCAACATGTATAAGATCTCTGTTCCAGAGCTTTTACGACATAATGTATTTTCTGGTACTCATTAACATGCCACGTAATACGAGCTTTGTCACTACTCTCTCCCTCTCAGCTTTTGTAGTGTAATGCGAGCTTTGTCACTACTCTCTCCCTCTCAGCTTTTGTAGTGTAATACGAGCTTTGTCACTACTCTCTCCCTCTCAGCTTTTGTAGTGTAATACGAGCTTTGTCACTACTCTCTCCCTCTCAGCTTTTGTACTACTACGCTCTATCTTCACCTGGTGAATGAAGCAGTGATTAACTACTTATTTCTTAAGACTGGACACTGCAATTATTCAACAATTCATATTTGATTGCTTGCTTATTTAGTTATCAATGATATGCTTGCTTATTGGAAATAATTTTGCAGTATTATTTCGACACACTTTTTCCACGGATTCCTGTCCCCCTCATGCGCCAGATGGTTGCCAATCTCGAGAAGATGAAGCTTCCCACTAAACACTTGGGAGTGACCGGAGAGTCCAGCCGCCATGGTTCAGAGGATACAGCTCGCCGGCCCCCTTCTGTGAAAGCTGCCCTATCAGTCTCCTTTGGTCAGCGGGCCCCACATCGTGCATCCACTCGCGATTCGTCCCCAGTAAGAAGGACATTGCTTCCACCTCGTGAAAGGAGCAATAGCAGAGAAGCACCTGATCATGACCGAGACCGAGACCGAGACCGAGACCGAGACCGTGGTCGTGAAAGAGATAGAGACCGGTATCGGGAAAGAGATAGAGACTGCGATCGAGACAGAGATAGAGATTATCATAGGTCAAGGTACTCGGAGAGGGACAGTGGGAGGAGGGACTACGAAAGGACTGGGAGAGAGAGTGATCGCAGAAGGGGTTCTAGCTCTCGCCGGAGCCGGAGCCGGAGCCGGAGCCGGAGTTTGCAAACCCGTGGGGCAAGCTCAGACCGGCGACCCAGCCCATTTAGAGATGGAAGTAAAGATAAGGTAGCAACTGTATCTAGCAACCTGGCAAAGCTGAAGGACTTAGTACGGCGATTTAAGTGACAAGAAAGGTGATACAGGTGAGGATAGATATCAGAAGGATACTAGTACGGAAGAAGTGATTAGACTGGGAGGTTCTTCTTGGAAGTAGAATGAGTCAGCTTCCTCATATGTAACACTAAACAAATTGTAAACAGAATTGCTGAGAGGGTAAAGGTATTCAGTGGTAGACTATATTCTTGGGGATTCGAAAGAAGTTCCTTTTTAAAGTGCGCGCAAATTCTATGGAGAGTTAGTTTATACTTTTCGGAATCTTGTCTGCTCTTTAAATTTGCAGTCTCATAGGTGAAACATCGTCGGATGTGGTAGTCATATGATACTTTGTTGGCCTTGCTGATAAATGATATTGTTGTTATACTAGGATCTATTGTCTAAGAAGACTTGAATGCTTCATGTCTGATTGACTGTTTCCCAACTTTCCGGTTAAATTGCTGTTCTTTGTGGATGTTAATGAGGAGTGTAACAACTGCTGATTTATATTCAATCTTGATGATTGCTTGGTGTGAATTGCAATTTATGGTTAATGCTGTCACAAATTGAATGTGCTGCTACTATTCACTGGATATCGGATGACAAGATGCTGCACAATTTGAACCGGCTTGTCTGCATATGATCTATTGATCTAGCCAAGCCTGTACTCTTGCATTGATTGGAAAACGTTGAATCTTATAATTTGTATATTCTCATATCGTTTCCATTTAGTCCAAGAACACTAGCTAATGATGTAGCCCCAGGCGACAAATTTCAATAGCCTCGGTTGATTGTAGGTTTTTGTTTTGAAGAAACTACTTCTTATTTGGTATCAGCTGTGAAATGCCGAAGAAATTAAAGGACCTCACTTCTTAAAATCTCTTTCAAAGGAATGCTGACATGAACTCAACATTCATCATATCGGTTGTAAGGCTTTACAACTATAATTACTAGAGGAATTGAGAAACAAACATCATTCTCATCGAGTGTGCAGCCAAGTTGTATGTGCAAAATGTATATATTCTTCTTCTTAATGAAGCAGTGAGCATCATCGAATGACCCCTCTTTGAATAGACTTGTCCGGTTTTTCCATATCGCTTGGAATTGGTGAAGAACGCAATGGTAGGTCACCGATGCTTTTATATATGTATGAATGACTGCCTTTTGATATGATGCAAAAATAGTGCACGATTTCCGTCAGATACACAGCAAATTTGTAATTCATTCTTCACAAAATTACGACATAGTCATGGGCTGTTTGATGCTACAAACTTTTTGCAATTTGTTAAAAAAAATTCAACTGAAGGAAAATTAGACAAATTATGACAGAGCAAATTACAGAAACTGAAACACTCAGAATAAAATGAACAGAGAGTATATGACATCTATTGGTATCCTCTCATATTATTGCAGGAAGAAATAAGTGATCGAGGCTTGAAGACTGAGAGCATCAATCTACTGTCTAAGGCTGCACAAGATGTATTGAGCATAAAGATCCCTGCAACCAAACACAACCAAATAATGTAATAAGAAAGCATTCTGAGTTGGATTGACATGTTGAGTATGGTGAAGTATCATAAGTCATCAGACACATAAAAGAGCAGGAAATCAACTTACATGGAGTACTGGATTGCTTCAATAGCAGTCGTCGCAGGCAAAAACTCATCAACAGCTACCTCCTTGTTCTCGTTCTTCTTGTCTAAAATATCGGTCAAGGTTCCAACATTCACATGGCAAAAGATGAGATGTTCCATAGTACGAAACTACTAATTGTTAAAAAACATAAAAGAAATCAATGACATTAAGGATACAATCTTCAAAGAAGCGTCTGATCTCAGTGAGGCGATGAGGGGAGAGCTCTTTAATGTCCCTGTAATGGCGATACTCCGGATCATCCTCACAAACTGCAATGATCTTATCGTCTCTCTCCCCCTGTTACCCACACACTAAATGAGCATGATATATTTGCAGTAGGGTACGTATTTTGTTTTTGTTTTTGTTTTTGTTTTGGAATTCAGTTGCCACAAATTACAGTACCTGATCAATCATGGGCATGAGTCCAATGGCTCTTGCACGAAGAAAGCAACCAGGAAGTACCGGTTCCTATAACACAATCCATAGTATCGCAAATGAGTAATGCAAAGATCAATCATCGAAAAACAAATAGTCAAAAGTTTGCGAGTAGCAAGATTCACCTGCATGAGGACCAACACATCCATTGGATCATTATCTTCACAGAGTGTGCGGGGAACAAAACCATAATTATGAGGATAGACCACCGATGAATACAAGATACGATCAACCTGATCTCCAACAATACAATTTGTATATTCAGTATAGATATACCGCTCAAACAGCGCAAAATCAAACGTTGGCACTAACCTTAATCAGTCCACTTTTCTTATCAAGCTCGTACTTGACCTTGCTTCCTTTCGTGATCTCTACAACCTGAAAACAGGCCGTGAACAAAGCCCACCGTAAACGAGATATATAAATATAAAAAAAAACACGAAGTTTGATCTTGTCTGAAAACTTACAACATTGAAGACAGAAGGTGCTCCAGGACCTGCACGCAAAAAAAATGTCCGATATAAATGGGTGCTTTCAGATGCTACATTAACACAATAAGCTGTTTGAAACTATTTTATGGCAATTAATTACCTATGTCGAGATCGTGCCAAGGATGTGCAGCAACCGATCTTCTTGACAAGGACGAAAGAATTCTTTCATTCAGCTTTGGTGTTTGGCTTGGACCTTGGTGAGTCGTCCCCTCGGGATGATTTTCTTCACTCATATTTCTGAAAGAAACCGCGAAACAATGGATAATGTACGATTCAATTCATTGCAGATTTGAAAGAAAACCTAATCACCATAAGGACAATATATCCAACAAATATTTTCAACTCAATGATCAAAAGGGTATCAATGCACTTAAACGAGCACGCAAGAAAGGCAAATTAATATGCAACAACATGTTAATTTGTCGTCCCCTCGGGATGTGGGTTGGTTGTGACAGATGCTTCTCTACTTTACTGTATTTTCTTTGGCTGTTGTTTTTTTGGTTGTTCGGGTTGTTCTGCCCGGATTAGATGCTTTTGGATCTTAGTATTTTCTTAGAGGCCTGCGGGCTTGATGTATTTTACTATTCCTGTTTCGTTAAGTACTTTTTAATGAAGCGATGACTTCGGTCATCTTTTAATCAAAAAAAAAAACATGTTAATTTGTCGGTAAAAAAATTAGGTTGTGTGCACAAACCGCTATCTATGAAATCAGAGATGCGACACAATATCCATATATCTTCATATTGCTAGGGATGCAAGCAATATAATGGAGATTGTGTTACATCAAACTTAGCTTGTGACAGATTCATATAAATCATGGGGACGGCTAATCCATTGTATGTATAGATCCGCTTGTTTTGTGTACTAAATGGTATGGGACATGTAACGAAGTTTTTTGAGACTCGACGCAGTATTGATCATGTGTTCGGGATCAAATCAAAGATGGGGCACATGATTACGATATAAGAAACAACTCTATAGCAGAGATCTAAGTACCTCAAAAACCCGAAAAACTAATGAATGAATGAAATGTTGATGATCTTACATGAATAGATGGAGAGCCGAATTGTATGTGAAGATCGAAACTATTGGAGGTGTGATTGGGTTATTGATGGGGTGTATATATAATCTCCGAGGTTTGCGGTGAGTGCAGGAACTGAGCAGTAGCACGTGTACATCGCACGCGTGAGGAGAGGCGGGAGCGACGGGTATTGTAATAATTTATTTACTATTATTGTAATATTATTAGAGCGAGTTATGCTCTTTCTATATTATCACCGAGTCACCGACCACCAAATCAAGATGATGGTAACAAAGTGATCGTCAACGTCGACAACAACGTTTACTTCTCATATGCATGTTCTAATGTTGGATAATCAACACATGCGTTGCACGTATATGTATATGTTCTATCGTTTTGTAGAACACATGCATTATATGATTTACTTGCATGTTCACAGCATTAACTGAAATTGGCCTAAAATCGATGGACTATATAGCTCACAAAAATTGAATAAAATAGTTAAATTTAAAATTTATTATAATCATTCGGAATGGTTGTATGACCACAAAAGTTGCTTAAAAAGACGAGATTTATAATTGTGTTAGTTATAATTGTGTTGAAACTCAGCTAAAATCGGTAGGCTATACAGTGCTGAAAATTTGAATAAAAAATAAAATAAAAGTTCATGAAATTGACCAAATTCTGTGGACTATAGCTTACAAAGTTGTTTTATAGCTTATAAATTCTGTGGACTATAGCTTATAAATTGACCAAACTCGGACACCACACGTACAACTCCAACTCTATTTATTAACACATGCATTGCACGTACAAATCAAAAAAATTTCTTCAACATTATTTAAAATTTAAAGAGTATCGTCCGTTCAACTCCAACTTTTTTTAAAAATAAGATATTCATCGCGCGTGCTAATTACTACCAACTTACGTATATCGCACGTTTAACTCCAAGTATTTATCAAAACATGCGATTAACGTGAAACTTATTAGCAATTGTTATCATGATTTATATCTAACATATATAATGGGAGAGTCGGCATGAACAGTGTTCTGTCACTCTGTCATTATAAAAACACAGGCACAACATGTAGTACTGTAATAACATTGTAGCAACTATGGCTGCACTCAGGGCCGGCCCTGAGTTCTGGGGGGCCCTAGGCAAACTTCCGAAATGGGCCCCCCCTACCCCATACAAAAAAAAAAAAAAATTTTACGCGCAAAATGCGTGCCTATATTTACAAGGGAATTTTGAAATCGGGGGCCCCAAAAATGGCGATTTCGGCGGGGGCCCAAGGCGGCCGCCTTGCCCGCCTACATGTCAGGGCCGGCCCTGGCTGCACTGTAGCGTACTCTAAAAGAACTGTAGCAACTATACTGTACATGCAAATCAAAGTTTTACGTTCAATTTTTATTTAATTATTAATTACGCGTCGCCCGTTCAACTCCAATTCTTTACTTAAAGAAAATTCACCACAAGTAATAATTACTACCGATTTATATGTATCACGACCCTTCATTAAAACGTGCATCGCACGTGAAAAATACTAGTATCTTAAAAGCTCCAAACCGAAAGTTAAATATAGTAGGTGGACGAAGTCAACCGAAATCTTGAACAAATATGTTTCAACTTACAAGCTCTCGTCTATTGTTACGACTGAACAAGACAATAGAGTTGTTACAGTTTGTATGTCTCCACATATATGTTGTTCAGTTGGCACAAAAAACATTTTCCTCTAATTTGTATGAAACCCTTAACTTCTTACTAGTAATCCGCACGTGCAATGCACGTTTTATGGATTAGCACGTGTAATTTGCACTGGGGATATGCACGTGCAATGCACGGATTCGATAGAGGGAGAGGAAGAGGCGGTTTCGATTTTTGAGGGAACAGAATTTTATGGAGACTTTAAATGTGAAGTGAAAATTACAGAATTAACCTTATATATATAATTTTTAGCTTTTTATGTATATGGAGGCATGATAGTAAAAAACCGCCAAAATGGGGCTTTTCTTAATAATAGTATAGATATATGTAATATGGTCAATTATTTATGAAATAAGTAGAGATATGAGTCGAAAATCATATGAAGAATATTATCACATTTTCTTAAACTTAACCTCGGCCCAATAGATTTTAGATATTAACCTCATTCATTCACTTTCTCCAGAATTATTAGCCCAATTCAACTCGGCCCAAAATAGTGATGTTCTGGGCCTCTATTCATTATTTACGTTATACTGATTTTAATCGCGGCCCATAAAACAATCGCGGCCCAAATTTGGAGAGATTCATCAACTCGAGTATGAACACCGCGCGGTGATTTTAAGTATACTCACCGCTTGATTCGCCACTTCAAAAAAAATCGGAAACCCATTTTTGAGTCCCTCTGTCGCGGAAATTTGTTTCATTGTTCTCACCGCGAGTGACCAGAACTCTTTGGGAGAATTTGCTCAACCAGCCCAACAGGCCCAGTAGGCCCAAAAGAAACGATATGTCTACCTCGAGACTGAGTACGGACTGGTGAGTTTACGTACACTCACCGCATGATTCGGCGCTTTAAAAAAAAATAAAAACCCATTTTCAGACTCTGAAAAGCGGAGAATAGATACCTTGTTCTCACCGGGAGTGACCACAACTCTTGTGACTTACATTTTGGGCTTGGGCCGGTATTAGTTCTAGATTTCCGGGCTTAGTGCGTGAAGGGCCAGAGGCCCATAACTTCCTTGTTTTTAGGAAATTCAATAATATGTTTTTCCAAAAACAAGAGTTGCGGTCCTTATCTCTGGTACTATAATGGGAGAGGGGCCTTAGTATAATTTGTCCATCTACCAATCCATGCAACGCACATACATAATTATAATTATTGTAAATGAGGTTTTAGATCAAATCCAGACTATGTCTGAATTTTTTACTTTTAAAAAAATTATATTTATTAAGACTTAGATCGCGTGTAAACTACTAGTAAATAAGGGATATTTTAGCAAATGCCCCCATTCAAAATGTGTAAACTAGCATATACCCCCACTATTTTTAAAAACTAAGAAATACTCCTAGTTTGAATGGAATGGTTAAAATTCCGCTAAGTTAACTTACGTGCATCACATGTAATATAGTAAAATGACCAAAATACCCCCAATAAAATTATTTTAGCAAATACCCCTATTCAAAATATAAAAACTAGCATATACCCCCACTATTTTAAAAAAAGGAATATTTTAGCAAATGCCCTCATTCAAAATATGGAAACTAGCATATATCCCCACTATTTTTAAAAACTAAGAAATACCCTTAGTTTGGACGGAATCATTAAAATTCCGTTAAGTTAACTTACGTGCATCACACGTGACACAGTAAAATGACCAAAATACGCACTACATAAAGTAAGGATTTCTTGAAGCAAATTTGAAAAGAGAATGAATCGTCTCCTTTCTGCTTTGCAAGTCCGTATAATTTTTTCTCTGATGGCCATCTACCCCACTTTGTTATATCAGGGTTTTTAAAGAAGAAATACCCCAACCCTAATCAGTCATTGACTCATTGTAAGCATCTTCTCCACCTTGTTATATTAGGGTTTTTGATAGATTATGTTTGTTTGATCGTTTCAACTTGATCAATTTTGTGATGTTTTTTTCTGAATTCTTTTTCAAGAAAAATTGGTTGTAGGAAGAGCCATGAATTCGAGAAGGTTCGCATCTGAATCTTTGTTCTATTATTTTGTTTATATTTTTATTATTCGGATGCGAACCTTCAAAAATTCATGGCTCTTCCTACAACCAATTTTCCTTAAAAAAGAATTCAGAAAAAAAACATCACAAAATTAATCAAGTTGAAATGATCAAACAAACATAATCTATCAAAAACCCTAGTATAACAAGGTGGAGAAGATGCTTACAATGAGTCAATGACTGATTAGGGTTAGGGTATTTCTTCTTTAAAAACCCTAATATAATAAGGTGGGGTAGATGGCCATCGGAGAAAAAATCATACGGATCTGCAAAGCGGAAAGGAGACGGTTCATTCTCTTTTGAGATTTGCTTCAAGAAACCCTTACTTTATGTAGTGGGTATTTTGGTTATTTTACCGTGTCACGTGTGATGCACGTAAGTTAACTTAACGGAATTTTAACAATTCCGTCCAAACTAAGGATATTTCTTAGTTTTAAAAATAGTGGGGGTATATGCTAGTTTCCATATTTTGAACGGGAGCATTTGCTAAAATATCCCTTTTTTTAAATAGTGGGGGTATAAGCTAGTTTTTAGATTCTGAATAGGGGTATTTGCTAAAATAAATTTATTGGGGGTATTTTGGTCATTTTACTATGTTACATGTGATGCACGTAAGTTAACTTAACGGAATTTTAACGATTCCATCCAAACTAAGGGTATTTCTTAGTTTTTAAAAATAGTGGGGGTATATACTAGTTTTCACATTTTGAATGGGGACATTTGTTAAAATATCCCAGTAAATAATTATCGTTTCTCTAACTAGATAATTGCACCCAAAGAATTTACAGTTGCCGTGTCTTTTTTTATGAATAGAAAGTGGCCAAGCCATAAAAATAAAGTTTTATTAACGAAAAAATAAGGAAGCATCATCAATAATTAGGTTGTACCCCGAGTTGCATGTTGTATTTTGTTGAGGCTCGTAGCAGTCATTCATTTATTTGTCGGCAGAGAGAGCACATGTGATGTGTAGCTGCTGTCTACATGTGAAGGATAGATTGTATTGATTTGTGGCTGGTAAGTGGTAACCTCTCAAACCAGATGAATCTCTGAATCTCTTCATCATTTATGTGATGTTGCCATGACATGAATGGCAGATTTTTCTTCCAGAGTACATCATATAAACCACCGAGTTGTAGATCAGATGGTAATATAGTTAGAATGACCAAAGAGATACCATCAATTCCAGAGCAGGCTAAGACATGACTAGCATTGTTATGGGATCGGGTTGGGTCGGATCAGGTCGGGTCGGGTCCTTCAATACCCGGACCCAGACCCAGTCCCGGTTCCCTATGGGTCTAAAAATTAAACCCGGATCCAGACCCGTGATGAGCGGGTCCGGCTCCTATTAAAATATTCCTACTCGTTCGGGTAGGAGTGGGAGTGTGAGCAGTGAGCGGAGGCGGCGAGTGGAGGATTTAGAACAGAGGAGAGAAGAAAAATGCATGAGTTTGAGTTTGGAAAATGAATATTTAAAATTGAGGAGGAAGGAGGGGAGGGATGAGGATATAATATTTATCTTATGTTGATTTTTTGGTTTTTTTTAATACGGTCCGGATCCTGGTCCAGGTTGGATCACTTTTGAGCGGACTCGGACCCAGACCCGGATCGAGACCCGAAAGTACAACGGGTCCCATTTTAGGACCCTGGACCTGGACCCAGATAAACCGAGTCGGTTACGGTCCAATGCCGGATCGGATCTGGATTTTGAGTATTTATACCAATGCTAGACATGACACGTAACTTTTTCATATTTTAAAGTACAATACATAAACCAAAACCTTGAGATTCGTTAGAGCATCTGTAGTCGTTGGCTATATATCCAAAAAAAATAGATAAAAATCGCTGTAGTCGTCGTCTATTTACCCTATTTTTGGGTTTGCGATGAACAGTAGACATCTATATTTGGTAGCAAAATTGGTATTATGCATATTATAAAAATCGGAAGATGATTTACCGTCTTTGTGTCGGACGACATATGATTTGCCATCTGGGAGAAATTTTTTGATAGCGAAGTGAAGAGACGGCATATAATTTACCGTTAGGAAAAAAAAAAAATTATTAAAAAAAACCTTAGTCAACTGTGAAGTTGACATTTGAGGGGAAAAAATATTGAAAGTTGTTGGACGGGAGATCATCTCATCTCCCGCCCTTATAATTTTATTTATTTATTTATTTATTTATTTCAATTCATTCACACACTGCACTTAAATAATAATAATAATAATAGTAATAATAATAATAATAATTTACAATTTTTGTGTTCGACGGTCCTTCACTTTTTTTAAAGAAAAATTCATCAAACAGCAGATGATCTGTCGTATGATGATTTTTTTTTCTTTCTCTTCACTGTCTTCCGACGGTAGATCATCTTCTGTTTCGTCCAAAAAAAAAATCTATTTTTTGAATATAGACGATTTTTTTGAATAGATTTTTAAAAAAATCTATTTTCAAAATTTCCATATACCCACTACATATGCTCTTATCTTATGTAGTCCCTACCTTAACTAGTTTAAAAACACAGTCCTCCCCTAAATTTAAATAAACAAAGTGCGGCTTCAGAAACCTTATCCCTCAAATGTGAGCACACCGTTACCAACCTCTTTGTTCATCTCTCTCTCTCTCTCTCTCTCTCTCAAACAAAGACATATCTGATTGCAGAGCAGCTCATGGCTTCACTGGTGCTCAGGCCAGCAGTCCACTCCCTCTATCCATCAAGACGATCGCAGCGACGTGTAGCGATTCGGACTGTTCAATCAAGGATTTCAATTCAAACAGAAAGCGAGAACAACTGTGTCTACAATTACTACCAAGAGCAGTAACTACAGGTTTCGCGTCTGACAGCAGTGGAAACCAAGATGAGGGGGATTCTGATTCTTATGGGTCAAATGAAGACATCAAAATAGCTCTTTATGAATCAGTTCAAGGTATGTATATTAGAAGTACACATAAGAGCATCTGTAGTCGTTCGAAGTTAAAATTTGGATATTTGACAAGTAAAAATAGGAAATTTGGAAGTGAGTTGTAATTGTCTAAACCCATAATTTGGCTTTTCTTCCTTAAAAAAAAGACGGACGGAAGATCATTTTTTTTGTTGGAGCAATTTTTTTTAATAATTAAAATAATGGACGGGATATCATATCATATTCCGTCCGAGAGCACAGAAAGTGAATGGGCCCATACTTTAGACTATAGGCCTAAATGTATAGGATTTTTGAAAAAATGGAGGATGAATGGGCTCGGACTGTGAATGATCATGATCTCCCTTCATGTTTGATATATATATTTTTAAAATTTTATAAAACAATCGGACAAGATATCATATTCCGTCCGATCTGTTTAATTAAATAAATAATAATAAAATTGTTATCGGCCGGGATATGATATTTCGATTGCCAAATTTTGGCTTTTGTCATTTCGTCTATCAAATTTGGCCAACGACTGCAGCATGTTTTGGGCCAAAATTTTCAAATTTAGAAAATTTGGCTAACAACTACAATTGTGGTCGTTTGTTATTTGACGGTATAAATGTGATGTGTGTGTTTGTGAAAGGCATCGATAGAGGGATATTTGGGGTTACTTCTGCGAAGAAATCTAAGATAACGGAGCTGGTCGAGTTGCTGGAGTCGAGAAACCCCACACCTCAACCTACTAATAGTCTCTTAGATAAGGTACTTTATCGTCACTACTTAATCTCATCATTCTCTTCTATTATCTATTATAACTAGAGAGTCGCAGAAATGAGTTTTTCCCAATGATTACTTCTCTATCAGTAATGAAGCATCATATGTGCTAATCATCCAGTGCTATATCAAACGATATCTATGAGTTTAATTCTGCCTCCAGTTTTCATGGCGTTCACTTGCTCCCAACAATTTGTGCCATGTCTTTGTTGTGATAAAAAAAAACCACTGAAGGCTGTGGCTAATGGTACATATACTGATACATACAGGTAGATGGTAGCTGGAAGCTTGTTTACAGCACAATATCCATACTTGGAGTAAAGAGAACAAAGCTCGGATTGCGTGATTTCATCTCTCTCGGGGATTTCTTACAAACGATTGATGTTGCAAAGGTAAGCCAACCAAGTGAGTGAGAATCATGACCTGGATTATTGTTCGTCTCAGCTGTTTCAGTTTCCATATCTGTATCTATATTTTTACGACGACAATTTAACTTAAGCTCTCCCTATGTTGTGACTGGTAAAGGAAAAGGCAATCAATGTGATCAAGTTCAATGTAAAGGGATTAAAGATGCTCAATGGCCAGCTTACTATAGAAGCATCCTACAAGATTGTTTCCAAAACAGTGAGAACTTGTGCTTCCTTTCCTTGCTGGTAAATGGCTTAACGTTTCGATCAGTTTTAAACGAAGAAAAGTTTGAATTTGTTATTTCAGAGGGTTGGCATCAAACTAGAGAATTCAACCATCACTCCAGATCAGGTAAAGCCAGTATATTATATCGCAAAACATGATTTAATCGATTGAAATCAGTTGTAATAGCCAACTATGCTGGCATATTGTGATGTAGTTGATGAATCTGTTCCAAAAGAACTATGATCTGCTTCTTGCTATTTTCAATCCAGAGGGCTGGCTCGATATAACGTATCCTTAAGATATCATCATCATGTCGATGCAGTTTCCTGTTCATTCGCAGATTTTCCTTGATCAAAGATACAGGTATGTTGATGACACAATGAGGATTGGGAGGGACGATAAAGGCAACGTTTTTGTTTTGGAGAGAGCTGGACTAGAGGCCTGAATGCCTGATACTGGATTCCGTTTACTTCTAGTACTGATGGCCAATTTGGAAGCAGAAAATTCAGAGCAAGTTCAAGTAGAAAAATGTATACTGCCAACTGCTGCAGGTAGAAACATGTTCCGAGGAGCTGCCATTGTGACGGCCAAAAGGAAGAACCGAGGCAAAAATTCGCAACATACATGAAATGGACACCGTCGTATTAAATCACAATTTACTGAATATGGCTTGCTCGTCACAATTCTCATGTAACCAGACTTCATACAATAAAAGAACAGAGGGTGATAACCACTTCAGTTACTTTAAACGAGGGTAATTACACCTCTTTTTACAACTGCACAGTTCTTTGGGAACCTATTGAATCCCCAACCATGAAGCACCTCTGAATGAGGATAGAAACAACGTAGCTCGGTTGAAGCAAAGTATCTTTAAAAGCTCATTTCATTCAAATTTTCAAGTCGAGCTTTGTTTTTGGTAGGAATACCAGCCCGAAGACCATCTTTCACATAAACTTAACCATAATTGTCAAAAGATAACAACATATATCATTGCAAAACAGTACTAATTATCTCAGATATAAATCTCAAAAGATGGACAAAGTTCCAATCAATCTATTTGTGACTATGGATACAAAAGAAAACTAATTAGTTACCAACTGTTACAATAAACTATCAAACTGTCCTGAGCGGTGGAGAAACCAGGATCACACCATCTCCTCGAACAAAAAGGTACGGGATACTTCGTTTGGTGGTCTGAAATAAATAAATGAAAACAAACCGCAATCAGAGATTGTTATTTCTCAAGTGAACAAAAAGGTGCATTCAAAAGAAAAAGGTCTAACAATCTACGGGAGTTTTTAATAACATGATTACTTTTTGCTACATGAGATGGTTGATGTTATAAAGTTGATGAAAGCATATTACACATTAATCTATAGGGCTTTTGCCTTGAACCTTGAGCTCGTAGTAGTTACAGCCATGGGAAAATAGATCTCTAGATGAATAAGACATGATTTAGCAATGATAGGGATTTCCGTCAGTTAAAAGCTTTAGGTTATATGGTAAATAATAACTGTGGTTACATTTCAAAGGAGAGAAGGTTAATAAAGGCACAAGCTCACATGCCATGCAAGTGTAAGGAAGCACTAGTAGACTAGTAGTGTCTTTCTAACAGCATCCAGTGGGAGACTCCAGTGAAGGTACAGGTAGATAAACTCTCAAATTGCTTTCATTATGTCACAGTTAAAGAACACGTATGGATCAAACTCTATGAACCATATGGCATGGAAAAAATATCATATGCCAAACTGAATGGCAAAAAGGTAATGAGTGCCTTCGATTCTCCTTAAAAACCATGCCTCCTACATGATCCGGTCGAAATCCAGGGGATCATGTAGGGGCTCGATTTTTTAGGCAATCTAAAGGCTCTTGCCTTTTGCCACAGAATTATTAATGCCCAAATTCGGCATATGATTTTTTTCTATATGCCATGAAGCAGTCTGAACCAAACGCCATGTTTAAGAAATTCCACAACAAACACTCCCAGCTAAAAAAAAGCCTTCATAGCACATCTTTTTTCTGACTCCATTCAACAAGATCAAGCAAGCAACGAATTTGAAGTCCTTACATGATCCTCAAAATGTGCTTACTAGTTAGTAGAGAGGCGCATAGGTGAGGTCAGCACGAATTTCAGTAAAGCTGTACCAGGACAAGAAACTATACGCAGATTTTTGTAATGGTGAAACTTGTTCATTGGGTTTTATGCATATCCTGCGTCTGGACTGATTTTCCTCTATCAAGTGCGTTTGAACAGCTTTCACAAGTTCAAATTAAGAAGTCTATAAATTTTTGTTTTTAGGAACGGTATAGGTAATTAATAGTTTACGGCTATGCTATTTTGTCAATAGCTTGATTATATGTACATAAAACAATTGGTTCCTAAAAAACACTCATTATTATGAAATGCTGAAAGCAACACACACACACGGCAATGCATGTAAATAATAAATACTGGAGTCATTAATATATAGTAACCTATATGTAGATTGCCCAATGATCATACATGATACATATATTTTAACACATGCTGCACATACCTCAAATTTTACCCCAAACATACCCCAACCATTAAAAGACAAACAAAAAATGATAAAAATATTACCTAAACCTTGTCTTTTAGTGGTTGAGGTATGTTTGGAGTAAAATTTAAGGTACATGTAGTCCTCATATTTTAAGGCTAAATTACAAGAAACTACCCCATCTCTTCACTCTTTTTCAGAAAACTACCCCAACAGTGCTTTATTGTGCATAAATCTCCCTCTTTTTTTCTTTGGGGAAACTACCTCGCCCCGTTGACCAGACTTTTCAGCGCACTGCACGTGATCATATTGGAGTCGGACCAAAATACCCCAGTGCTTCTCCCCCCAATTCCCTTTTTTTAACCACATTAAAAATTCGCTGAATTATCCTGTTTTCTTAACCCCCTCTCAACCCTTCCATCTTCTTTCCCGAATTCAGTTAAGAAAACTAGATAATTCAGTGATTTTTTTAACAAATGGGGTAAAAAGATGGAATTTGGGGGGGGGGGGGGTATTTTTGTCCAATATCACATAAAAGTCTACTCAACGAGACAGATCCGGCAGGGTATAACAGGGAAAAAAACCAGGTTTGGGGGATACACACATTAAAACACTGTTTTGTGTGTTTGTGTGTTAGGGGTGGGGGGGGGGGGGTTATAATACACTGTTTTTTATCACTTTCATGAGATTTCGTACTTTACTGTTTTGGCCTCGTTTTGTGGGTTATAATCCACAGTTTCTGACCGTTTTCGTGAAATTTTGTATTTGACTGTTTTAAACTCATTTGTGGGCTATAGTCCACAGTTTTTGGCCAATTTAGTGAGACTTTATTTCCCTCATTTTTTGGCCTATAGTACACTGTTTTTGATCACTTTCATGAGATTTCGTATTTTACTGTTTTGGCCTCGTTTTGTGGGTTATAGTCCACAGTTTCTGACCGTTTTCGTGAAATTTTAAATTTTACTGTTTTAGCCTCATTTGTAGACTATAGTCCATAGTTTTCGATCACTTTCGTGAGAATTTTTATTTCCCAAATTTTGTAGGCAATAGTACACTGTTTTCAATCCCTTTCATGAGATTTCGTATTTTACTGTTTTGGCCTCATTTTGTGGGATATAGTTCACTATTTCCGACCGCTTTCGTGAAATTTTATATTTGACCGTTTTAGCCTCATTTGTGGGCTTTAGTCCACAGTTTTCGGCCACTTTCGTGAGACTTTTTATTCCCATCATTTTTTTGGGCTATAGTACACTGTTTTCTATTACTTTCATGAGATTTCGTATTTTATTATTTTGGCCTCGTTTTGTGGGTAGTACACAGTTTCTAGCCGTTTTCGTAAAATTTTGTATTTGAATATTTTAGCTTCATTTGTGGGCTATAGTCCATAGTTTCTGGCCATTTTCGTAAGATTTTTTATTTTCCTCATTTAGTGGGCACTGTTCTCGATCACTTTCCTGAGATTTCGTATTTTACTATTTTGACCTCATTTTGTTGGTTATTGACCACAGTTTCTGACCGTTTTAGTGGAATTTTGTATTTGACTGTTTTAGCCTCATTTGCGGGCTATAGTTCACAGTTTTCGGCCAATTTCGTGAGACTTTTTATTTTCCTCTTTTTTGGGCAATAGTACACTTTTTATCACTTTCATGAGATTTCGTATTTTACTGTTTTGGCCTCATTTTGTGGGATATAGTTCACTGTTTCCGACCGCTTTCGTGAAATTTTGTATTTGACCGTTTTAGCCTCGTTTGTGGGCTTTAGTCCACAGTTTTCGGTCACTTTCGTGAGACTATTTCCCTCATTTTTGGGCTATAGTACACTATTTTCGATCACTTTCATGAGACTTCGTATTTTACAGTTTTGACCTCATTTTGTGGGTTATAGTCCCCACTTTTTCTGGCCATTTTCGTGGAATTTTGTATTTGGCTATTTTAGCCTCATTTGTGGACTATAGTCCATAGTTTTCGGCCAGATTCGGGAGATTTTTTATTTCCCTCATTTAGTGGGATGTACACTGTTTTCGATCACTTTCATGAGATTTCGTATTTTACAGTTTTGGCCTCATTTTGTTGGTTGCAGTCACCCGTTTCCGACCATTTTCGTGGAATTTTGTATTTGGCTATTTTGGCCTCATTTGTGGGATGTAGTCCCACATTTTCCGGCCAATTTCGTGAGACTTTATTTCCCTCTTTTTTTGGGCTATAGTACGCTGTTTCCGGTCACTTTTATGAGATTTCATATTTTACTGTTTTGGCCTCATTTAATTCAGTTGGTTATAGTCCCCACCATTTCCGACCATTTTCGTGGAATTTTGTATTTGACTGTTGTAGCCTCATTTGTGGGCTATAGTCCATAAATTTTTTCGCCAATTTCGTAAGACTTTATTTTCCTCATTTTTTGGCCTATAGTACAATATTTTCGATCACTTTCATGGGACTTCGTATTTTACTATTTTGGCCTCGTTTTGTGGGTTATAGTACACAGTTTCTGGCCGTTTTCGTAAAATTCTGTATTTGACTGTTTTAGCCTCATTTGTGGGCTATAGTCCACAGTTTCGACCATATTCGTGAAACTTTCTATTTTCCTCATTTAGTGGGCTGTAGTACACTGTTTTCGATCACTTTCATGAGATTTCGTATTTTACTGTTTTAACCTCATTTTGTTAGTTATTGTCGACCGTTTCCGGCCGTTTTCGTGGAATTTTATATTTGGCTGTTTTAGCCTTATTTGTGGGCTATAGTCCACAGTTTTCGGTCAATTTCGTGAGACTTTATTTTCCTCATTTTTTGGGCTATAGTACACTGTTTTTGATCACTTTCATGAGATTTCGTATTTTCCTCATTTTTGGGCTACAGTACACTGTTTTTTATCACTTTCATGAGATTTCGTATTTTACTGTTTTGACCTCGTTTTGTGGGTTATAGTCCACAGTTTCTGGCCGTTTTCGTGAAATTTTGAATGACTGTTTTAGCCTCATTTGTGGGCTATAGTCCACAGTTTTCGATCACTTTCGTGAGTACACTGTTTTCAATCACTTTCATGAGATTTCATATTTTACTATTTTGGCCTCATTTTGTAGGATATAGTCCACTCTTTCCGATCGCTTTCATGAAATTTTGCATTTGACCACTTTAGCCTCATTTGTCCATAGTTTTCGGCCACTTTCGTGAGACTTTTTAATTCCCTCATTTTTTTGGCTATAGTACGTTGTTTTTTTATCACTTTCATGAGATTTCGTATTTTACTGTTTTTGCCTCATTTTATGAGTTATAGTCCACAGTTTTTTGGAAAATATAGGGTAGTTTCTTGCAATTTGGCCTATTTTAAACTTATCCATTGTTTTAAATCTTGACCATCTTTAATGATATCTCATTGCAACGTGGTAAACAATAAAAAACGTACACATTTTTTGGCCGATAATTTTTCGTGAGCTATATATCTAGTTATTGTGGGCCACCATTTTTGGTTATTTGAGAACTTCTGATATCACATTTATAGCCAACTTATGTAGGTCCACCGTTTTACGCCAACGTTAAAAAATTTGCATTTCTGCTTCTAGCAAAAAATAATGGGTTATATTTCACGGTTTTAGGCCTATTTCATTACATTCAAATTTTCTCCCTTTTTGCCAACTTTGTGGTGTTAGTCCCACTATTTTGAGCCGATTTTAAAAGTTTTGAATGTCCTGTTCTTCAGAATCAATTGAAAAAAATTGGATTATAGCTCAACTAAAAAGGTTAACTACCCATAATTTTTGACCAAATATGAGAAATTCAAAAAAATAAATAAATAAATCGGCCAAAACCGGTGGACTATAAGCCAAAAAAGCTTGTTGAAACAGCGAAATTCAGAATTTTCCCGAAATCAATAAAAAAAACAATGGACATAGCTCATAAAAAATCTGGCTAAAACAACGAATATTAAAATATCTCAAAATCATCAAAAAGGTGGACTACCCATGAAATTTAAAACATCTCAAAATCATTAACAAGATGAAATTAAAACTGTCGCAATCAGCTACAAAAACGATGGACTACAACCCATAAATTTTTACTGATAATGTGATTGAAATTTTTTTAAATGGCCAAAATCGGTGGACTTTGACTGAAAATGTGAAATTCAATTTTTAAATAGGCCAAAACCAGTGCACTTGACTAAAAATGTGAAATACCCTTCTTTTAATTGGCCAAAATCGGTGGACTATAACCCACAAAAGCTAGCTGTAACAATGAAATTCAAAATTTCTCGAAATCAATAAAAAGCAATTGAATATAGTTCATTAAAACAATGGACTAATATCTTACTAAAACCGTGAATTTTAAAATCTCCCAAAAAATTCAAAAAATGGAAGACTATAAGCCATGAAAGTTGGTTGATGAAAGTGAAAATTTTGTCTAGATTGGTGGGACAATACACAAAAGTTTGCTTAAATACCGAAATTTCAGAATTTATTGAAATCAACAAAAAACAACGGACTTTACCTTATATACCTCGTAAAATCTGGATAAAATAATGAGATTTAAAATCTATCAAAAATAATTTAAAAAACGGTGTAACCCACGAAAGTTGGTTAAAAAGAAGAAAATCGACATTTGCCAAAATCAGCTAAACACGGCGGACTATATCCAAAAAAAATTGATTAAAAAGGTGAAATTCACAAATTATTGAAATCGACAAAATTAGGTGGGCAATACATAGCCCACAACAACTAAATGAAATAGTAAAATTCAGAATTTCTTGAAACCAATTAAAAAACAATGGACAATCGGTGGACTACAACCCAAGAAAGTTCATTAAAAAGATTATTTTTTTTCTCCGAAATCAGCCAAAATTGGTGGTATTGCACTGTTTTTTGCCAATTTTTGACAATTTCGTATTGCACTGTTTTGGCTTATTTTGTGGGGCTATAACTTTTCTGCTATTTTCAGTCAAATTTTGCATTTCACTGTTTTAACCTCATTTTGTGAGCACTGGTGAGTTTTCTGCCAATTTCGTGAAATTTCATATTTCACTGTTTTGGCCTCATTTTGTGGTCAAGTCTACAATTTTTTACCAATTTCATGAAATTTTGTATTCTACTATTTTGGCCTTATTTTGTCGGCTATACCCCACAGTTTTCCAACATTTTGTGAAATTTCGAATTCCATTGTTTTGGTCTCATTTTGTTTCTACTATTTTGGCCTTATTTTGTCGGCTATACCCCACAGTTTTCCAACATTTTGTGAAATTTCGAATTCCATTGTTTTGGTCTCATTTTGTGGGCCTATTGTCCACAGCTTTCGGTCATTTTAGTGAAATTTTGTATTTCACTATTTTGGCCTTATTTTATGGGCTATAGTCCACAATTTTCTATCATTTTTGTCAAATATCGTATTTCGATGGTTTGACATAATTTTATGGACTGTGCACAATTTTCAGCCAATTTTGTTAAATTTTGCATTTCACTCTAACGGCCTCATTTTGTGGGGCTATAGTCCACAGCTTTCGGCCAATTTCGTGAAATTTTGTATTTCACTGCTTTGGTCTGATTTGTGGGCTACACTTCACAATTTTCTGTCAATTTCGATAAATTTTGTATTTCACTATTTTGACCTTATTTTGTATCACTATTTTGGCCTTATATTGTAGGACTAAAATTTTGTATTTCACTACTTTGGTCTCATTTGTGGGAAACAATTTTCTGTCAATTTCGATAAATTTTGTATTTCACTATTCTGACCTTATTTTGTATCACTATTTTGGCCTTATATTGTAGGACTACAGTCCACAATTTTGTCATTTTCGTAAAATTTCGTATTTCACTGTTTTTGCCTCATTCTGTAGGCGTCCACAGGTTTTGGTAATTTTCGTGAAATTTCGTATTTCACTATTTTGACCTCATTTTGCGACGTCCACAGTTTTCGGCCACTTCTTTGAAATTTTGGATTTCACTGTTTTGGCCAAATTTTGTGGTCCACAATTTTCTGCCATTTCAGTGAAATTTCGTATTTCACTGTTTTAGCCACATTTTTAGAGCTATTGTCCATAGTTTTCAAGCAGTTTAGTGAAATTTTGTGTAAAACTGTTTTGGTCTCATTTTGTGGGAGTACACAGTTTTCGGCAATTTTGGTCAAATTTCGTATTTATCTGTTTTTTCCTTATTTTGTGGACAATAGTCTACAGTTTCGTATTACTCTGTTTTGGCCTCATTTGGCGCCCTATACTAGATAGTTTTTCACCATTTTCATGAAATTTCGTATTTAACTATTTTGGCTTTATTTTCTAGCATATAATCCACAATTTTCTGCCAATTTTATGAAATTTCGTATTTCACTGTTTTGGCCTTTTTTTAGGCTACAGTTTTTGGCCATTTTTGTAAAAAAAATTGTATTTCACTGTTTAGACCTTATTTTGTTTAGGCTAAATTTGAGAGAAAAACTATCCCCTTTATGCAGAAAACCTCACTGAACTTTTTTTCCCACAAAAAACCACTCAAGTATGGTTGCAACCCCCCCCCCCCCCCCCCGAAGTATATTTTCAAAAAACCACATCTAGCTTTTTTGCTTCTATTAGATAACCTCATTCATCTTTGCAAGTTGGTTCAGAAAACATCATGCATCTTTCTCATTATTTTCAAAAAACCTCACTCAACTTTAGCAGAAAGCTCATGCTGTCGGAGTGGGTTTTTTGTAACTATACTTGAGTGTGATTTTCTGGCAAAAAAAAGTTCAGTGAGGTTTTTTGCATAAAGGGGATAGTTCAAGTGGTTTTTTTTTCAAATTTAGCCTTTTGTGTGTTATAGTCCACAGTTTTTGGCAAATTACGTGAAATTTCGTATCATAATGTTTTGGCATTATTTTCGTCAAATTTCGTATTTCAATGGTTTGGCCTCATATCATTTTGTGGGCTATATAGTCCAAAGTTTTCGGACAACTTTGTGAAATTTCGTATTTCGATAATTTAGCCTTATTTTGTGGGCTATAGTACACAGTTTCGGCAATATTTGTCAAATTTCGCATTTCACTATTTATGCCTCATTTTGTGGGCTATGTTCACAATTTTCGACCAATTTCGTGAAATTTCGAATTTCACTGCTTACTCCTTATTTTGTGAACTATATGGTCCACAATTTTCTGAACTCCACGGTGTTCGGTCATTTTTGTTAAATTTCGTATTTCACTATTTTGGCCTTATCTCCACAGTGTTCGGCCATTTTCACAAAATTTCGTATTTTTACTGTTTTGACCTCATTTTGTGGCTTATATTGTCCACAATTTTTTATCATTTTCGTGAAATCTTGTATTTCACTGTTTTAGCCTTATTTTGTGGACTACTATTTTGGCCTTATCTCCACAGTGTTCGGCCATTTTCACAAAATTTCGTATTTTTACTGTTTTGACCTCATTTTGTGGCTTATATTGTCCACAATTTTTTATCATTTTCGTGAAATCTTGTATTTCAATGTTTTAGCCTTATTTTGTGGACTATATAGTCCTCAGTTTTCTGCTATTTTTGTCAAATTTTGTATTTTAATGGTTTGGTCTCATTTTGTAGGCTACAAGGGACTATATTGTCCACAGTTTTCGGCTCATTCCGTGAAATTTCGTATTTCATAGTTTTTGTCTTATTTGTGAGCTAGTTCACAGTTTTCTATCAATCCAGCAAAATTTCGTATTGTACTATTTTGGGACAGTTTTCCGCTATTTTCTTCAAATTTCGTATTTCACAGTTTGTCTCATTTTATGGGCTATAGTTCACGATTTTCGGCCAACTTCCGAAAATTTTGTAAGTCACAATTTTGGCCACATTATAATGTATTGTTCTCTGTTATTTTCGTGAAATTTTGCATTTCACATTTTCAACTCTAATTTGTGGCCTATATTCCCCAATTTTCTACCACTTTCATGAAATTTCAAATTTCACTGTTTTGGCCTTATTTTAGTGAGTCCACAGACATTGACAATATGTATTTTAGTGAGAGTCCATAGACATTGACACTTTCGGTCATATTTCGTTTTTCAATGGTTTGGCCACAATTTTAGGCCTATAGTTCACAGTTTTCAGCCTATTTTGTAAAAATTTATATTTCATTGTTTTTGCCTCATTTTTTGGGTTATATAGTCCACATTTTAAAGCCATTTTCGTGAAATTTCATATTTAAGTGTAGCCATTTTCGTGAAATTTCATATTTAAGTGTTATTGCGTCATTTTGTGGGCTACATCCACTGTTTTCGGTAACTTAAGTCAAATTTCGTAATTCAATGGTTTGTCCACATTTTCTGGCCTCAAGTCCACAGTTTTCGGCCAATTTCGTAAAATTTTGTATTTCACTGTTATGGCCTTATTTTGTGGGTTGTAAAAACCCTACCGATAGACCACAACTCCGAAGGGTAAGGATTTTAATATTTATATTCTAACATGCCCCCGCAGGTTGAGGACCTTCTTTGTGGGCCAAGACTTTAGACTATACACAGCAGGTTTTTAAAATCCGCATTTAAATTGCGCAGCCGTTGGAATTCGAACCTGTGTTGCTTTGATACCTTATGAAAGACCCTACCAATAGACCACAACTCCGAAGTTTATGGTAAAGGTAACGGTTTAAATATTTATATTCTAGCATTGACTATAGTTCGCAGTGTTTGGCAATGTTCATCAAATTTCGTATTTCATTGTTTTGGCCATACTTTGTGGGCTAGTTCACGGTTTCCGGCCATTTTTGAAAATTTTGTATTTTATTGTTTGTGAGCTATAGTCCATCGTTTAATGCCATTTTCGTGAAATTTTGTATTTCACTGTTTTGGCCTCATTTGGAAGCCTGTAGTCCACAGTTTTCGACCGTTTTGGTGAAATTTCGTATTTCATTGTTTTGGTCATATTTTCTAGCCTATAGTCCACAATTTTCTGCCAATTTCGTATTTCATAGTTTTAGCCCCGTTTTGTTGTCTATAGTCAACTGTTTTCAACAATTTTCATAAAATTTTGTATTTCACTGTTTAGACTTCATTTGTAGGCTATACGTCCATATTTTTCGTATTTCACTATTTTGGACTCATTTTGTGGGTTGTTTTGTATAGTTTTCAGTCATGTTCGTGGAATTTTGTATTCTACTGTTTTGACCTCATTTTGTAGGTTATAGTCCCCAAAGTTTTTGGACAATTTCTTGAAATTTTGAATTTTAATATTTTGACCACATTCTGTAGGCTATAGTCCCCATAGGTTTCATACATTTTCATCAAATTTCGGATTGAAAATTTATGAGCTATAGTCCACAATTTTCAGCTAATTTAGTAAAATTTCGTATTTCACTCTTCTGACCTCATTTTATGGGTATATTGCACAGTTTTCGGTCATTTTAGTCAAATTTCGTTTTTGACTATTTTAGCCCAATTTTGTGGGTACAACCTTCAGTTTTCGGTAAATTTCGTAAAATTTTGCATTTTCCTATTTTTGCCTTATTTTATAAGCTATAGTCAATAGTTTCGACCATTTTCATAAGACTTTGTATTTCACTTTTTTGACCTTATTTTGTGGCCTATTGTCTACAGTTTATTGCCTTTTCTGTCAAATTCGATATTTGAATGGCTAGCCACATTTTCTACCTTACAATCTACTGTTTTCTGCCTTTTCGTGAAATTTCGTATTTCAATTTCTTGGCATCATTTTGTAGCTATATAATCCACAGTTTTTGGTCAATTTTGCCTCATTAGTGAGCTATATAGTTCACAGTTTTTTGCTAATTTTTTTTAATAAAAAATCAGTATTCCACAGTTTTCTGCTAATTTCACTGTTTTTGCCCCCAATTGGTGGGCTAGGCATCATTTTGTAGCTATATAATCCACAGTTTTTGGTCAATTTTGCCTCATTTGTGAGCTTTATAGTTCACAGCTTTTTGCTATTTTTTTAATAAAAAATCAGTATCCACAGTTTTCTGCTAATTTCACTGTTTTTGCCCCAATTGGTGGGCTAGTCCACAGTATTTTTTGGAAATTCCGTATTTCACTCTTTTTGGACTATAGTCCATCGTTTTTGGCTATTTTTGTAAATTTTCATACTTCACTATTTTAGCCTCTTTTTGCAGACTATTATAGTTCACAATTTTCGGACAATTTCGTGAAATTTCGTATTTTGCAGTTTTTTTCTAATTTTGTGAGCTATATAGTCTACAGTTTCCTACCATTTTCGTGAAATTTTGTATTTCACTGTTTTGGCCTCATTTGGTGGCATATAGTCTACAGTTTTCGACTGTTTTTTGAGAAATTTCGTGTTTCAATGTTTTGACCTTATTTTGTAGCCTACAGTCCATAGTTTTCTGCCAATTACGTAAAATTTGGTATGGTTATCCTCATTTTATGGGTTGTAGTGCACAATTTTCAGCTATTTTTGTGAAATTGTGTATTCTACTATTTTGCCCTCATTTAGTGGGCTATAGTCTACAATTTTTGGTCAATTTACTGAAATTTCGTATTTTAGTATTTTGGCCACATTCTGTGGGCTATAATCCTTTTTTTGTGAATTTCGTATTTCACTCATCCGGCCTCATTTTGTGTATGTATAGTGCACAGTTTTGGCAGTTTTCGTAAATTTTGTATTTCATTGTTTTGACCTTTGTTTTGTGGCTATAAATTGCACAGCTTTCAGTCATTTTCATAAAATTTTGTATTTAACCGTTTCACCTTAATTTGTGGGCTACACTACTATTTTCGGCCATTTTCGTCAAATTTTGTATTTGAGTATTTTGACCTCATTTTGTGGGTACAGTCCACAGTTTTCGACCAATTTCATATTTTCCTATTTTGGTCTTATTATGTGGGCCCACAAATTTTCGACCATTTTCATGAAATTTTGTATTTCACTCCTGACCATATTTTGTGGCCTATTGTCCACAGTTTTCGGCTATGTTTGTAAAACTTCATACTTCACAGTTTTCCCAATTATTTTGTGGGCTATAAGTCCACAATTTTCTGTCATTTTAGTAAAATTTCGTATTTTACTGTTTTGGCCTCATATGGTTTACCGATAATCTATGATTTTCTGCCAATTTTGTATTTCACTGTTTTGGCCTCGTTTTGTAGTCTATAGTGCACAATTTTTGGCTAATTTCGTAAAATTTCGAATTTCACTGTTTTTGCCATATTTTGTGGTTCCACAATTTTTGGCTATTTTCGTCAAATTTTGTATTTCACTGTTTTGACCTCATTTTGAGGGAGTTCACAGTTTTCTACAAAATTCCATAATATTTCATTGTTTTGGCTCTATTTTGTGGGCGGCGTATAGTCTACAGTTTTTTGCTATTTTTTCAAGTTTCATATTCATTGTTTTGGCCATATTTTGTGGGCTATTTCACAAAGCTTTGGCCATTTTTGAAAATTTTTGTATTTCACTATTTATGGGTATAATCCATCATTTTCGGCTATTTTTATAAAATTTTGTACTTCACTGTTCTAGCTTCATTTTATAAAATTTTGTACTTTTATAAAATTTTGTACTTCGCTGTTCTAGCTTCATTTTGTGTTCTAGCTTCAGTTTTTTGCTATTTTTTAAAGTTTCGTATTTCACTGTTTTGGCAATATTTTGTGGGCTATTTCCCAAAGCTGCCATTTTTGAAAAATTTTGTATTTCACTATTTATGGGTATAATCCATCGTTTTCGGCTATTTTTATAAACTTTTGTACTTCACTGTTCTAGCTTCATTTTGTGGACTCACAGTTTTCGGCCAATTTCACAATTTTTACGGGCTATATAGTTCACAATTTTCTGCAATTTTCGTGAAATTTTGTATTTCTATGTTTTTGCCTCATTTGGTGGCCTATAGTCCACAGTTTTCGATCGTTTTCGTGAAATTTCGCATTTCATTTTTTTGCCTTATTTTGTAGCATATAGTCCACATTTCTTTGACAATTTCGTCAAATTTTGTATTTCACTATTTTGGGCTCATTTTGTGTTTATAGTCCACTATTTTTTGTCAATTTCGTAAAATTTTGTATTTCACTTTTTGGCCTCATTTTGTGGGCTATACGTCCAAGTTTTCAGTTATTTTCGAATTTCACGTTTCCGCCTTATTTTGTGGGCTATACTCCACAATTTCCGGTCATTTTCATCGAATTTCGCAACAAAATGTTTTTGCCTCATTTTGTGGAAACAGTCAACAGTTTTCGGTCAATTTCGTAAAATTTCATACTTAACTGTTTTGACCTTATTTTGTGGCCTATTGTCCATAGTTTTATGCCTTCTTTTCTTATTTGAATGGTTTCGCCTCATTTTCTAGCCTACAATCCATTGTTTTCTGTTAATTTCGTGATATTATGTATTTCACTATTTTAGCCACGTTGTGGGTTTTAGTCCACCGTTTTCACTGTTTTGACCTCATTTTGTAGATTATTGTCCACACTTTTCGGCCATTTTTGTAAAATTTTGCATTTCACAGTTTTTACCTCATTTTGTAGGTTGTAGTCCACATTTTCAGCCACTTTCGTGAACTTTCGTATTTCACATTTTGGGCTCATTTTGTGGGTTAGTACAATGTTTTGAGTAATTTGTGAAATTTCGTATTTTAGTGGGCTAGTCCACAGTTTCCGGTCAATTTCGTCAAATTTCATTTTTCACAGTTTTCGGCCAATTTCGAGGTTCACTCTTGTGGCCTCATTTGGTGTCCACAGTTTTAGGCCAATTTCGTAAAATTTCGTATTTCACTATTTTTGCATCAATTTTTGTAATATACACTACAATTTTATGCAATTTTCGTCAAATTTCGTATTTCAATTTTTTTTGCCATTTTCGTGAATTTTGTATTTCACTGTGTTGGCCTCATTTGGTGACCTACGTCCAAAGTTTTCAACTATTTTCGTAAAATTTCATGTTTCACTATTTTGGCCTTATTTTCTAGCCGATAGTCCATAATTTTCGGCAAATTTCGTAAAATTCCATATTTCCTTGTTTTTGCCTTACTTTGGGCGTTATATAGTCCATAATTTTCGGTCATTTTCGTAAAATTTTGTATTTCACTGTTTTGACCTCATTGTGGCTTATTATCCACCGTTTTCGGTAATTTATTTTGGCCTTATTTTCTAGCCTATAGCCATAATTTTGGCAAATTTCGTAAAATTCCATATTTCCTGTTTTTGCCTTACTTTGGGCGTTATAGTGTCCATAATTTTCGGTCATTTTCGTGAAATTTTGTATTTCACTGTTTTGACCTCATTGTGGCGTATTATCCACAGTTTTCGGTATTTTTTGTGAAATTTTGGATACCAATGTGTTAACCTAATTTTGTGGGTTATAGTAGTTTTTTGTCATTTTTGTCAAATTTCCTATTTGTAGGCTATAGTTCACAGTTTTCGGCCAATTTCGTTGAATTTTGTATTTCACTATTGTGGCCCCATTTGTGGTCTTAAAGTCTACAGTTTTTGACCAATTTCGTAAAAATTCACACAGTTTTCGGCGATTTACGTCAAATTTTGTATTTTACTGTTTTGTCCTCATTTTGTGGGCTACAATCCACAATTTACGGCCATTTTAGTAAATTTTGTATTTCACTGTTGTATGCTATCACTGTTCTAAAAATTGGTCTATGTGGTCCCTAGACGACTCGCCTAGGCCCTAGACAATTGAGAAAATCGGTTTGGCCTATTCGGCGGGTCCAGGCGGATCTGGCCCAACCCGTACCCATTTAAAAATAATTTTCGGGTCTAGAAGGAGTTAAGACTTTGGTTCATATTAGTAGTAGTAATAGTTCTTAGGTAATGTCATTTGCTTGTAGTAGTATGTGTGGTCTAGTTGTTTGTTTTCATCTCGAGGATTTAGCATTATTATTCTAATATCAACTTATCAATGAAACCGGATGGCAACAGTCTTCCTATATATATATATATATATATAAAGAGAGGAAAATCTTCTATTGTGCACCACCCCCTCCGTGTGCACTCAGCCAACCCGCCTTCGTATCAACGATCCGAACTGCACATTGATCTACACATCTAAATTAGTCTAAATATGTAAAATCAAATCATTTGAAATTCAATCGCCCATCCATCATGTGACTATAAAAAACAATAATTTTCGGCCATACAATTTTGTAACACATCAATGGATGGGCAAATGAATTTCAAATGATTTGATTTTACATATTTAGACTAATTTAGATGTGTAGATCAATGTGAATGGTTCGGATCGTCGATACGAAGGTGGGAAGGCCGAGTGCACACGCCGTGTGCACCATTGGTGGTGCACAACGGAAGACTTCCATATATATATATATATATATATATATAGCTACTACATATTTAGACAATCATCATATTAGGAAGAGATGGCTTCTGTTATTTTTTTCCCAAAATTGTTTTCATAGAAGGAGAACACACAGCCCAACATTATAAAATTGTTTTCATAAAAGGAGTTCACTGAAAACCACTAGTACAACATTGTTTGCCTCTAAGATATCAAATCTACCGATTCTTTTGATTATGAAAAGACAAGTCAATCCATATTTCAAAAGAGACAGACTAGAACGAGTATAATAGTTTATTTTCTCGATACATCTAATTAAGACATTAAAAATTCTAATGGGGAGCAATACCTTATCCTGATAAATCACGCGCTACTGAAAATCTGTTACCAAAACCAACACTTTGATGCAATTATGTCTTTTAGACTATCTAAAACTCATCTTGCAATAGCCAGAAGAAAAATCAAGAGTAAGAATGAGGAGCAATAAAGAGCATGATAGTGTATGGTGGAACAATAAAACAAAACCAAAAGATAAACTGTGGCAAAAATAAACTAAACTAAAATAAATAAATAAATAACGTCCAACACCTAGGCCCTGCTTACAAGGTCTAGATGCTTGGCCACTATCGGCCGTCCGACTACCGCCTAGCGACTTTTAGAACGTTGTATGCTATAGTCCATTTTCGGTTATTTTTGTAAGATTTTGTATATCATTATTTTGGCCTCATTTTATTGGCTACGGTCCATAGTTTTCGGCCATATTCTTGAAATTTCGTATTACAATGTTTTGACCACATTCCCTAATTTTCTGCCAATTTGGTGAAATTTCATATTTCACACTTTTTGCCATAGTTTTCGGTCAATTTTATGAAATTTTGTATTTTACTATTTGGGCCTTATTTTGTGGGCTACATACTCCACTATTTTCTATCATTTTCGTGAAATTTCGTATTTCACTGTTTTGGTCTCATTTTGTGACCAATGTCGAAAATTTTAGGCCAATTTCGTGAAATTACGTATTTCAATGTTGTAGCCTCATTTTGGTGGGGCCATAGTCCACAATTCTCAGCCAATTTAATGAAACCTTATTTTTTGGGCTATAGACTCCACAATTTTCAGCCATTTTCATAAATTTCATATTTCACTGCTTTGGTCTCATTTTCTGGCCTACACCATTTTCGTGAAATTTTGTATTTGACTGTTTTGGTCATATTTTCAAGCCTACAGTCTATAGTTTTCTGCAATTTTTGAGAAATTTCATATTTCACTATTTTTGCCTCATTTTGGGGGGCTTAAATCTAATTTTCGTCCAATTTCATAAAATTTTGTATTTCATGGTTTTCGGTCATTTTCGTAAAGTTTCGTATTTCACTATTTCGGCCTTATTTTCAGGGCTATAGTAGTTTTCAGTCAATTTCGTGAAATTTCGTATTTCACTCTTGTAACCTCATTTTAAGGATATATTCCACAATTTTCGGTCAATTTTGTGAAATTATGTATTTCTTTTGTAGCCTCATTTTGAGGGCTATAATCAACAATTTTCAGACAATTTCGTAAATTTTAACCTCATTTTGTGGGTCGTCCACAATTTTCGAAAATTTTCTCAAATTTCATATATCAATATTCTGGCATCATTTTGTGGGCTACTTCACAGTTTTCAGCAAAGTTCACCAAATTTCGTATTTCACTGTTTTGATTTTATTTTGTGGATCCACAAGTTTTTGCCATTTTCGTGAAATTTTGTATTTCACTGTTTTTGCCTCATTTTCTTGCCTATAGTCCATTGTTTTTTGTCATTTTCGTAAAATTCTGCATTTCACTGTTTTGGCATCATTTTGTTAGCCATTTTTATGAAATTTCATATTTCACTCTTTTGGGCAAAATTTTTGGCCAATTTCAGGAATCTCGTATTTTTGTGTTTTGGCCTCATTTTTTCGGCTATAGTCCACAGTTTTCGGCCATTTTCGTCAGATTTCAATGGTTGGCCACATTTTGTGGGTTAGTTCATTGTTTTCGGCCATTTTCGTAAAGTTTCGTATTTCACTATTTTGACCTCATTTTGAAAGCTGTAGTATTTTTTGGCCAATCTCGTGAAATTGCGTATTTTACTGTTTTGGCCTCATATTGTAGTCTATAGTTCACAGCTTTTCAGCAAATTTCATGAAATTCAGTATTTCACTATTTTGGCCTCATTTTGTGGGTCCACAAATTTTTTTCTATTTTCGTGAAATTTCGTATTTTATTGTTTTTGCCTCATTTTCTAGCCTATACTCCACTGTTTTCTACCAATTTCATATTTCACCCTTTTTGTCTCATTGTGTGTTAGTCCACTGTTTTCAGTTATTTTCTTTAAAATTTTGTATTTTAATGTTTTGACCATATTTTGTAAGGTATATAGTCGACATGTTTTTACCATTTTCGTAACATTTCGTATTTTACTGTTTTGACCTTATTTTGTGGGCCACGGTTTTCAGCCATTTTACAAAATTTCGTATTTCACTATTAGGACTCATTTTTATGATTATAGTACCATTTTTTTTGCCAATTTCATATTTTAGTGTTTTGGCCTAATTTTGTAGTACATAGTTTTTGGTCATTTTTGTCAGATTTTGTATTTTAATGGTTTAGCTTCATTTTGTGGGCTAGTTCACAGTTTTCGGTCAATTTCGTAAAACTTTGTATTTCACTATTGTGACCTCATTTGGTGGGCTAGTTCACAATTTTCAGTGAATTTCATAAAATTTTGTATTTCACTGTTTTGGCCTCATTTTGTGGAATATAGTTCACAATTTTTGGCCAATTTCATGAAATTTCGTTGTTATTGTGGAATATAGTCCACAGTATTCTACCATTTTTATTAACTTTCGAATTTCACTATTTTTGTCTCATTTGGTGGCCTATAGTCCACAGTTTCGACCATTTTCGTGAAATCTCGTATTTCACTATTTTTGCCTTATTTTATAGTATGTAAGTCCACAGTTTTCTGCTAATTTCATGAAATTTCGTATTTCATTTTTTTGACCTCATTTTGTGGGCTTTAGGCCACCATTTTGGAAAATTTCGTATTTCAATGTTTTTACCTCATTTTTGGGCAATAGTGCATAGTATTCGGTTATTTTCGTGAAATTTTGTATTTCATTATTTTGACCTCATTTTGTGGGTATAGTAAATTGTTTTAGAATGTCATTGTTTTAGCCGTTGCACTTGAGCACAATATGGTCCCTTGTTTTTTATAGAATTTCTAGAAATTTGAACTTCACTATTTTGGCCAACTTTCGTAGTCTATAGTGTCAACTTTTTTGGCCAATCGTGTGATTTCCGGAATTTCATAGTTCTTATTAGCTATCGTAGAATATAATTCTAACTTTTTTTGACAATTTCAAAAGAACTTGAGAGTCCAGGTTTTGCGCAACTTTTGCAAGTTATAGCCTTGTAGGCCACCATTCTTTACTGATTTCAAGATATTATAGATCTCACTCTTTTTAGCTTGCTTTTGTGGTAGTTCACCATATTTGCTAATTTTGGTGAATTTTGAAATTCAGTCCAACTTTTTCGCAGACTTAAAAAATTCAGCAATTTCATTGTTTTGATCCACTTTTGTGGATTACAGCCTATGATTTCTAGACATATTTCTGAATTACAAATTCTGAAGAATAGAATCATATATATAACCTTATATAAAACTTTCATACAATATAAAGAAATTTCCAGATCAGAAAGTACTCCAGTAACAATTCTCGACATTAGCAACTCTTTGATTCTATGGACAAAACCCTCAATCTGTTGGTCACGATGAATGACTGATGACTTGATGGTAGACTGAGAAGCATGAGCACACATGTCGACTCGGACACGATATGCATAACATTGGTTGGGAAATTTTTTATAAAACTGCAATGTAATGGCTAGTGCCATGTCAGATATGTGTTCGGCGCGAGTTGACTTCCAAATAGAAGTGTTGATGCTTCATATATCCTAGACCCTCATTGAAGTTATCTTCTCAAATATTCCATATACACCACGTTGTAACCAGGGCCGCCCCCCAATGGAGGCTGGGGAGGCGGCCGCCTCGGGCCCCCGAATTTTCCGCAATTTTAGGGACCCCAAAAAATAATTTCCTTATATTTACATATACGTATTTTGCACGTAATACTTTTTTGGGGCCCCAAAATTTAATTTTTTGGGCTTTTTTTAAAAAAATTGCACTTGGACCGGTTCATTTTAGTTAGGCTCGGATTTGTGTGGAGATTTTTATTCTCAAATCCCTAAATCTCCATCGATTTCTTCATATATATCGGTTTTTTTAAGAATTGTAGCAAAAAAAAATCACATTTTTATAAAAAAAAATATTTGAATGGGGGCCCCATTTTGGCAGTTCGCCTCGGGCCCCGTAAACTCAAGGCCGAGCCTGGTTGTAACCTATAAATGTAGACAGACGACTGTATGAGAACTCTCTAGTACTTCTTAGTATCAAAAAAATGCTATAATTTGATTGCCAAGAGATTTTGTTATAAGGAAAAGAAGTGAAATGCACAGCACAAACAAACACAAAAAAACAGTGCAGAATTAGTGAATTACTGAAGCTTCAAATTCATATCCATGACTAAACCAATATGGGAAAATTATTCTGAAAATACTTTATTTATTGCTTATATGACATGCTAACTACACAACATTCAAAATAAATGTAATATATGAGATACTCAAACTAAATACTGCTTACCCGAACTATTTCTTCATATGTTTCATCATCAATCTCCACTGAAGTGATAACTTCTTCTACATCTCCAAGTATCATATTCAAATGTTGATCATAAGCCTAAAGTAGAATTGGATAATTCATTAGGTGCATAACACAAAACTTCTGTTAAAAGAAACCACTCTAAAACAATATTAGAGGAGGGGCTCAAGATAAAAAAACCTGGCACAACAAAATACCAATACATTAGCCAATAGCAATTTGACAAAAGAGGAACCACACCCCACAGAACCAATAAACCTTAAGTTAGTGTAGTTAGAAAAGAGTTGTGTCAAATGATTTTCAAATATAAAACTGTATAAATAATAAGAGGTTGTTGCATTTTATTCAATAAGGAAAATATCAGTGAACGAAAGAGCTAAGAAGTTTCTGAAAAGATATCTATAGGAGTCTAACTCAAAGTAAAATACCGGCTAATATATATGGCAGACATCTTTTCACTTAAAAATACCATGTCTTCATTGAAAGGAATTTTGAAGGATGATCCCGGTTTCAACGAGCTCACACCGTGCAGCAAAAAAAATATAACTAGCTGTCCACCAATTGCCCATCAATTATCTGTGCACAGTAGACAATCAATCATACTTACTACTAGTCAAGAAAACAGGAATGCGACGTCATGTAGAAGGTCATACTATTGAGCAATCCCACTGAATGCAAAGCTACACATCCAGAGGTCCAACGTGGAGAACAGGTTTGAGATCACAAGTATGTCAAGGCAGCCCATAAGACATTCAACCAGTACAAAAAAGTTATTGTAATCTTCATGAAGTAGAAAAGTAACTTATAGGTAGGGCCAAATCTTTGTATGGAACATGGTATGATAGCACATCAAATGATCAAATAACTTTCTGAACTCACTCAGATTCGAGTTCTAGTCAAGCAGTAATCTAACTAGAAAAAGTTTCTTTGATCTCTAAGCATTCAGCCTAGAAGTTGTCAAGTGACTTACGAGGTAGCTGTTTCACATTTATGATTGCACAATAAACATTAGCCACCCACGAAGACAATAGAAGGAACCTCAACATAATTTGACAACTAGCTAGGTTAATCTCATAAAACAATCAACTTACAATTTACCAAGACATATATAGGTGTTAAATATTCATAATAGCACAGTCAACACTATTGTAATGCTTATCACCCATAGAGAGCCACATGCACAAGCCATCTTGAGCCTGAGACATAAAGAAATAATTACACTTACGGAAAGTAAGCTTTCAAAGAGAAAAACCTGAATCTCACTACCATTAATTTATGGAATGGTCTTCACATATATGTATGACAGCTCCTACTTCCTTTGCATGTGAATGGTATTGTAGAACTGATGAGGACATCGGTTCCAGACGATTTGGGCATTTCTATCAGCGCAGGCATCGTCTTCATCAGCTGTTTTATTCAGTTTAGGACTTTTATTTTATTTCCATTTTTATGTAATCTTTTTTGTAATTTTTGGATTCTGAGAATATTTTGGAGATGTGTTTCAAGATGTAATTGAGCTTATTTAAAGGCCCTGAGATGAATGAGAAAGGATGCCATTATTGATCAAAAATCTGTGTTGAGTTTGCTCTTCATTTTTTTCTCCTTTGTGTGATACAACTGAGAGACAAATTAGGGTTTGTGATAAATCCTAATCTAGTTTTAGAATTAGTGATTAGTTCTAAAATTTATCCCCACTTAAAAAAATCCCCAATACAAATCATAATCCCCTAATCAAACCCTAATCCCAAATAAATAAACCCTAATCCCAACTAAATAAACCCAGCCGCCCCCTTTCTCCTCCATCATCTTCTCCAACATCAGATCCCCATCCCGCACCCACTCCAAACCCTACCCGATCCCCATCCCGCACCCACTCCCGATCGAAATCACCCACTCCAAATTCCTCCTCGTCGTCAACCCCGACTTCTTCCCCTGTGATCGCCAAGTACCCAACCGACGCCTTCGTCCCGTCACCCCCCCTCATCGCGACCCACTCCTTCACCCCCCAAACTCCGACGACCATCACCACCACGACGGCCCCCTCGTCTGCTGCCTCTCTCCCTCACCTTCGACCCGACGTCTCTGACCACGCCAGCTCCTCGCCATCCTGACGACGACCACACCGTCGCCCCTCGCTGTCAACTCGCCGTCGGCCAGATCTGCTAGCCTTCTTGGCTTTGTGGCTGCTATTTGTTCACTGCGGTTGCTGAGATTCTAGTCGCTGCCCAACTCCGAGATCTGCGTTGGTTTTCTCCACATTCGGTAATATCTTTTCATTATTAAGTATTTGTGCTTTACTGCCTTATCATCTAGTTTATTATCTGATTTATCTATCGACCACAAAATAATTGAGATTGAGTGATCCACATGCTAGATTAGAGTACGAATTGATATTGGACTTATTACTTGCTAACATATAGGGATTTAATTATTGATTGAGGTTGAATTATTAATTGGAATTGTTAGCATAATTCAGTTCTTGAAAATCCATCAAATCCGCTAACTGTTTTAAATTTCTAACTTAGATCAGAACTTTCATGTTGGTAAAATTAACCCATTAAAATTCTTGGAAAATTCTCTATTTTAGGGTTGATTTTACATCATTTTGGTATCAGAGCGAAGGTTCTTAAAACCCTAGTTCTTGCATCGTAGGCATCATTTTTGCATTCATTTAGGATTGTTTAGTCTTTTATTTTATTTTTGTCTTTCTTTTATTTTAGGTCATTTCAGATTCATTTAAAATAAAAAAAAAAAATAGGACATACACGACCCATAGTTTCCACTTTTGGTGAATGCGTCTTCGCAGCACCATTACAGACCCTGAAGAGCCTTTCCTAGCCCTTCCCAATCACCCAACTAGGAACCCTAGACTTCCCAGACCTGAAATGGACAATCCTGATATCTCCGCTACCCTAGCTGCCATCCAAGCAACTCTTGCCAATATCAATCAGAGGCTTGAGAAAGTGGAGCTAAATCAAATAATTGTCCCTGAGCTTCATGGCCATCGTCAGATCCCTCAAGGGAATGTTCATGACGATCGACGTCAAGAACGTGACCCTGACGAACAATATAAAAAGAACGTTAAGACTGACGTTCCCCAATTTGAAGGCCACATGGAACCCCAAGCTTACCTTGATTGGGTCCGTGCCATGGACCACTATTTTGTGTGGTTCGACATGAGCGAAGCCCTTAAAGTTAAATTTGCAACTATGAAATTAACGGGTAAAGCTCAACAGCATTGGACCAATCTTGAACATGCCCGCAGAGGCCGAGGCCTGGCACCCATAGCCACTTGGGAGGCCATGAAAGAGAAGCTCACTGAGAGGTATGTACCGTTATCGTTCCACACCCGATTGTTAGATTCGTGGAACCAATTGTATCAAGGAAGTAAATCCACACAAGAATACATTGATAAATTCGATGACTTCCTTATTCGGTGCAATGCGCTAGGTAAAGAGAGTGAAGAACAAACTCTCTCTAGGTTCAGAGCTGGACTACGAGCTGACCTTAGGAACGAGCTAATCTATAGAAACGTGGACTCAATAGCGGCAGCCTACGCCCTAGTCCTCGACATAGATTCACTTAAAGCTAGTTCTCATTCTAGGTCCAGCGACTCGAGAGATCATTCATCTAGAATGACCTCTACTGACCCACCTAGACCTAAGCCTCCCTCTCAGCACCCCAACAAATCTTACCCCAACAAACCTAATTCAAACTTTAATTCACATAGAGATGAACATAAGGGTAAGAACACTGGAAAAGATTACAGTAAGATTGATCCTCTCACTAAGTGCTATAAGTGTAAGGGCTATGGTCATGTTGCTAGCAACTGTCCCAGTCCTAGTAGGATAAACATAGTAGAGGATACCGCTGTCATTGCTGACGACTCAGACAATGAGTTTTCTTATGAGCCTATCGAAGGCGATGACTTCGGTGAAGAAGAGGATGACCAGTATCTCCACTGTATTCGGTCTATCCAATCACCTCACTTGAATGTAGTTAGATGTGCTTTGTCCCAACCAAAAGAGGAAGATGATTGGAAGCGCACTGCTATATTCCACACCTTTACGACTATAGGTGGCAAAAACTGCAAGGTGATTGTTGACAGTGGGAGCTGCGTCAACGCTGTCTCTTCTGCGGTCTTAGCAAAGACCGGACTTAAGGCTGAACCCCATCCACGCCTATACAAAGTATCTTGGATTGATGCAACAACACTCCAAGTAACACATCGATGCTTAGTCCCTGTGGACTTCAAAGCTTACAAAGAGGAAATTTGGTGTGATGTGCTTAAAATGGATGTGGGTCAAGTCATTTTAGGGAGACCTTGGTTATACGATCACGATGTGACCATATATGGTCGATCCAACCAATGTGTGTTCCAGCACGATGGACTAAAAATAAAGCTCATTCCCGTGAGGCCTCGAACTAGTCCAGCTAAAACAACACCGGCTCCCTCGAGAAAGGGCAAGGAGGTAACGTATATGGGTGAAAAGGAACTTACAAATGAAATTGAAAAGGGGGCTACCATTCTTTTACTCACTGCGAGAGAAGTCCCTAAAGATCCTAAGTCACTCATCCCGCCCCAAGTTACTCCTGTCCTTCAGGAATTTGCAGATGTGTTCCCTGCTGACCTCCCCAACCAGTTGCCCCCATTGCGTGACATCCAACACGCTATTGATCTGGTTCCGGGAGCGAGTCTTCCCAACTTGCCACATTATCGGATGAATCCGACAGAGCATGCTGAGTTGAAACGGCAAGTTGATGAGTTATTGGCAAAGGGCTTCATCAGAGAAAGTTTAAGTCCTTGCACTGTCCCTGCCCTATTGACGCCAAAGAAAGATGGAACTTGGCGTATGTGTGTGGACAGCCGTGCCATAAACAAGATCACGGTGAAATACCGTTTTCCCATTCCTCGTTTGGATGACATGTTGGACATGATGTCTGGTGCCACAATCTTTTCCAAAATTGATCTTAAAAGTGGCTACCACCAAATACGTGTTCGTCCTGGTGATGAATGGAAGACCGCCTTCAAGACGAAGGATGGCCTGTACGAGTGGATGGTCATGCCATTTGGAATGACAAATGCCCCGAGCACGTTTATGAGAATCATGACACAAGTACTCCGTCCCTTTATGGGCAAGTTCCTTGTGGTGTACTTTGATGATATTCTCATTTACAGCCGATCCGTTGGGCAACATCTTGACCATTTGAGACAGGTCTGCGGTGTTTTGAGGAAGGAACAGCTTTATGCCAATCCTACCAAATGTACCTTCCTCTCCGATCAGACTATCTTTCTGGGATTTATTGTGTCGGCCAGAGGAGTATCTGCTGACCCAGAAAAGATACGAGCTATTACAGAGTGGCCTGAGCCCCGCAATATTCGTGATGTGCGGAGTTTTCACGGCCTTGCCACCTTTTATCGTCGGTTCGTGCGAGGATTTAGCACGATCATGGCTCCGATAACCGACTGTTTGAAGAAAGGTGAGTTTGTCTGGTCGAAAGAAGCCACGAATGCCTTCGAAGAGATCAAGAAGAGAATGACTCAGACACCTGTCATGAGGTTGCCGGATTTCACTAAAGTCTTCGAAGTAACATGTGATGCTTCTGGTATTGGTATAGGTGGAGTCCTCAGTCAAGAGAGTCATCCAGTTGCTTATTTCAGTGAAAAGCTGAACGAAGCAAGACAAAAATACTCCACCTATGACAAGGAGTTCTATGCGGTCATTCAGTCACTTCGCTATTGGCGACATTATCTCCTACCGCAAGAATTTGTTATCTTCTCAGACCATGAGGCCTTAAGATTCCTTAATTCTCAACAAAAGTTGAATCCGAGACATGCTAGATGGGTAGAGTTCCTACAAGAATATTCATATACCATTAGGCATACAAAAGGGATTGATAATAAGGCCGCGGATGCGCTAAGTCGTTGTTACATGATCTTATCTGCTCTGCGCACCGCAATTATTGGTTTTGAGAGATTGAGAGATGAGTATGCCTCCTGCCCAGATTTTCACGAGATCTACACCTCTTTGAAGGAAGGCATAACTCGAGTGATAGATGATTATTTCTTGAAAGATGATTATCTCTTCTATCGCTCCAAACTGTGCATTCCTAGTACATCCTTACGAGAGTATCTTGTTTGGGAATTGCACGCTGGTGGCCTTGCTAGACATTTTGGGCATAGCAAGACCATTGATGCTGTGGAACATAGGTTTTACTGGCCGAAGCTAAAGAGAGACGTTGTGAGACTTGTTAACAGATGTCACACCTGTCAACTTGCCAAGCAACAAAAACAGAACACAGGCCTGTACACTCCCCTACCTGTTCCCAGCCGCCCTTGGGAAGACGTGAGTATGGACTTCGTGTTAGGCTTACCGAAAACACAAAAGAAACACGACTCCATTCTTGTCGTCGTGGACCGTTTTTCTAAAATGGCCCACTTCCTCCCGTGCTCGAAAACTTTTGATGCATCCCGCGTGGCTCAGATCTTCTTTGATAGTATTGTGAAGCTACACGGGTTGCCAAAAACCATTGTGTCTGATAGGGATGTGAAATTCACGAGTTATTTTTGGAAGACCCTATGGCACAAGTTAGGTACAAAATTAAAGTTTTCGTCAGCGTTCCACCCACAGACAGATGGACAGACTGAGGTTGTCAATCGGAGTCTTGGCAATCTCTTACGTACTCTTGTGGAAGAGAACTTGGGAACATGGGATTTGAAATTAACGGTTGCTGAATTTGCATATAACACATCTAGGAATAGAACCACTGGCATGAGTCCACACGAAGTTGTACACGGTTATCGTCCTAGGCAGCCTATAGATCTTGTCCCCATGTTAGAACATCACCGAGTCTCTGAGTCTGCATCTGCATTTGCATCCCGCATTCATGACTTACATAGAGAAATTTTCAAGAAAATTAATGAAAATAATTTTAACTACAAGTTAAGAGCTGATATTCGAAGGAAATTTAAAACTTTTAATGTGGGTGACGAAGTGATGGTTCGGATTCGTCCGGAACGGTTCCCAGCGGGATCCGTTAAGAAATTGAACGCACGTGCTGCAGGTCCATTTAAAATTCTTCATAAAATCAATGATAATGCCTATGTTGTTGACCTCCCCGAAGGCTTTGGCATCAGTAAAACTTTCAATATTGAGGATTTAGTACCCTATGAAGGCCCAGAATTTAACCCTAGAAATCCTCTTATAGATGAGCCTACCCTGCAGCCTACTGGTGAGATTTCCCCATTACCTCCACTACCAGATACTACTTACCCATCGACAGAAGAGTTAGATAATATTTTAGATGATCAGATAATCTCTACTAGAGATGGTGGTATTCATAGATATTTGGTAAGTTGGAAAAACAAGCTGGAGTCGGAGAACACTTGGATAGATCGCGGAGAGCTCCAGCGCTTGGATCCAGACCTCTTGGAGCACTATGACAGGAGGACTGGTTTTGACTCGACTGGGTCGAGCCTTCTCCCACCCGGGGAGAATGATGAGGACATCGGTTCCAGACGATTTGGGCGTTTCTATCAGCGCAGGCATCGTCTTCATCAGCTGTTTTATTCAGTTTAGGACTTTTATTTTATTTCCATTTTTATGTAATCTTTTTTGTAATTTTTGGATTCTGAGAATATTTTGGAGATGTGTTTCAAGATGTAATTGAGCCTATTTAAAGGCCCTGAGATGAATGAGAAAGGATGCCATTATTGATCAAGAATCTGTGTTGAGTTTGCTCTTCATTTTTTTCTCCTTTGTGCGATACAACTGAGAGACAAATTAGGGTTTGTGATAAATCCTAATCTAGTTTTAGAATTAGTGATTAGTTCTAAAATTTATCCCCACTTAAAAAAATCCCCAATACAAATCATAATCCCCTAATCAAACCCTAATCCCAAATAAATAAACCCTAATCCCAACTAAATAAACCCAGCCGCCCCCTTTCTCCTCCATCATCTTCTCCAACATCAGATGCCCATCCCGCACCCACTCCAAACCCTACCCGATCCCCATCCCGCACCCACTCCCGATCGAAATCACCCACTCCAAATTCCTCCTCGTCGTCAACCCCGACTTCTTCCCCTGTGATCGCCAAGTACCCAACCGACGCCTTCGTCCCGTCACCCCCCCTCATCGCGACCCACTCCTTCACCCCCCAAACTCCGACGACCATCACCACCACGACGGCCCCCTCGTCTGCTGCCTCTCTCCCTCACCTTCGACCCGACGTCTCTGACCACGCCAGCTCCTCGCCATCCTGACGACGACCACCCCGTCGCCCCTCGCCGTCGACGCTGCCCCCGCTCGCCGTCAACTCGCCGTCGGCCAGATCTGCTAGCCTTCTTGGCTTTGTGGCTGCTATTTGTTCACTGCGGTTGCTGAGATTCTAGTCGCTGCCCAACTCCGAGATCTGCGTTGGTTTTCTCCACATTCGGTAATATCTTTTCATTATTAAGTATTTGTGCTTTACTGCCTTATCATCTAGTTTATTATCTGATTTATCTATCGACCACAAAATAATTGAGATTGAGTGATCCACATGCTAGATTAGAGTACGAATTGATATTGGACTTATTACTTGCTAACATATAAGGATTTAATTATTGATTGAGGTTGAATTATTAATTGGAATTGTTAGCATAATTCAGTTCTTGAAAATCCATCAAATCCGCTAACTGTTTTAAATTTCTAACTTAGATCAGAACTTTCATGTTGGTAAAATTAACCCATTAAAATTCTTGGAAAATTCTCTATTTTAGGGTTGATTTTACATCAAGAACCCAGGTTCACCTCAGCTCAAGTAGGAATACAGCCACAACTACCAGCATATCAATCGCATGATAGTTTCATACTCAAGACATGACCTTCAACACCTATCCTATACTATGTCCTACTACCATTTTAAACTAGAAATTTAATCCACAATATATATAAAACATTTAATTGAGTTATCTTCACAATTTACATCATCAACAACTCACCATGTTAAACACAAATATTTGAGTCATTACAAGTTCCAGAGAACTCACATCGCTACAAATTTCCTAAAAAGGGCCACTATGCATCTAGCCTCCTTTCTAAGTTCAATCCATATGCCACATGGGCATAGAAGATACATGAAAAGTCCCCACAGTTACTTTTGGGGCATTTCGGGAACATCTATGCTAGCCATCTTGAAAATTTAATATATTGATATGTCCACAATGTGAAAAGACCATGCCACTGGACCAAAACTTTGACATTGTGTTAAGGGGTGAGGGTTTGGCACATATACTATAACACGCTCTGCAGGTTGAAGGATGAGACACGACTCGATGCTGTGGGTTTTCTTCTTTCAACCATTCCGGTAGAATTCGAGCCTAAGTTGCTCCAATACCAGATGAACGACTACCACTAGACCAATAATTTAAAGTTGTAAGAATAGCACTAATATTCTAACACACAATACACTTATGACTTATCATCAATCTAAGAAGACAAAAGATATAACTCTCCCTCCTTCCCATCTTTTTCTCCCATAACCAAGATCGAAGAAACGTGCAACGTACTCTCAATATCTTCATATGCTTGAATTAAAAGTTTCGATATGTCCACGAACCTAGAAAGTAAAGAACCCTAAACTCCGAACATTATACACATTAAACCAACAATTTTAAGCTCTGCATTTTTATAGCAACACCTTTCCTTCCATTCATTCACTAAATTCACCATTATCAAGACAAGAAAATCAATATTCCAAACTCCTCTACAATCAAATTAAACTCATTCTCCGTCCAACCGGGTTACTCATTATCAATTACACGTAAGTTGCACGTGTTACACGCCATCAATTTCCCAACATTGAAATCCAGAAATGAACCCACCAAACCCTAGTTTTGCACCCACATTTTCAAGCCCATAAAAAGCGATCACAATTTTAACCATAAAAACCCTAAAAAATCAACAGAAAAGGCAAAGATTAAGAATTAGGGTTAGGGTTTCAAAAGAGGGGAAAGAGGAGACTGACGTGGAGTTTGCCACGGAGCTCGCGATCGGAGCGGAGCTTGACGTAGATGCGCTCGTCGAGGCTGAGACGAATGAGATCGAGGGGCTCCTTGACTGTGCTCTCTTCCTCGTTCGCCGCCGTCGCCATTGTTGGGAACTCGACTGGTTTTGGTTTCCCTCTAAAAAAAAGTGGTAATGAAAACTCTTTATTTTGATTGCTTTTATTTACACCAAAAGGACACTCCAAATTTGCATATAACACCTTATTATTTGTTTCTTGGGTATTTTCTATATAGGTACCTAACATATGCATTATCTGTAAAAAAACCAACCTTTTGCGATAAAAAAAAGTATTAGATTTAGACTTGCAGCCCCTATAATTTTATTTATTTTTTTATCATCAACGGTGGATTGAAGGCCCCCGTGTTTCATTAAAAAAAATTTAATAAAACATACAACTAAAAATAAGGCTTATGTAGTTTACGAAACCCAACAAGCTGGGTCATGTAACTCGTACACCCTAACAAACAAACAAAAAAATACAACAAAATATGATCATACTAGTCGATCGACCTCGCTAGAACAAATTTTTCGTGCCAATGTGAACTCATTCCCTCGCTTGTGCACCGTTTTTCCTCGCCATCGTTCCCAGCAATGATACATACGTCAACTTCGAGCACACTGTAAGAGACATCGCATACACTGATATACCCTCCAATCTGACATCCCCATGTCCAGATTGAGTCACCGTACTCATCTCCTCGCTTGACCATTGTTGACTATCATCGCCACTTCGCAACGAAGGTTGTCGTCGCCCCCGATGGCTCCACAAATGCCACCACCCTTCCAAGCCCCCTAATATGAGAGAGACACCAGGCACTCCTTACCTTGACCTGAATAGGTCAAATTTGAGCCCAAACTATAAACTTGCTCAACTACTGTCTCCCTACACCAACTAGGATTCGTTTCCTTGCTAATTGTAAGTTGTTTGTAATTTGAATATTGGGGGGGGGGGGGGGGGGGGGGGGGGGGGCTGGATATTAGGGACTTCTCAACTTATCCTGTCTTTCACGCACACCACCAGATCTCCTCTCTCGTCTTCCCCAAATCCACTTCCTAACCCAGACCCCAGCCCTGTTGGGTTTATGTCTTGCATACGATATTGGATAAGAATACGATAAGACGATGGAGAGGCAAAGGGCGATTGGAAACGGAGTGGAGGCAAGAAACAGTCAGCAGCAGCTATAGCAGAAGTTGCGGTCGACCGTCCCATGCAAGAAGTCTTCCAGAGGGGAGGATAGTTGATCGCCTTGTTGGTGTGGTTGATCGGCAGCGGCGCTGATGGGTTTTCGGATTTGAATCTAGGTGATTCGTGAATAGCGCAACTCGCTCTTCAAGTTGGATCGTGTAGCTCCTATCGTAGGATTATCTCTTTTGTACTATCCAATGGCTATTGTAACAAGATATTAACTTAGGGTTTGTCTCTAGATCTATATAAACAATTGTAACGGCTCATAGATCTATGATGATTCTATTGAGTGCCGAATAGAAGAAGAGAGTACTTCATCTGAGAGGGTGAGAGAGTTCTCCATTGTAAACAGCATCAAGTTCCATTAGGCTTGATAGAGGGTCGTGGTGAGAATTGTAATATTCTTGTATCTTTTCTAATTGAATATATCTCGGTTCTTCCTCCCCCGGATTAAGGCGAAAGCTCCAATCGAGACAACTTTTGTGTGTTTTGTGTGTTTTGTGTGATCTAGTCTTGCTTGGTGGTTTGTGTTGATTGTGTCAAAGACTCAACAAGATCCTCATATTTACTAACAAGCCCAAACTTCTCCTCTTCCCCACCCCCAATTTCTTTACTCCTCACCCTCCTGCAAAGAACCAACCATTTTTTGGATTTGTTCTTCTTTTTTTAATTATTAAAATTATTAAAATAATCAAATAAATTATTTTAAAATGCCTATATTTTTTTTCCCTTCCGACGCGAATTGAAGTTCCATCTAACATTTAAAAAATAATTAAATCTCTCCGGCGCAACTTCAAACTCCGTCTGATATTATTTTTTATTATTTTTGATTAAATTGCTATAAAATACCATTCGACGACTACGACAAACTGTCAAAATGCTATATGTAAATATGCATTTATGCATTTATACCATTAGACAACTGTGGATGCTCTAAAGTGCGACAACCACACTTCTATTTTTCCACTTTTTAAAAACAAAAAATCACAGCAGCCTGTATCTCTGGAACATATTTTCTTAGAGTTTGAAGCAAGAAAAATGGGAGGTTGTGCAACAAAACTAAAAGTTTTCCAAGTTACAATTAAGCTAATGGCCTAGGAAGCATGGATACGGCTACAGATACGTGACACGGAAAATTTGTATAAATTGTAATAGAGGGCATGACAGTAGTAGTATACCCTGCGTACCTGTACCCATGTCCATACTAGCTTCATAGCTGAGTGAGTCTGTCATTTCATTCATGCATGCACTGTTCATGTGCTTTTATAATACACAAGTCGTTTCCTCTTTCATAATTTGATGCGTGAAGATCTCTGTTTCAGCTTTGCCCACACTCACTTTCTCTTCCGAGTACTATTACACAAATTGCTTTTAGATATTCATACTTGTTTCGGCTACTTTTTAGCTGTATCAATTATCAAAGTGTATGTTCCATTTCATTTTTTTTTATTTTTGAGGTAAAAGGTGGAATAACGCCACCCTGTTTCATTAATCAGAAATTAATAAACAACCCCGGCCTGCCGGGAAAATAAAAGTACAATGCAGGAAATAAAACATAAGCCCCCCAACAGCACCCTGGGGGGTGGGTTACATCATCCAAACCTCATACAACCCAAAAGTACAAAAGAGTGAAACAAGATACAAAAGGTAGCAGTGGCCGCTGGTGGCTGCCTAAAGAGCATGGCAGGTGTCCACTCCTCAGTCCAGTGTCGTACCGAACTCTACCTCCTCGTCATCAAATTCTTGCACCTGGAAGACTAATGGAACATAGTATGTTCCATTTCATTACTCTCACACTAATGGAACATAGTACTGTTTCCTCAATTTTAGAAAATTAAGGGCTATAACTCACTAAACTCACCCAAGGATTTTATTTGAATTCACATTTTCACTTTTCGTCGCTAAGCAATCTGTGCAGAATGAGGAGATAAAAAAGTATCTGTAAATGAGCAGATTACGATAAAAGAGACGATCACTTCATCTCACGTCGAAAGCAAAGAAGAAAAGCAAGAACAAACCGAGTCACAAGTGCATATAATTCAATTTTTATTTAGCATTTGTGACTATTTAAGTAATCGATCTTAACTATTTGTAATTCATTCATGTATTGTAAAATAAAAAAGAACACATGATTCATGTATGTGCATGTATGTATCTTAAAAGCTTATGTTTGTAGAAGAAGATCACAAAACTAGTGAGTTGATACTCCTGAGATCTTACAAAAATGAACATATTTTACTTTTATTGCCAACTAAAACACAATTAGGAGACTTTTGGATTGATGTAGAAGTTTTAGTACTTCGTAGAACAACAGGTTGAGATTAGAAGTCAAGGAATCTCTGGATCAGGAATCTATTAACCAACTCCAACAGGTAAACAACTTCATCCGCATAGATGGACGTGTCTCGCAACAGTCTGAAGACGAGAGAGGGTGGACACTGGAGGCAAATGGCAAGTTCTCGGTATCCTCACTATACAAATGATTGAATAACGGAGGACTTAGAAACGGGGTCGCGGCGGTAATATGGGGTATCAGCGTTCCTTCTAAAGTGAAAGTCTTTTTGTGGTTGGTGGAGAACGATGCGATTCTGTCCAAAGCAAATTTGAGGAAACGGGGATTTCTGGATTGCGTTAACTGTAATAGATGCCTCATTCACGAGGAAGATACGAACCATATACTTTTCAATTGCATCAGAGCGAGATGGGTATGGGGGCAACTAGGTCTAGTGTTCAGGGTAGGTCAGTGCTCAGGGTCCAGTGCGGAGGTCGGGAGGACTTTAGAGTGCACAGGATTAGAAAGGAAGTAAGAATATATTGGGAATTAATTGTTGCATCAACTATGTGGAACCTTTGGCTAGACCGTAACGACCTTTGTTTCAATAGCGTTGATCATAGACTTTCTTTTCTGATGCATAAAATTCAATTTTGTTGTTTTGAATGGACAGGGCTGCTCAATTCCGGGAATAAGATGCGTTTGGAGGAAGAGGAGTAGCTCATTGGAGTGGGGGTACCCCTCACCAGCTTTTGGGTTTAGTGGATGTATCTCTATTTTGATGTTTTTGTTTTGTTCAGGCTGTAGTTTATACTAAGCTGAACTTTGATGTTGCGCGCCTACGGGCTTAGTTTGTTATTTCGTCCTATTTCGTTAATATCTTTTTAATGAAGCGATGACTTAGTCATCTTTTTATTTTTTAAAAAAAAAGGATTTTCCAAGAAAATATATTTTCACAAATCTTGTTTGGTTGCTTCTAATGATTTTTTTTTTTTTTAATAAAAGAATGTTGTTTGGATGAAATAAAAGTTTGTTGAAAAAGTTAAGAAATGAAAGAGCACAGAAGAGAAATAAACAATAATAATTTAAAAGGTTTTAAATGAGTTTTCATGAGTTTTTCATCGTACTCCACACTTTTTTTGGGATAAATTATTTTAATTAGAAGAAGAACGCTACGTCGTATGGTGGAAAAGATATCCACCATTTTTATCCCTCCATCTAAACATAAAATTAGATATGATAACTTGTTTTCCATGTATTCCTAATATTTTGCATCCATCCAAACGTTCCCCTTAGTAATTGCAAACACTCTTATTTCGTTATATTTCGTTAATAAAATACGGTGGCGTCAGCCATCTTTGAGTCAAAAATTAAAAAAATTAAAAAAATGCGAACACGTGGCACTTCCAAAGTGGTAGTAAAAGGATGCACTCTAAACGGCCAAACAAATAAGGGGAAGGTAATAAGCTTACAATGAGATGTAAAAAAAAAGTCAAATATCAATGAGGGGTCTGAAATGAATTTCTTCCCTAAAATCAAATCTCTCTAAATAAGATCAGACATTACAAAACCAAATCCTGAAAACCAATTAACCATCACATTATTGTTTTCTTTGTCCTTTTGTTCTTTTGTTAATTCTTGATCATATTTTATTTCTTCGAGCTCCATACTGTTTTGCAAAGAGTTTTGTTGGATTAAATATGATAGAGGTTAATAATGGGTGTAAAGGTAGAATGGAAGAGTTTACACCAGTAATTTGTATGGTTTTTATTCAAATAGTTCTTTCGGGTGTCAACATCGTTTACAAGCTTGCATTGAACGACGGGATGAACGTCACGATTCTGGTAGCGTATCGCTACATATTTGCAGCTGCATTTCTTTGCCCCCTTGCATTGTTCTTGGAAAGGTACGCTACGCTGACCATGTTTCATTAATGAGAAATAACACGACAAGAAAATTTGACGGTTTTACAACAAATTCGTCGTTGTATTTTTCTCGATCTTTTGAATTGTAAACCTAATTTTTGTGTGTCTTTTATGAGAAAATTATTGAAATGTATGATTAATCAAAATTTTATGACGAAATACTAAAGCTTGTGCTTGAATTTCATTTATTATCTATTTTCCAAAAAAATGTATATGAAGATGGCCATTCTTTCTTTCTTTCTTTTTTTTCGAAATTCTTCATGCATTCTAATTTTTGTGTTTGTGATTGCAGGAACAGGAGACCCCCTATGACATGGAAAGTATTGCTACAGACATTTGGTTGTGGACTATTTGGGTATGCTACAACAAAAAATAGGATTATGAAGTTCGAAACTCAACAAGCTGGGTTATGAAACTCATATTCCCCAACCAACAAACAAATAATACAACAAAACCTAATGCTACTGACCGGCCAATCGAAATTTAACTGTTGCTAGTAGCAAAAGTTCAATGTCTTTTGTAAATGAATTTTAAGAATATGCGATGATCGGTTTACATTGTTTTTACTTCTGAGTAAATCATTGGCAACAGAAACCATCCTGTTTCATCTGAAGTTTGAACCTAGCTACGCAATTATCTAATATTAAAGCTAGCTCTCAGTTTCCTCTAATTAGCTAATAGTAATAGTTTGAAACAATGATCATGTTTATCATGTTTATGAGTTGATTCTCTCTCTTTACTGTTTAGGGGAACTCTTTCACAAAATATGTATGTAGCGAGCATGAAGATGACATCGGCAACTTTTGCAACTGCCATGATGAATCTTGTCCCTGCACTCACATTCATTCTATCCGTATTGTTCAGGTCAGTCGCATTTTAATGTAATTTTTGTTTATATCCTTCTTTTTCTACATGCCAAGTTAACTTACTTTTGTTTCACTTTGCGAAGATTGGAGAAGTTGGGAATAAACACAGCAGCTGGGAAGGCCAAAGTAGTAGGTACAGTAGTAGGAATAGCAGGAGCAATGGTTATGACATTTTACAAAGGAGCAGAAATCAAAATTTGGTCTACAACCATTAACCTCCTCAAACAAAGTAATGCGCCACACCAAAGTGCTCCTAGTCCTAGCAATCCATTGCAAGGTGCAGTACTAGCTTTTGCTAGTTGCATCTCCATCTCCGTCTGGATGATTATACAGGTAACTAAATTATCGGCCTAAGATATATATATATTCCTGATTGTGTTGTTGATGAAAGTGGTTTAATGAATTTTTTTGCAGGCAAAGATGGGAATTGCTTATCCATGTCCCTACTCAACGACTGCGCTAATGTGCTTTATGGGGGCAGTTCAAGGTACCATATACGTGTTCTGTCTTAGTAGGGATTTGAGTCTGTGGCGACTTGGGTTCAACGTTAGGCTCCTTACTGTTTCCTACTCTGTAAGAATTTACCATTCGCATTCATATACAATGTATGTTATGTTACAATAAGTAGACTTAACACGGAAATGTGTATGGTATATACATACAGGGAGTAGTTGCATCTGGCTTGATCTTTTCACTTCTGGCTTGGATTATCGGAAAGAAAGGCCCACTCTTCGCCTCTATTTTCAACCCTCTTATGCTTGTTCTTGTTGCATTGCTGGGCTCACTTTTGCTTAATGAGAAGCTATATCAGGGAAGGTATTCTTCTCTACTTTCCTCATATGCTTGCTTGTTCTAGTCCTGCAAAAAAAGTTTAAAAAATGAAATACTAACATCTCGCATCCTAGCAATCTAGTTGACTGAAATCAAAAGTTGATCATCATCTCTTTTAAAAGCATGTCTGTGGGTTTTACTTTTGTCATCAAAGAAAAACACAACAAACTATACACATGACCAAAAAATATTTGTTATAGGACTTATTCTCCTTTTTTTTCCTTCCAATTTTTCAGTATATTTGGGACTATATTGATCATAATTGGACTATATATGGTTCTATGGGGGAAGGGGAAAGAAGTGGCAGCCAGAGCCGGGGATGTAGGCTCACAATCCATAAAAGCACCTTCCGAATCTATGTCTATGTCTATGTCTATTCGGGAGACCATGGAAGTCATGGTTGTGGACGGGATACCTATTTCACGGAGCACCTCGTTGGCACGAAATGGCTCAATGGCACGGATCACCTCATTCGCTCGAGCAAGTTCTCAGGTTCAAGATTCTTCTCGAATAGGTGAAGAAGCGGACGCTAGTGAACGCTGTGACAAGTAGAAGGAAGCCATTGGTAATGTATTTAGCTACTTATTATGTGCCAGTATTCTTTTGTTATAATTGTAACAAGAACTAATGGTTACTCTTCAAATATCGTTTGGCTCGTGTTATATAGCATACTTAAAATTCCTTTTGTACAAAGAGAGATACAAAATTGACAGTGAATTTTACAGAAATGTCTTTAAAAATCACCTAAATAGTCATTTTTGAGGAACAACTTTTGGTAGTCAAAAGCTTCTCCTCCGAGCATTCACAGAAAAAGAAAGGAAAACATTAAAACAGGAGCAAACTCATATATTCGACTCTCTCCATCGCTTTATAATGTCACGGTTGGCAACATTACAATCTCTCATGATTCTGATCTTCTGCAGTGCGGAGACAACGAGAAATGGGAGAAGAAATGAACGGATTTTTTCTTCTTTACGTAAATGGCTCTTCAAGTTGAGAATTACGACTGTCTTCACTCTTCTAGTTGTCATTTCATCAAAAGACCGCGTGGAGTAAAGAAGATCATAACGGTGCAACTCTACTCTCCTCGGTACCATTATCCCGAACCAAGGCAGACTCTTCCATCTTCAATAGTTGGTTGTTTGTCTACGATACTGCATTCATAACCTTTCTTATTAGATCAAGGAAGCGTTTCTACTATTATAAACTAGAGAATAAAAATGTAAAAGTTCCGGGAAACCTTACATCCCCTAGAATGAAGGAGGAGACAATTATCACGAATAGAAGCGATAGGGGCTTGAACAAGGACAGAAAAACAGGGCCTTTCTTCTCTATCACCCAAGTCTGAAGGTAGAATGTCAAGCCAGTTACAAATATTCCCTGTCATGCACCAAAAACGTTAGAAAGAAATTACAAATAACATCAATAAGAGAGTAATATGAATACTTACACTATACACAATTGCGAGCAGACTAACATTAAAACTCAACTTCCACCACGGAAAATCTCTCTCAAAAGCCAAGGCCACAAAAAACGATTGAACTGTGCTAAAAACAGTTTGGTAAGTTTTCAATAGAAGCTTGGAAGGGATAGTCTTTCAACACCATCCCATATACACATACAACGAGGAGACATTAATAAAATCGCAGAATAAATAAAAGAATACATACTAAGCAGACATATATAAATGTAAAACAAGCCAAAGGGAAAATACTGTATTGGCTCCCATCACAACTACGGTTCCTATAATCCATGTTGCCCTCAATAAAGTATGATGAGTAGGGAGTACTGTCTTATCGTGATTATCGTGATGGAAGAAGGGGTGATGGTTAACCGAATCCAGGTGAGGCTCAACATAGAAGCAAAGTATCATAACCCCAGAAAAACATAGTGCCAGCACTATCATCTTTGCTAAGCCTGACAGGTTCTTTAAATTCAGAGTGTCCATACTGAAATACGAATGAAGTTAATATATAATAAGACATACCCATTAGTCGCAGTTTGTTTTTATGCCAGAATTGACCTAACTGCTCACGTAGCAGTGGAAATCTCATCATCTGTACTGCAAGTGTACAGCAAGTGATAATTTGTCTTGTTTGTTTTTGTTTTTGTGAACATAAACGGCGGGGCTAAAATCCCCCCCGCATTCCATTAATAAGTTGTTTAACGAAACATACAACCAAACTATAAAGTATACGGGTTCATATTACCCAACAATCTAGAACATAATGCTCATTCTCTGCAAAAAGGAGCTCCCCCCACCATATAAGAGTTACCCACCCAAAAGACCTATCTACAAATAGGTCCAAAACTTGGTACAAGAAAACCCCGAACCCGCCAAAAAAGCCGCAATACCCATGCATGTGGTCAGTACATAAACCACATGCTGATCACTCGCCATCATCATGTCTCCGCCCTGTCCTGAGCGTCCGCCACCGGTGTGGGAGTAAGTACGTCGTCAACTCATCATACATTTCTCTGATTTTCTTTATAGCCTACCTGCCGTATGAGCCCAGAAAACAATATTAGCCTTTACCATGTTTAGTAGGTGATGATGCATGAGATGTGTGTGTGTGGATCTAAAGATTATTGTTCCTTTCTAACTATATAGCTCAACAGGTAGTTGCTACCCCAATCCCCCACGGCTCAATGTTGCTTTTGCATATATTGAGCTCCCTCCATGATTCCCAAGCGGATTGCACAGAGTCCGGTAAGGGGGCAAATATACAGAATCTGCACACCAAATCCTCTCATAACGGCAAAGAGATGGTCCCTTGTTTCTCTATCTTGGTTGCACATGACACATTCACTCGGACCCTTCCAATTACGTTTAGCCAAGTAATCCCTCGTTAGGATAACGTTCCAGGTAGCCAGCCAGTTAAAAACACAGCCCTTCAGTGGAACCTTGACCTTCCACACTTGATCGTGTACCCGCACCCCCCATCATTGATCAAATCATACGCGATATAATCGAGAATTGACCACCTTTTTCTGCCTCCCATATGATCTTGTCCTGATTATGCTGTCCCCGCAGTTTCCACTCTTGTAAGAATTGGATTAGATCCCTCTTCTGGTTTCGCGGCTCCCTGCTCATATCCATTCAATTTAGGCCTCCAGTCTTCGTTCTCTTATTGACTCGCTACCCAGTCATTCTTATCTGCTGTGAACTTATATGCCAATCTTCGTTTTAGGTTAATGAGGCCGCACCACCTATCTTTCCAAAAGTAAATCTATGCACCATTTTCTATAGAGAAAGTTACACCAGCAAGAAAAAATGTCTTTCACTCGCGAGACTCCCCACCATAAGTCGGACATGGACGCAATGTTCTTATGTTTTTTAGTGCAAGCTACCGTTTCTAAGGGAGACCGCCTTGACTAATGTCACCCACTTCGCCTTCCTTCGTGTGACGATTTTCCACCACCACTTACATAAAAGTGCTCGGTCCATTTGTCGCAGGCTGATGACACCTAACCCTCCGAACTCCTTTCGTGTGCAGACCAACCCCTACTTGATTAATGGATATCATTTTCCATTGGTCCCAGACTCATTCCAAAGGAACCTTCGTCTAAATCTATCAATTTTTTTGGTAACCTAGATTGAAATCTCAAAGAAAGACAAGAAATACAGTGGTATAGAGTTAATCATCGAGTTTAGCATTACCAGACGCCGCTGAGAGAAAACACCTTCCCTTTCCAACCTTCCAACCTAGTAACAATTCGCTCTATGAGTTCATTCCAATCCTCCTTTCATAAAGACCCGCTTATTATTGGCAAACCCAATTACTTTATAGGTAGCGTATTTATCGGACAGTTCAATATAGCTGCCATCGTAGGGTCGTTCTCCCCTACGTCGCCCGAGTGATGGAGCTTTTATGGAAGTTGACATTCAATCCCGACCAATTCTCAAAACGATACAACCCCCACTTAAGGAGGGTTGCTTGCACAATGTCGCATTCCCCAAAAATTAAGGTGTCACATGCTGAGCATTCATTAAGACAGATACACCCCTCCTCAAGCCCAACCCATTAATGAAACCTTTTCCCCTGTAAGATTTCAACATCATATGTAAGTCATCTATTACCAACGTGGACAACAAGGGGGGCAGAGAATCCCCCTGTCAAAGACCCCTACGACATTTGATTTCATTTCCCGGAGTTCCATTATATAGGATAGAGACTGTAGCCAAGTCTTTATCCAACCAATTCACCTATTCCCGAAGCCTCTCCTAAGGATTTCTAGCAAACATTTCCACTTCACTTTGTCATATGCGGCTATGCCCTTTCAAAATCTAGTTTCGGAAGATATCCCGCCTTCCCTCGCCTTTTGCAATCTTGTATTGCCTCCTGGACCAAAGCCGCGCCTTCGAAAATTATCATTTCCCGTGATAAACTCTGTCTGATATTCCTCCACGATATCCCCACTCAGACCTCTCAGCCTGTTAGCCAGCACCTTAGAGACAATCTTGACCGAACAATTAAGCAAACTGATTAGTCTGAAGTCTCCAATCTCGATAGTCTTCTTCTTCTTTGAAATCAAGCAAACATTGACATAATTAAGTATTCCCATATTCAGGGTTCCCTGATAGAAATCATTCATGATATCCATAATATCCCCCTCCATGGTATCCCAATATCGTTTGCAAAAGAATATTGGAAACTCATCTAGTCCTGAAGCTTTTTCCTGACCTAAGCCCCAAACCGCCACTTTTACCTCTTCCGCAGTGAATGGCTCTTGTATGGTTGTTACTCTGCATAGAGTATCATCATCTAGTGGCTCCCAAAGAGCTTCCACTAATCCGCAGCGTCCTTCCCTAGCGTTACTGAATAGCTCCATGTACGTATCGTCAATGTGCTTGGAATCTGACGATTACAAGATACCACCGTCCCCGTAATGTCCAATGAGTGAAATGTAATTATTTCTACGACGCATGTTGGCTACCTTATGAAAGTATTTCGTATTTGCATCGCCCTCTCGTAGCCATCTCACCCTTGACCATTGGCGCCACATAACCGCCTCCTTATGATAAGCCTCCAAAACTTCCTGCCTATTTGCGACCAATCGTCGAAGCTGGTTGTCTTCTAGGTCACTCGCTTCCTCCTCCAAGTTGTCTATCTCTTGCAGTATCGTATCCTTCCTTTGTATCACGTTTCCAAAATTGACCTTGTTCCATCTCCTTAATTTTTTTTCTGAGCCTAGAGAGTTTCCTCACCATTCTTGCTGCGGGTTCCGTGCAATTGGCCTCCTCCCAGCTGGCATTGACCAATTAATCACATTCCCCGTTGCATAGCCACATTTCTCGAATCAGAAGATTTTGCAGCTCTTTCTGTCCTCCTCACCTATGTCGATGATGATGGGAGTGTTGCGAATGCACGAATGCACAAGGGCCCATGGGAATTTCGTCTCCCAGCCTAATGAAACAAGAACCACGTCCAGTTTATCGAGAGCGGGTATCGGCGTCGATTAGACCGTGTAAAGCGTCCATCGTTCACCAGGATACAATGTCTTGTATTGAAAAGGATTTTCCAAATAAATATAGCTATAAAATATGGAGGACTAGGATGGACCTTAATAGCAAAGCCCAAAAGTAGGTGAGAATGGAGATTGAGTTCGAGGTTCATGCCGACGGCATACACAATCAAGAGCAGCGTCACCCTATAATATAATATTCAAGAATATCAGTAAAGAATTATCAGTAATACTTTTCAATCTCAAGATACTTACTAAAGAACTTGCAGAAAATGAACTAACGTAAAATTCATACCCGAATAATGCTAGCAGGTATAACTTGATTATTATTGAGAGAGACAAAGGTGGAGCAGTTTTCCTGTAAGATAGAAAGTACTGAAAAAAATAACTGTGCAGTGTGCACTCTGCAATTATAAAAAATCCTAATGAAATTGATTAGAATTATATAGTTCTTTTTGGGTAAATTGCGGATAAACCCCTGAACTACATTTCCAACCCGAAAAATGTCCCAAATACATTGGTTAAAGCAGCAAACCCCTCAGGCATCTTGGCTAGCTGGGGACACCCCCAAGGTGAGTGAATACACAACATTTTGTTATAATCGTTGTTGTGTCACTGCACATATCTTTTTTGGTAAAAAAAGGACAAAAATACCCTCATAGTGCTCCTCTTAAAGCGTTGATCCTAATCATTTAGTAAATGAGTTAGTGCGAACTGTTGGCACCTGATCACCTCATATATATATCACTCCAACTCTCCCATTATATATATATATATATATATATATATATATATAGTAAAGGATATGAGCAACTTGCTCATTTAGTGAATGAGCAATTGATGAGGTGGTATGTACATGATACATTGGGCAACTGAACATTTTTAGGATTTCTCAATCACATGCATATCACCTCATCAATTGCTCATTTACTAAATGAGCAAGTTGCTCATACCCATTTTTCACACACACACACACATACATACATATATATATATATATATATATATATATGGTAAAAGGATCGTTGAAGGACTAGAGATTCTCCAAGAGAAAAGCTAACGTGACATTCATGTATTGGTTGGGACCATTAATTTATAGATAGGACCGTCAAACTTGTAGACTACTCCCTCCATTAAATATGGACAATTTTGTAAAATGTAATGATCCCAACCTATAAATGCATGATAGGCTTCCTAGAAGGTCCCTCTAGGATCCTTTTACCGATATATATATATATATATATATATATATATATATATATATATATATGAGCTTTCTTCCGTTGTAAACGGGTCGGAAGCGGGTCTGTTCGCACAGACTCGTGCGAACTTCGATCTGGACCGTTGGATCAAAGATCCAACGGTCCAGATTTTTTAAAATAAAATTTTGCCTTAACCCGTCCTTCCCAACGACGGGTTAAGGCAAAATTTTATTAAAAAACATAGCCTTAACCCGTCCTTCCCAAGAACGGGTTAAGGCTATCTATATTCATTTTTATTTCCATTCTGTTCGTCTTCTTCGGCGATTGCTCTCGCGCTCTTCTTCTTTCTTCGACGAACCCAACGGAAAAAAAACCCTAATCCTTCGTCTAAACCCAAATCCTTCGTCGAAAACCCAAATCGATCCACTTACCCCCGCTCCCCCTCCTCCCAATTACAAAATCGAAACCCTAGCTTCTCTTTCCCTCTTCGATACGAAATCGAAACCCTAGTTCTCTTCCAAATCGATTGTTTGGCTTGATTTGGACCTATCTTGTAAGGTATACACTATTTCTTTACCTTAATAATCTACATTTGTATTATTTTTTTGAATTTGTGTGTAGTAAATTATTTAGAAATTGGAAAAAAATTTATATGCGTTGGTAGATTTTAGATGTAGAATCGGGTTAACTTCAAGTATATTCAATTGCCGAATTATGTTGCTTGCATTAGTAATTTGTAGAATTAGAATTGTATATACGAAATTAGTTAGAAACTTTTCAGTGCGGTTATAGTTGAAAACCCTGAAAACGACCGTAAAAAAATACGAAACTTTCCGAGTAGGTTCGTCTCACGTAGTACAAGCCACCCCAAGTTGTAGAAGCGAGTTTCGACTCACGGTTCGAGAGATACGGCCGCGTATCGCTTTCGGTTGAAAAAAACCAAGTATAGCGGTGCACGGCCGTATATCGCAAACCGTGACTCGAAACTCACTTCTACAAGTTCGGGTGGCTTGCCCTACGTGAATTCGACCTAGTCGGAAAATTTTATAATTTTCGGATGTCGTTTGTGCGGTTTTGCTTCAATTTCTCATATGAGAAGTTTTTGACTTAGAATTTTTTAAAAACGGTTAGATTAGAAAACACTTCAAATAGTCTATACCTTACAAAATAGTTCCAAACGAAGCCAATGAAACAATCAGAGGAGAACTAGGGTTTCGATTTCGTATCGAAGAGGGGATGAGAGAGTAGGGTTTCGATCTTCGGAGTTGGGAGAGAAGAGGGGGAGCGGACGGAGATGTCGATCACGTTGTAAGGCGGAGCTAGGGTTTTTTTTCCCGTTGGATTCGTCGAAGAAAGAAGGAGCGAAGAGGAATCGCCGAAGAAGACGAACTGTATGGAAATAAAAATGAATATAGATAGCCTTAACCCGTTCTTAGGAAGGACAGGTTAAGGCTATGTTTTTTAATAAAATTTTGCCTTAACCCGTCCTTCCTAACGACGGGTTAAGGCAAGATTTTATTAAAAAAAATCTGGACCCGTTCTTAGGAAGAAAGAAGGATCGAAGTTCGCACGGGTCTGTGCGAACAGACCCGCTGCGGCCCGTTTGCAACGGAAGAAGGCTCACATATATATATATATATATATATATATATATATATATAATAAAACACAAGGAAAGCTATCAAGTGGCTCTCCTTTCAATCTTCCCAAAATCAAAGGCCCAGATCTAACCTCACAAACCACATTTTTCTCCTCAAAAGTTTCCCCATAAAACTCAAATTCAAATCCCATCACCCAAAACAACTCATTTATTTATTTAATTATCTCTCCTCCCCCCCCCCAATTCAAAAAATTAAGAAAATAAAAATTTTAAAACTTTTTTTAAAAAATATAAAAATTAAAAAACTAAAAAAAAATAAAAAAAAATAAAAACATTAAAAATAATTCAAAAAAATCAAAAAATAATAGATTTTTTAATATAAAATTTTTAAAAATTAAAAAAAAATAATAATAAAAATTTTTAAATTTTTTTTTACTAATTTAAAAAAAATTGCATTTTCAAAATAAAAATTTTAAAAAAAAATTAAAATTTTAAAATATGAAAATTTGAAAATTTTAAAACAAATCCAAATCAATGTCGAACCTCAATCAAGAGGTCGTCGCCGATATCTGATCCGCTGCTGATTCCGTATCGGTGACTCCCCTCCACCAAATCGAGCGCGAAGATCAAGTGACTCCGTATCGGCGACTCCCCTCCACCGAATCGAGAGCCTCTATATGCGATGCGACGACTCTAATTTCATCTCATTAACAGAATTCTCATTCTAATTTTTAATTTTGTGTGTGCAAGAGATTACTCAGTTTTTTGTTGACTCGAATTTTGTGAGTGCATGGGATCTAAGTTCAGAGATGTATGATTGTTTTATTTTTTGGTTTAAAAAATTTTAATTTAGTGATTTATTTGATGAGTTTTTTATTGGTTTTGATTTAAGGTATACACAAGTGAGAGATGAATTATTTGGTGGCCTCAATTTAGGCTTTCAAACCATAACAGGACAGGTAAGCTGACCAACAACCTAAAATAACTTGGCAAAAATATGCAACATTAATTTCTTTACTATAAGAGAAAGTACTTTCGTGAAGTGTTCCCTTCACTGGTTATTAGAAACCATGGATAATATAACATATAAGAACTTTTAGTGTATGGTTGGATATATAGGATTGGGATGACTGAAGTTTACCAGTGAAGGGTGCAAACTCTCCACTCAAGAAAGACAGCTAAAGTAAATTTGTTATTTATCCATTTTGATTTTTTTTTATAAAGGTGTAATGGTGAGACAAAGTGGAGATAAAAGAAACGATTATCTTGGATTAGAGTTTTGACAACTTCATGTATTTCATTTTAGTTGAAATAATAATAAGAGGTATTTTAATTGCAAACTGAGTCTCAGAACAACAAATGTTTAGATTATTGGTATTGTAGATACCTTCACACCTGCACTTGCGTTACCATTGTATTTAGACATGCTCATAGTGGTTATGGGATTAGAGTAAGCTTTATAAAATCTATATGATAATGTCCTTGCATAACGATTACAAGCATCTTAAAGTGATGTTGAATTTAAAGAAAACTCTATGCAGTGTTTCTTACAAACTATATGCATTTCAGGTAAGTTCAAGCTAATTATCAAGAAGACGATGGTTGAGCTTAAAGGTAGATATACTGCTTCCTCATATAATATGTTTACTACTTCAATTAATTTGCTCGACCTCCAGAATTATTTTATATAATTAAATCAAGTGTACCGTTCTGAAGACGTGCCGTAGGCACGTGTCAACGGGCAAACCTAGTATATATATATAATGCAAGTAGACTAATTTTGCCGAGTTCTCTGACACAAATGAGTTGTTGGGTATCTAGCGATTCTGTGACTTACACTAATACCCTTTAACAGAACCAGCATCGCTCAACATAAAATAACCCATAATCAAACTCTCCAAAAACTATAAGCATTATAACAAACACCCAACTCACTCACAAACTCAAATACCTGTAATAACAAAGAATTCAAACACCACAAACTTGGCATCAAGCTTCCACCTTTCATCTCAAATACGGCTTGTGAGGCCTCCTTAAGCAAACCCATCTTCTCAAAAGAGGTGTCAATCAAGACATGGAAAACTACTGGGTTGGAATTAGAGCAGTTTGAGACGAGGGAGTGAGAATGGAGCTGAGAATGAGAGATGGACCTTGATGGGCTTTGATCATGTTGTCTAGTTAGCAACTGAATGGGCCTTCATAGGCTTTCTTTTACTGGGCTCCAGCATCACATTAGTTCTAGGGCTAGGTCTATGTGCACGTAATTGGCAGCAATAACTAATATTAAACCTACGCTGCACATACAACAAATCTAATCCTAATAAAGAAAAAACAGAGCAGATACGATCATTCTCCAAATGAGTCGAATGACTTATTGTTCAAATTTGTAGATTATTTTCAAAAAAATCCTCAAGGTGCCATGGTTGTTGCCATGGGACCAAAAGCAAAGCTTGACTACAACTGGTTCAAGCATTCATACCTATTTGAACTGACGCTAGTTCTTTCCTTTATTGTTCTTTCGGTTGTTTTATACCAGGAAGCACGAGTACTTTCAAACGCCCAACGTACCCGTGTCGGGTACGTATCGGGTGCCGATACTCCTTGGATACTCCCAGGTGCGTACCCAAGGAGTATCCAATTTTTTAATACATTTTTTCAACTTTATAACACAGTTATATTTAGATAAATGTTTGGAACTCTATTGTAATTTCAAAAACTTGATATTTTATGTTATGCTCAAACACAAAACAAGTATACCCAATATTTTGATAGTTAGATCGTCATTTTTCCCCCCAAAAAAATGCTCATAATTATAACGTATTATTATAATTCTATGAAATTGTTCAAATATTTGCATTTTTAACAAAATACATAAATAAATAAATAAATATTTATATATATAATATATAATATATTATATTTAACGTACCCACCAATGCACCTGTATCCACGTATCACTGTACTCATGTCATATCCGCATTCCGTATCCGTATCTGTGCTTCATAGGTTTTATATATTCAGCACCGTCTTAACAAATTTCATCCCATTATTGAACGGCTAGCTACAACCTATTGTGGTTGTACGCATGTTTTATCATCAAGAATTTTGAAGAAATTGAGTCCTGTTTCTTGATTGTGGTTGCTGTTTTAAATTTGTGATGCATAATGAAATCATGTCAATCTAAATGGAAGTTGTAGCTGTCCAATTAAGCACAAAAAATTGACTATTGAAGCATTCATCGGTACATTAAAAGGAAAGCACCACATTATTGTTGGATATATTGGTATATTCTCTCTATATAAATATTGCATGCGCATATGAGTAATATGTGTAATGAACGTACAATTGATTGGATATTGGAACGCGGGTTTGTGAGCTTATAACCCGATACCCAAACCAGTATTTAGGAATAAATACTGACTTGTGATAGCAGTCTAGGTATTCCAATCTTGATACCTAGGGTGAATATCTCAAGCAACTTAGATCTAAGATATTAACCCTAATTCCCAATTGTTAATTTCTCACAAAACCTAACAATCTTGAGATAAAATTAATCAATTTGTGAGATCAATAAAATTACCGTTCGTCGGGATTTGATCACTGCCGTCGTCGCTGCAAATCGCCATCGTCGTAGGTGGGCGTCGTCGCTGAGAGCCGTTGTTGGGCGCCATCTCTGGGTGCCATCCTGTGAGCCATCGCTGGGCACCGCCGCGCCGCATCCGCCTCGTCATCGTGGATCGATGTCGACACAGGCCAGCCACATCGCTGGGCGTCGCCTTGCTGAGCGCCGTCGCCGTTGGGAGTCGCCATCGCTGAGCTCCACCTGCCGCAGGGCACCACCTCTGGATGTCGCCTCCACCAGCGTCGATGCACCGCCACTAACCACCAACAACCCTTCTCACTAATCCTCCACTGGCCTGCGTCGAGGATGAGTTTAGATCCAAAAGATCTAATTTTTGGATTGGATGGTTTTGGTGTTTGGTATTCGGGTGGTTGGAGCAGATCCAGACTCAGATCCAGTCCAACGACTGCTCTATTTGTTGGAGATTGTTGTTTGGTGTTTGGACTGTTAGAGTAGATCCAGATTCGGATCTAACCAAATGAAACAATCCATTGGGTATTGTTTTGTATTCCGTGTTTAGGGAGAAGACTGGATCTACTGCAGTGTGCCTCCAATTCAGATCTAAATTAAAGATATGTTCTTTACTTTCTTCGTATTAAATTTTCATTAAATATTTTGCTATGTGCTGGAAATTCAAAACATTCGTTAATAAGTTTATGTTTTGAATTATAGAATTACTATGATGCTAAGTAGTTAAGTTCAAGCCTGTATTAATCATTTGTTTAATTAAATACTAGTTGAACAGTTGTTTTGGCTATGTGCTAAAACCAAATATCTATTTTTGATAAGTTAAACCATATGTTTTGACTATAAAATTGATTCTCCAATTAAATTGTTGTGAATTAGATAGTGCTAATAATTTGTTTAATTAGCTAATCTTTAACGATTTGATGAATGTAGGAACTTCAAAGTTACTTACAAATTGTGTGTATTGGAGACGATGGATTTGCATCATGGTATGATAAGTCTGTACTATGCAGGCTTCTCCATCGAATTTGGAAAACACTTCTAACTTGAAGTGTCGGTATGATCCACCTTAACCTCTTAGTATTTTCATGTGATGAATGTGTTAACGTTTTGTACGTTTGATTACATGATTGAGAGTTTTAGATCATAGTTATTCTCGCTTTAAAAACTAGCATGTTTAAGGTTGTTAAGTGCTTTATCATACTATGTGTATAGATATTTTGACAAATCCATTGTTTGCAGTTTGTGTGAGATTACATATTTGCTTTTCTAAATTTTAAAATAAAACAAAAATTGTATAAGATGTATAACAAATGTCTGTAACTTAGGAGAAAGCATCTCTTAATGTAAAATATGACTATACTAGTTACGTTTTGTTCTTTCTCGTTCATTGTACTGTGTGTGCAAAGTTGAATTATAATATGTTAGTTATTATCTCATTTAGCGTTATGAAGATGATGAAGAACGAATAAAGGAAAGAACTCTTCGCTCAATGTGTTTGAGCAAATGGACATTGTTAGAACCATTAGAGAAAACAAACAATTTTGTAAAATGTGATAGAGTAATTTTCCATTAACTCTTATAAAGTGCATATATTGTCAATCGTATGTATAAGTTAAGTTTAACAAATGAGACAATTAATAATAATAGTTCTAATTGTGTTCTTGAACATAGCATAATTGGCTAGGATTTGAGAACTATATATTCAATTGTTTGTGAGGAAATGTGATCTAATTATCAAAACTGTGGGGAAATGGAGTTAAAAGCTATTGAGTCAAAGCTTTAACATCCAAGTTGTTTTGAAATTTAGAATCACTATGAACTATATATTAAATTGTTTGTTCTTATTAAAACTCATAATTCTGCTAAATGACACTCCATTAAATATGATAAATATGAAAGTTGTGCTCAGATTATGATTACTAGAAAATCATTTAGTATGGTCTCTAGGAGGACACAACTTCTTGAGTCAATACATTCTGATATCTGTGATGTCAGTAGCTTTGTGACTAGATGAGACGATTGTTGGTCAGAAGTATTTAATCGTTTTTGTAGATGATTAATATGAGTCTGTCATATATATGAAGAATGAAGCACTTGTTATTCTTAATGAATTAAAAATTATAGTTAAATGCTGAAAATCAAGGGTTCAGATTTGATAGAGATGGTGATTATGTTTTAACAACTTTAGAGAAGTTTGCATTGGGCATAATCTCTAGTGCACTCCACTTACAACAGTCAAACGGTATTGATAAAAGTTAGAATCAAACACTTAGTGAAATGTTGAATTCTATATTATTGATTGTTGTTTGTCTTGTGTAATTATGAATGATGTTGTATTGTTAATCATATCTCTAATGTGTTACTACACTCTAAATTGAATACACCTTGTAAATCATGGCATGAAAACACAAATAATTTTGTTAAATGAAAATTTGTGTTGTGATACATTTGTTAGAGTATATGACCCTAGAAGGCCTAAAGTATGATCTACAACAAATATTTGTGTGTTTAGAAAGTGCAGAATGTAGCTCTGTGGACAGATGTTGGATCTATCTAATTTGTATTAGAAGAATCTAGACTTGCAAAGTTCTTTGAGGATATATTCATCAAAGATAAATGTATGAAATAATCTAGTTCTACAGACACGTTCAATGATTCACAGTTGGAATCAAGAACCAGCCTTACTGACACTTGAAAACCTGAATGACAAATGAGCTAAGAAGAGTCTTTAGTAGGCAATGAGATAATTTTGTGTCATACAATAATACTTTAATTTAGTTGATCTGCCGAAACGGGCCAAAACTATAGTAAGTAAGTGGGGTTTTGGAGAAGAAACTTAATTTTGATTGTTCAGTAGCAATTTTAATGCTTTTTAGTAGCTAACAGATTGAACGAGAAAAATGGGGTAGATTTATTTGATGTCTACTCACATGTTTATTATATTGCTACAATAAGTATTCTTCTTACCCTTACATTTATTGAAAATTTTGTCATTCATAAAGGATATTTAACAGTTTTGTACTGTAAAGTTTTGAACTAATATGTTTAGTGAACAAGATTTACAATTTAGTAAAATCATTGTATGTTCTTAAAACATGTATAGCCAACGAATAAATAATTTAACAAATTTTTGAAAGAGCCTAGTATATGAATCAAAGAATTCAGATCAGTGCCTTCAACTTTGTGGTGTGTCAAATATAGTGGCTATTATTTACTTGTTCTGTTGACATGCAAGTTCTTGGAAGTGACATCTCTATTACAAATGAAGTTAAAATTATGCTATCCAAAGAATTCAACATGAAAACCTAGGTATTATGGGCACCATAGGTATAAAGGTGAGTTTTCAGTTGGCAAGGGATAACTGTTAGTTAAACTCATCAAATCAAAATGTGTTTCAAAAGTGGACATATAGTGAATGAAAGTGTGTTTTGAAACACCTTATGATTATGATAAAATGTTGACACCTAATGATGGTGCAACTATGAGACAGGTAGATCATTCTAAAGGAATTGACAGTCTCATGTATACAAAGATCTGCACTAAAATAGACATAGCCTTTGAGGTAGGTATGATCTGCAGATTTACTAATAATCTCATACACATTTGAGTACCCTTAAGAGGCTATTGAGATACCTGAGTGGTATTCAAGAGTTTGCTTTGTGCTACTCTAGTCATTCTTCGAATGAATTGATGATCTGATGCATTATGATGCTCAGAATTTAGTGAAAGTCGATAACTAGTAGATATGTGTTTACACTAGGAGAAACAGAAATGTTATGGAAATAAAAAGCAAATAGGCACTGTGCTATCATCCATGAAATCAGACCTCTATGTGTAAACCTCTGCAGGGGAAAAGGCTGAGTGGATTGAAGAAATTATTGCAAGTTATCCATTAAGAAGTTTAAGTAACTCTCTAATTCTGTTATGCGACTATTAAGCTACAATGCACTGTAGCTCATAACTCACTCTATAATAGTAAGAGGAGTATATTAAGACTGAAAGAAGCCTAGTTGAATTTTCTCATAGATAAAATGCAATTGCGACAAGTATGGCTAATGCTCTTACTAAGAGACTTGAAAGTGATCTAATTATCAAAACTGTGGGGAAAATGGAGTTGAAAGCTATTAAGTAAAAAAGCTTTCACATCCTAATTGTTTTGAAATTTAGAATCCAATTGGAGCCATAGAGAAGTTCAAACTTAAGCATCAATTTTAGGCAGTTGACATGTTTTAGATAATTTTGATGATTCCACATAAATTCCACAAATATATAATGTCATTCCAATTTTGATGGTATTATATATCTAGGGAATTTACTTAGAATAATCATATTATTCCAATACGAAACATGAAAACTTGTCGATGTGTTTCCGATGATTAAATTGTCCTAAATATCATTCCAATTTTGATGATATGTCTTTTATGGATATATGTTTCATTCCAATTTTGATGATTCAATGTTAAATCATGATTGAAACGGCAGTCTTTTCATTCCAATATGAAACATAGTATGGTTCTTGTGTAGAAACTATAAAGTTCATGTACTTTATTTATTAAAGATACTTGATTGTGATGCTTGCGTTACATTTTTGCTAAGCTAATTATGAATTGTACTAAGTTCTTTTGTGGAACTAGATACTTTGTGAAATTCGTTGGAATTCTTAAAGATGTGTCTCTTGATATTCTTGTTTTCTATAAGCTAGCAAAGATAAAGGAGTTGAATCTGTCAACATAGATTTCAAAAAATAATAATTTGCTCAAAATGGAGGAGTAAACATAAAGCAGTGTGCAAGGATAAAGTTTCAGTTTATTTCTTTCGAGAATAAATCAGTCACTTGCTTAGTAAAACTTCTGTTGAGTTTAAGACTCTTGTGTTCATGAGCTTAAAACTCATATTTTGTTCTTGAAATTTATTTGCTTTGTTTGATTTTGAAACTATGACAGATTATTCCAGTTGGTTTAGTCTTTGTGAACTATTCTGAATTGGATATGGTTTGGAACTAGTTAATTATATTGGTTCAGTCTTGATTGAACTATTCGGTTTTATAATTCTATTGGTTCTTACGAAACTATACCTTTATGATGCTTTTCTTTTATGGACTGCTATCAGCCAGTCAGTTTTATATTGAACTGATGAGATAATCCTGTACTTTATATATTGAGAATATAGGAGGAGATTGTTGGATATATTGGTATATTCTCTCTATATAAATATTGCATGCGCATATGAGTAACACGTGTAATGAATGTACAATTGATTGGATATTGGAACGCGGATTTGTGGGCTTATAACCCGATACCCAAACCAGTATTTAGGAATAAATACTGGCTTGTGATAGCAGTCTAGGTATTCCAATCTTGATACCTAGGGTGAATATCTCAAGCAACTTAGATCTAAGATATTAACCCTAATTCCCAATTGTTAATTTCTCACAAAACCTAACAATTATGATACGGTGCACTGAATTGTTGTAAGTTTACATATAAATGATACGCTACAGTACAACTGAAGAGAATGGTCACACAATCATGTAACCACACAAGTAGTATGGAGAACAAAGAAACAGCATAATCTTAAAACAACAGGTGCATCATATCAGAATCATGTGAACACCACCAAAATTACTATGAACAATATGATCATACGCACTAATAAATCTTAAAAACATATATTACGAAGTATACATATATACATACATACATATATATATAGAGAGAGAGAGAGAGAGAGAGCCTTTTGAGGTTGCAAATTTTCCACTGTCTCAGCTCCTCTAGTTCAAATTTCATTTAGACTGGGTGGTGCAAAATCAAATGGTGCAGTTTCTCTCCTCATTACCATGATCATGATTATGGCAGCCATTTCCATCTTCAATGGTTGGTTGATTGATCACAACAATTTCTTTGTTCTTACCCCATAAAAAACAATATAGGCCTCCAACCATTATCATTCCACCAATCAAACTGCATTCACAATCTTAATCAAATATTGAGGTAGCATAGCCATTTCTACTAGTGTAATTTGAGAATGAATTTGTGCATGCATGGTTTGGAGGGCTATTTATGTGAGCAGTATCAGCAATCTATACAAAATTTCCTTCATATTTTCTTGTATCTATATACCTATTTTGGGCATTTCATTACTGAAGAATAAATAAAATAAGAGTAGAAAAATATATTTTATACTTTAATAATATAATACTTGGCTCTACGTTATAGTTTAGTTTTTCACTTTTTACATAATTTATTTGAACAAAAGAGACGGAATTTTTTAGGTCCTTCATTTAATAAGACACATTAGCATTTCAAATACATTCAAAACCCTTCATATTTCAAATTCACAAAAAATGGGGGAGTTCCCGTAATAAATTTGGGTATAGAGATAGGATCCAAAATAATTTTTTAAAGCAAATAACAAAAGAATCTTTTAAAATAAAATTAGTGTAAAATGGGGGACATGAAATAATTTTTTTATCATTCATAAAAATTAAAATTGATCTCATAAAGTCCAATTTCCTGCTTTTCTTCTTTTTTGGCCGGTATGATGCCAGTCTGATATTGATTATCTAAGAGAGTGAAGGACATAATCTAACCTTCCGAGATGAATCATATTCCCTAGGATAAAGAAGGAGGCAAATATTGTGAAGAGAAGAGCTAATGGCCAGAACATGGATAGGAAAACAGGGCCTTTCTTCTCTATCACCCAAGTCTGAAGGTAGAATGTCAAGCCAGTTGTAAAAAAACCCTGTCATGCACCAAAATCCTTAATTACTCACTAGTGATCAGTAGTGCAGTTTATTTAGAATTAGATTTTTATTTTATTTTTTTACCAAAAATAAAGCATTAAAACAGTCAATATAAATACTTACACTATATACAATTGCTAGCAGGCCAACATTAAAACTCAACTTCCACCTCGAAATGTCTCTCTGAAAAGCCAAAGCCACAAAAAATGACTGGACTGTGCTAAAGATACTTTGGTAAGTATTCAAGAGAAGCTTCGAAGGGTACTCTTTTAACAGCATCCCCTAATTAAAATTAATAAAAGAATTAACGATTCATGCATATAAATAAAACAAGACATTATTAAGTGGAGAAATTCGATTAAAATTGTGATCTACCTGTAAAACAAGCCAAAGGGAAAATACTAAATTTGCTGCAATCACAAGAACTGTTCCAATAATCCACTTTGCCTTCGGTGTTGTACGATGAGTGGGAAGTCTTGTTTTATTGTGATTCAAGAGGGGCTGATGATTAGTGAAATTCAGGTGAGGCCCAACATAGAAGCAAAGTGTCATAACCCCAGAAAAACATAGTGCCACTCCAATCACCTTTGCTATGCCAGAGGGACTCTTCAAATTCACAGTCTCCATCCTAAACAAGGCCAATTCAGACTGGAATTGAATCTTAGAGCACTTGATCAAGTAAGAATGAAAAGTTTTACCATCTATACATGCAAGTGTGAATATTACTATTAATTTTTCATTAATTCTTTGAAACTTTTTAGGGTAAATTATTGTAAACTACCATGAACTAGTTTTACATTTTTTTGCTTTATTATCTTGAACTTGCTTTATTTGGGCATGTTTACCATGTTGTTGTTTTTTCCTACTTTACTACATGAACTTGTTTTACTTTTGTACTTTACTGCCATGATATACAGTAGTAAGTAGAAAAGCAAAACAAGTTCTTGGTAGTTGGCAATAAATTAAAAATTCATGTAAAGTGCAATAGAGCAAGCTCACGTAAAAAGAAAAAGCAAAATAATTTCATGGTAGCTTATTATGATATAGCAACTTGTTGTCTACTTAGGAAAACAAACAAATATAGCTATAAACTAAATATGGGAGACATGAATGAATGTACCTTAGTAAAAGGGCCCAAAAGAAGGTGATAACAGGGATTGAGTTCAATGCTGCAGAAGAAATCATTGGCGAAGTATAATCCAAACCAAGGGAGTACATATTCAAGAATAACGTCACCCTGTATTATAATTTTCAAGGAGATTAATATTAATAAATCGGTTTTTCAAACAAACTTTACTTTGTACTAATGAATTTGCAGAAATCAGGCTATGGTAATATTTATACCCTACTAATGCAAGTACGAATAACTTGATTAATACTGAGAGAGGCAGAGGTGGAGCAGTTTTCCTGTCAGAAACAAAAGAATTAGTATGAAAAAAGTTAAAGATAATGAAAAGCATATCATAAATACTGAAAATGATTAGTAATATCCATATCCATATAGTTTGTATAGCTAACATCTAGGACTAAGTGGACAAACAAGAAAGTTAATTTTAAAATAGGGTTACAGAAAAGTTTCGCTATTATCATCTCTTATTGAAACAATTTCTCTGTTTTACATATGGTTTCAGTCTCTGTACGAAAATTTTAGTTTATGCTTATGAAAAAAGATCAGTCAAAAGTAAAAGGAGTATGGAACTAATTTTCCATTTTTATATTCAAAATTATTACTTACAATTTTTGTTGCAACATTTGCAGGTGTCGGTTGATATATGCATTTAAGTTTATAAAAAAGTTGATTAGCAGAAAAAAAATAACGTTTAAATGAATATAAAAAAAAATAGTTAACAAAAAGTGTGTAGTGAAAATAGTTTTGCACTAGGTCCTTTCCTTTCTTTTCAGCCCTAGCCTTCAAGCCCACTTAGCCTATTAGTTTCGGAACTCATACAAGATAGCATATGAGGTGAATGTAAGACGGGACAAAAATCATGGGATGTAACTCACACTCCATTTCGGGACGATATTAAAGGTTTGGAGATATATATATATATATATATATATATATATATATATATATAGAGAGAGAGAGAGAGACAGTCCCCTTCCATTGTGCACTAGTAATGGTGTGCACTCTGTGTGTACTCGGCCTTCGGGCTTTCATATCGACGATCTGAACCGTTCACATTGATCTACACATCTAATAGTCTAAATATGTAAAATCAAGTTATTTGAAATTCATTTGCCCATGCATCATGTCATTATTAAAAAAACGATATTCAGCCATACAATTTTGTAACACTTCAATGTATGGGCAAATGAATTTCAAATGACTTGATTTTACATATGTAGACTAATATAGATGTGTAAATCAATGTGAACGGTTCAGATCCACGATACGAAGGCCAAAAGGCCGAGTGCACACGAAGGCTAGTGCACAATGGAAGGGGGCTATATATAATCATCATGAAATTTAAAGACAGTAATCCCTAGGTGTAAGCATAACTAGAGCTTAGGGAATAACTTCTTAATTATCGAGTCACTTAAACATTTTTAAAATCCAACTAGGATTAAAAAGTAACTCATAAAAAGTAGGTCAGAATTCCAAAATCTTGCTAATTATAATGCTTTTAGGGGCACCTAGCTAGGCACCTAAGAATAAACAAAATAAGCTTAAAAACAATTGGATGGCATATGTATATGTCACTCTGGCATTTGTATCTTGATGTATACTAATGCCCCCTACTGACCCTTATGCCTATACAATATCCTATCTGAACATGATCATATGATTTTATTTTATTTTCATTTTTCTGTGAAGTATGAGGTAGAGAGATTGGAAAACAATAATATACCAAGATATCAATCAACAACAAAGATCATATTAATCATGACTACAATTAGAATATATGATTGTTCTCTTCAACAAATTGAAACTAAGAAGAACCAGAAGCTAATCATTTAGTATATAGAAGAAAAATATTCCAGGATGATAGTAGGATTTTCCTTTTCTGGGAACCCGGCAAAAAATGAAAGTAGGATTTTCTTTTTCTCTGAATTAGGAGAAGAAAGAAAGGTTAGAGAAGAACAATACTTATCGAGATCAATCAGCTAAAAAATATCATCTTAACCATGACTACTATTACTATATATATTATTATATATTACCTTTCAAATAACAAGAACAAGAAGGTAATCGTTTAGTATCTATACCTTTCAAAAAAGATAGCGAGGGGTACGAACAAAATGGAGGCAGCTAACTGTCGATAGAATATGTAAACGAAAGTACTCATGCCCTCATTAAATGCAGCCTTGTTGAGTATGTACATGCCCGCAAAAACCAACTGAATAAATACAGCCATCGCATATGGCTTCTTATCATCCATGTCCAACTCGAAGAAGAATTAAATCCGGATAATTAAACTAACTACTCAACTAACTTAAAAGATACTCAGAGCTCAAGTCCTAACTAAGTTAACTATAGGATCCCTAGCTATATATAGGATAATACAAGCCCTAATAACCACTTTAAAAAGAAGTTCACGAATTTTTGAAGTGTGCACCAATCGTTTGGGAATGCAAGAATGGTTCACCAATCGTTTGATACGATTTTCTAAAAGCAAACATGTGGAATAAAGTTATGTTCTGAATGCACAATCTCTAATATTATAATGGCATAGTTGCGGTTGTGTAATTTGTAGACAACCCAACGTACGTGCATCGTCCATGCAAATCAAATCTGCCAATTTAAATCCCCAACTTAAGGAAAAGAACGTGCATCACACGTGTAGATTAAATCTCCCAATTTGGTAGAATATAAATTGTACTTTATAGGGTTAATTTGTGAAAGTAGAAGCTTAAGAGAGAAAAATATGCATTGCGATACTAGTATGTTATTATTTAAAGGTTATATATAACAGGTGATTTATACAAAGGGAATTATATTGCAAATGTGATAGAAAAAGAATATCAGGTTAGAGAGAAAGAATAGAACCGAATAGAGAAAGAGAACAAAAGAAAGTGGAGGCAATCATGATGGTTGGCATCATGGAGAAGGGTTTTTTTTAAAAATCATAAACAGTGGGTGGTAGCCCACCGCGCTTCGTTAAAAAGATTTTAATAAAACAACAACCAAGAAAAGGAAATGATGTTCATGATTCCCAACAAGTGGGCCATGAGCCCCATTCCCCAACAAAAGAGAGAGCCCATCCCATACAAGATAGCTTTCTACCCAAAAACCAGAGTAATTACAAAAATTACAGCAAGATTCGATCAACCAAGCCACCAAATCCTTAAAAAGCTCAAGCCTGGCTTGAGTTGCCGCATCCTCCACATGCCGATCTCTCCTCCTGATGTAAAACTAACTCTAAAATAGGGAATTTCCAAGATTCTTAATGGATTAATTTTACCAACACGTAGGTGCGGATCAAAGTTGGAAATTTTAAACAATTAATTAGTTGGATGGATTTTCAAGAACTGAATCACGTTAACAATCCCAATTAATAATTCACTCTACGATCAATAATTAAATCCCTAAGTGTTCTTAGCAAGTAAAAAATTCAATATTGATTCGTACTCTAATTAAGCATGTGGAACACTCAATCTCAATTATTTTTGTGGACGACAGGCAAATCAGATAATATAATAGATAATAGAGCAGTAGAACACAAATATTCAAAAGTGGAAAGAGTATACCGAGGGTTCGAAGAACAATTGGGACGACCGAAGAAGAAGCCCCTGTTGAAGGGATGGGCCACTGGATCTGGCAATGGTTGGAGTTGCTTCAGGCGGAACTGACGGCGGCCGGGAGAGGGGCCAGGGGGCGGCGCAAGGGGACGCGACTGCTTGGCGTCGCTGAAGCCTCACGATGTTCGGCGACGCGGCTAGCGTTGCTAGCTGTGGTTGCGTCGGGCTGCAAATGGTTAGGTGGGGGTTGCGGAGTGAGGTCGACGATGGAGAAGATGAGTTCGGAAGGAGGGTTAGGGTTTTGAACTGGGGTAGATGAAGACTGGTTGAAGGAGAAGATTTTGGAAATTTGGGGATTTAATTTGGGGTAGATTTTAGAGTTAATCACTAACCCTAAAATTGTATTAAGATTTATCACAAACCCTAATAATTTGGATCTCACTTGTATCACAGAGAGAGAGAGAGAGAAGAGCAAAAACTCAACACAATTTTTTTTAATCAAGAATGGCACATTTTCTCATTAATCTCAAGGCCTATAAATAGGCTCAAAATACATCTTGATACAAATCTCAAAATATTTTCAGAATCTCAAATACATAAAAAAAATTACATATGGCTATAATTGACAAAAACAAATATGGTACTGAAATAAAATCTAAACAGAATAGATGTCCTCATCATCTCCTCTGCTGTCCCCCCCCCCTCCCCCCTCTCATCAGAGTCTGCTTCAAAGGTCGAGGTACTGATATCCACATAGATTTCTTTCGTTTTCTTGGTTGGAGAAGGTTATATATATATATATAAGGCTGCAAACGAATCGAGCTATTCGCGAGCTATTCAGCTCGAGCTCGGTCAAAGCTCGCTTGAACCGAGCTCGAGCCGGGCTCGAACTCAAAACTGAGCTCGTTTCGTAAACGAGCAGAGCTCGAGCTTGGGTTTTTTTTTTTTTTTTTTTGGCTAAGCTCGCGAGCTATTCGGCTCGAATACGGTCAAAGCTCGGCTCGAACCGAGCTCAAGCTCAAAACTGAGCTCGTTTCGTAAACGAGCCGAGCTCGAACCTGAAGGTATTCGGCTCGGCTCGGCTCGATTGCAGCCCTATATATATATATATATATATAGACACACACACTCCATTATAAGAACAACAAGCTAACAATTAATTTACCATGGCTACCTTCCAAAAAAGATAGCAAAGGAAAAGGGTACTGATATGGCTAAAAATAGGGTTAAATCGGAACCGTCCAAATCAGGCACGAATCTTGAAGCCCAGGGGTAAAACAGTAATTTCACCCCCCCAAAGGGTCTGAAGCGGGTACGGGTTTTCTTTCTCGGAGACCCACTAACCCGCGAACGGATCCATCTCAACTAGGTGCGGGTCTCAACCCGCAGCAAACCCGGTCCAGAAAGGATAGGATTAGGGTTTCTGATTAAATCCTAATCAACGGCCCTGATTCATGTCTATCCTTTCACTGGGAATTAGGGATTACATTCCTTATCTAACCACAGGGATTACATTCCTAATCTAATCTCAGCGGCGCCTATAAATACCCCCCATCCATCTCCATTAAGAGGTAATCAATCTTTTGCCAGTTTTTACGCTCTTTCATAATCTTTCCTGATTACTGACTTGAGCGTCAGGAGGGTGCGTCGCCGGAAACAACCCCGGTGTCTCGCACTTTTTGCAGGTGTACGGCAGGAGTCAGCGTCAAACTCCGACGGAACAGGTATACAGGTTTGCTATTCAATTTTCCTAAGAATCCACAAATACTATCTGTTTACCCCCACACCAGATTTAGCGGCAACAGATTGGCGCCGTCTGTGAGAAACTAACGAATAGCAACCTCCCCTCTTCCCGTTGGTCAGATCTTCTCCAGCCATGCCTCCTAGGAAAGCCAGATCAAGAAGGTCCAACCGAGGACCCAACCCCGATCAGCAACAAGACATTCCCATCCAACCCGCTCCGCAGCAAGGGCAACTCCTCCTCCACGGAAGACCCACTCCAACAGGACCTACCTCCTCCTCAGAACCAACAACCTCCTAAAGGTCCCAATCCGCAGAAACAGCCTCTCCATCCGGACCACGTCTCCATCCACAACGCCTCTTCGGACTCTATGGCCTCCCATAATCCCCGAGCTTCCGACCTCCGCAACACCATCCTCAATCGGCAGAAGGATGAGGATCTTCGCCGCCGTCTAGATGAAAAGCGGGCCCGAGAGGGAGCCTCCCGCCAACACCGTCCAGATGAGCGATCTCCTCACCGCCGAGACAACAGAAGGTCCCCTATCCGAAGGGGGCGGGGAGAGTCCCCCAAGCATCACAGGAGAAGACCCCTTTCCCCTGCCGGTCGGCACCATCATAGGAACGATGAGGACACCCATCATCCGTGCCGAGTTCCAGCAGTTTCAAGCAACCGTCCTACAAGCTCTCAATCTCCGTCCCAACACCAATGCTCCCAAGATCCCCTCTCCTCCTCCGGTCCGAAGTCCTCGCCGACGGTCCCCATCTCCTCCTCCAGCTCCCAGCAACTCCCAGGCATGTGCAAAGTCCTCGCCGCTCCAGGAGCTACCGTCGTCGTAGCCCCCGCTCTCCCTCGTACGGAGACGAGTCTAGAGGCTCGGCTGATTACCGTCGAAGGGATGACGTTGTATACCGCCGTCTCCATGAGATGGAGAGACGCTTGGGTCAATTAGACCGAGAAGAAGAGCTTAGAGGAAGGACTCTTCGTCCTAGCAGACCTCCTTTTTCCCGAACCATAATGGATGCACCCGTACCAATCGGCTTCAAGCCTCCTCAATTTGAGACCTACTCCGGGGAGACTGACCCCGTCGATCACATCGAAAGCTTCAAGACCCTAATGCTCATCCATCAAGCGTCCGATGCTCTACTCTGTAAAACCTTCCCCGCAACTCTCAAGGGTCCAGCTCGAGAATGGTACTCTCGCCTTGCCTCATCCTCAATATTCTCCTTCGAGCAATTCGAGACCCTCTTCGTCACCCATTTTGTAAGTAGTCGTAGAATTGAGAAGACCAGCATCTCGCTACTGTACCTCCACCAGAAGAAGGGAGAGAAGTTGAGAGACTATGTGAAGAGGTTCACAGCTGAAGCCAGGTCCATAGCATCCCTCGACCAGTCGGTCGCTGCAGCAGCATTTCAATCCAATGTCCTCAATCCCAACCTCCGCTCCTCCCTCGCCAAGAAGCCCCCATAGAACTTCTCTGACCTCCTCCTCCGAAGTGAAAAGTATATTCGGGCCGAAGAAGCCGAGCACCGCCCCAACTTGGAGGGGTCTTCCTCCGGGTTTAAGAGAAAGAAAACAGAAGAGGAAGGAGCCAAGAAGCTCCAGAAGGATAATGCCGGCCAGCGCCGACCTCCCCCCAGATTCGAGAAATTTACTTCTCTCACCACCAATGTCTCTACCATTCTGATGGAAGTTAGGAAGGAAGAGATCATACCCCCTGCTCCGAGGATGAACACCCCCGCCAAGAAAAGGGATAAAAGAAGTGGTGCCGTTATCACCGGGACCATGGCCACGACACCAATGATTGTCGGGCTTTGAAGAATGAGATAGAAGCCCTTATCTAGAGGGGGGCAGCTGACCAGATTCGTGAGAAATGACCGAGCCGACCTTCCACCCCGCCTCGAGGGGCTAATAAGCGCCCGGAACGCGATGAAACGCCCGACTTCGAAGAGGAGCGTGTCCTACACCTCATTCATGGGGGCCCAATGGGGGAGCTCCTCAAACTCCTATCGAAAGACATTTATAAGAGAAGTCAATTCGGTCCGCACCACCCCTCCTCCCAAAGGCCTCGGAGTGCCCGTCACATTCTCAGACGAAGATCTTGAAGGTGTCCGCACCCCCCACTGTGACGCACTCGTCATCAACCTCCACATGGCGAACTTCCAAGTGGAGAGGATCCTAGTGGACAATGGCAGCTCCGTTAACATCCTCTTCCTCGCCGCTTTTAAAGGCCCCAAACTCTCCCGAGATAGACTCAAGCCCGCCGGCTACACGCTCCATGGGTTCACGGGAGTGCCAGTGACTATCGAAGGGGTGATCACCCTCGACGTAACCGCGGGCAAGACTCCTACTACCCGAACGGAGTCGATGGATTTTATGGTTGTGGATGTCCCTGCAACTTACAAAGTCATCCTAGGCCGACCCGGCCTAGCAGCTCTAGAAGCCGTTCCTTCGGCGTACCATCTCAAGATGAAATTCCCCACCCGGGCCGGAGTAGGGAAAGTAAGGGACAATCAGGAAACGGCCCGCAAATGCTACATGACCTCTATCCTCGGTCCAGTCCTCTCCCTAGAAACTCTGGAAATCCCCCAAGACGCTGCCCGGCCAACGTCCGAGCCGGTGGATGAATTTGAGGAAGTGCACTTCTCTGAGCAGGATCCTACTCGAAAGTTCTTTGTTAGCAAGACCCTCCCATCCGCCCTATGCTCAGACATAGTCCAGTGCATCCGAAGGAACCGTGACCTCTTCGCTTGGTCAGCTGCAGACATGCCCGGAATTTCTGAAGAGCTCTTGGTCCACCGCCTCAGCGTTGTTCGGGGTCCAAACCGGTTCAACAGAAGAGGCGCAAGTTCGCCCCCGAGCGCCAGTTAGCTATAAAAGAGGAGGTGGACAAGCTCTTAAAGGTCCCGGTTCATACAAGAGGTGAACTATCACGAGTGGTTGTCGAATGTAGTAATGGTGAAGAAGTCTAACGGGACTTGGAGGATTTGTATCGATTTTACCGATCTCAACAAGGCTTGCCCCAAAGATCCCTTCCCTCTTCCGAGTATTGACACTTTGATTGATGCCACCTCGGGACATGAACTCCTCAGCTTCATGGACGCCTTCTCAGGCTACAACCAGATCCGGATGTTCCCCCCAGATATCTCGAAGACATCATTTGTGACCGATCAGGGCCTCTATTGCTACAGGGTTATGCCCTTCGGTCTGAAGAATGCAGGCGCAACATATCAACGCCTTGTCAACAAGGTTTTCCAAGCTCAAATCGGCCATAATATGGAGGTATATGTTGACGACATGCTTGTAAAAAGCATCCGAGGTGCCGATCATGTGACCGACCTCCAAGAGGCGTTTGATGTTCTGAGAAAGCACGACATGAGACTCAATCCGAACAAGTGCGCGTTTGGAGTCTCGTCAGGAAAGTTCCTCGGCTTCATGGTTAGCCAACGAGGAATTGAAGCAAACCCTGAGAAAATCAAGGCCATATTAGACATGGCCCCTCCCAAGAATGTTAAGGAAGTTCAGAGGTTAACGGGCCGCCTAGCCGCCATAGGGCGCTTTCTCTCGAAGTCCGGGGAGAAATGTCTCCCCTTCTTCAAGGCCCTCAGAGGGGCTAAAGGTTTCGAATGAGGTCAACAGCAACAGGAGTCGTTCGACCAGCTCAAGGCTTACCTCGTCAATCCTTCCCTCCTCAGCAAACCAATTCCTGGCGAACCCCTCTACCTCTACCTGGCAGCCTCCGAACAGACCCTCAGTGCTGTTTTAGTGAGGGAGGAAGACCGGGCTCAGAAGCCCATCTACTATGTGAGCAAGGTACTTCGGGATGCCGAGCTCCGCTATCCGAGAATAGAAAAGATGGCTTATGCCCTGGTGATGGCCGCAAGAAAGCTTCGCCCGTATTTTCAGTCCCATTCGGTGGTCGTCCTTACCGACCAACCGCTAAAGTAGGTTCTCCACAAGCCAGAGACCTCGGGTCGCCTTATGAAGTGGTCTGTCGAGCTGAGCCAGCATGATATAACCTATCAGCCTCGGACCGCGATCAAGGCTCAGGCCCTAGCAGAATTCATAGTTGAAAGTACAATCCCCGAGTATAGCCAAGCAATGAAGGGGCCACCTGTCTGGTCAGTCTATGTGGACGGATCCTCCTGTAACGAGGGAAGCGGAGCCGGAGTCATTCTGGCAGGCCCAGATGACTTCATCCTCCAATACTCACTCCGTATCAACTTCAAGGCCTCGAACAACGAAGTAGAATACGAGGCACTCATAGCCGGCCTTGGAATGGCGCGAAACGCAGGGGCGCAATGCCTCCGGATCTTTAGCGACTCTCAGCTAGTCGTAAATCAGGCCCTCGGCGAGTATGAAGCACGTGATGACAGGATGGTCAAATACTTAGCCAAGGTCAGGAGCCTCATGGCACTGTTTGAGGAAGCCCTCATCCAACGAATACCCCGAGAAGAAAATGCTCAGGCTGACGCCCTCTCCAAACTAGCCTCTTCCTCCCTTCAAGGTCTCGAGCAGACCGTCTTGATAGAGATTCTCCTGAAGCCAAGTATAGAGGATGAAACTTCCGACTCTATAGAGTCGCTGCCTGTCCTACTTGAAGATAACTGGATGAAACCCCTCGTCGGATTCTTAAGGGACGGCTCCTCCCTGAGGATCCCAAGGAAGCTCGAAGAGTGAGAACCCGAGCCGAGCGTTACACACTGATCGGAGGCATCCTATATAAACGCTCTTTCACACAGGTAGACGGCAGACCGTACCTGAGATGCCTCTCCCCCGGGCAAGCTGACTACGCCCTGCAAGAACTTCATGAGGACATTGGCGGGGCACATTCGGGGTCCAGAGCTCTGGCCCGCAAAGTGTTGAATTACGGATATTTCTGGCCCACTCTCCTACGAGACGCCGAACGGCACGTTCGGCAATGCAGCTCCTGTCAGAAGTACTCCGACATCCGATGCCTCCCACAAGCTCCACTCACTTCCCTATCAAGTCCAATCCCCTTTGCAATGTGGGGGATGGATTTACTAGGGCTATTTCCACCAGCTCCCGGACAGTTCAAATTCTTGGTCGTGGCGATCGACTTCTCAAAATGGATAGAGGCCGAGCCCTTGGCCACGATCATCGAGAACAAGGTTGTTCAGTTCTTCTGGAAGAGCGTGATCTGCCGATTCGGCGTCTCCCGGGTCCTGATAACAGACAACGGAACTCAGTTCACCGGGGCTGCCTTCCGAGCTCTTTGCGAAGATCTTGCCATCCAACACCGGTTCTCCTCCGTTTCTCATCCCCAGTCGAATGGCCAAGCCGAAAATGCTAACCGATAGATCCTCTCAGGCATTAAGAAGAGGTTGGATAAATGTTCCAAAGGCTTATGGGTCGATCTGCTTCCCAACGTGCTGTGGAACTACCGCACCACAAAACGGACCCCCACAGGAGATAGCCCATTTAATCTCACCTATGGGTCCGAAGCCATCATCCCCCTAGAAGTAGGAATACCCTCTCCTCGTCTAATAGCTTATGAAGAAGAGCAAAATGCCAGAGAGCTCCGAGCAAATCTAGACCTGATAGATGAGATCCGAAAAAGAGCCGTCATTCGTCAACAAAGCTACCGAAGAAGGATCGAGTTGGCATACAACAAGAGAGTCCGCCCCACGGACCTCAAAGAAGGGGACCTGGTCCTCAGAAAGTTAGCCATCTCATTCCCAGGTCAGAAGAGCAAATTGGCCCCAAATTGGGAGGGACCCTATAAGATCGCAAAAGTGGTTCGGCCCGGCACATACAGACTAGAAGATCTTGAAGGCAGGGAGATCCCCAGGACTTGGAATGCCGACCATCTCTTAAAATACCAAGAGAGGGCACCAACGACTCTCTAAGTATTTTGGGGTGTCGAACCGTTCCACTCCTATTACTTGTAATGTTTTTCTTTTATTTCTCTCTTGTAATAACGGCTCGCAACTTTAGAAGTAGCCGACCATTAGTCAATAAAGAAAGCTTTTTCATATTTTACTTGTAAAAATTGTTTATAACTCTCTGCCTTTGCTCTTCACTCTAATGATGGTTCGGAGTCCAACACTTGGCTCGATTCTACTTCGCAAGTTCGCTCGTAAGCGAGCTAGAAGTAGGTCGCCATTCGGAACTGCACCCACAATCGTTGAACAACTCTACCGATGGTTCGGAGTCCAACACTTGGCTCGATTCTACTTCGCAAGTTCGCTTCTAAGCGAGCTAGAAGTAGTTCGCCATTCGGAATTGCTCCCACAACCGTTGAACTACTCTAACGATAGTTCAGAGCCCAACACTTGGCTCGATTCTACTTCGCAAGTTCGCTCGTAAGCGAGCTAGAAGTAGGTCGTCATTCGGAACTGCTCCCACAACCGTTGAACAACTCTACCGATGGTTCGGAGTAAAACACTTGGCTCGATTCTACTTCGCAAGTTCGCTCGTGAGCGAGCTAGAAATAGGTCGCCATTCGGAACTGCTCCCACAACCGTCGAGCAACTCTAACGGTGGTTCGGAGTCCAACGTTCGGCTCGACTGCGCTCACTCAATACCCCGAGCCGAGCAGACGAGGAACCGACCCCCACATATGGAGAAAAATTTCGCCGAACCAATTTCATCGTTAGATCATCTCAAAATGCGTACTAGAACGTGATGAACAGATCAGATCGTGCCACATATCCACAAAACGACAAGATAGTGTTTTTTGGGAATTCGTGCCCTCCACCTTGTGATGCGTGCCACGATCATGATCGACCGTCTAGATTGAGCCACGTGGGCTGCGTTTGAAATCCGAGCTATTGCACCGCGGAAGTGCAAAGTCGCCTCGGAATACTCCGAGCAAAAAACTAAAGTTCCGCAGCTAAAACACTCGAAGAAGATAACTATGGGTCCTTATGGTTCAGTTTCGAGAGTAAGGCAACTACGGCACAACAATGAGCAAAGCAACTTCAATTTTATTGAAACAACGTGATAAATTTACAAGGCAAAGAGCTACAGCGAAAAAACGACTTGACAAATTTACAAGGTACGTCATTACAACAAGGAAAACGACTTGTTTAGCGCCTCCTCAGAATAGGAACGTTCTGATTCAGAGACACTCGGGGTTTTCGTTTCTTCACCTCCGAGCTCGTCTCTAGGCCGACGAATTGGGACGCCTCTTCGCTACTAAGCCTAACGGTGGCCCCGACCGAGGCTCCGCTCAAGCTAACAGCTACTCTGCTTTGTGCGTCGGCTGCGGACTGACCAATGACGGGATGACGAGTCGCGAGCTCGTAAAAGGTGATACCTCGCTCCCTCTCATCGCGAGTGCACGAGGTGCTGCGGACATTAGCCCTCACGGGCTGAGGCTTTAGACGAGCCACCTCCTCCTTAAGCTCAACGATCCTATCTTTCAGGGTGTCGTCCTTAACCATTATCTTGAATCGAGGGAGTTTCGCCGAACCGAGGTATTCAGCGCTGTCGGATATAATGCGACGTAAGTTAGTCACCTCGATGCTCTTGTCGACCGTGACCCTTTGTAGCTGCTCGACCTTCTTCGCGAGCTCATCTCGCTCGGCCAGCACCGAGGCTAGCTCTGCCTCCTTCGCCGAGAGCTCCTCCTCGACTATACGGAGATGGTGCACCTCGGCCAGCAGCTCGCTGTTCTTCTTCTCCACGTTGAACAGCACCCTCCTGATTAGGTCAATTTCACCCTCGAGGCGTGCCTCGCGAGATTGCTTAAACAGCTCGGCACGACGCCGAGCTGCTACGGTATTTGGGGCATGTTCGAGCATCTGAAAGACGAACACATTATATTCAAAGACTAAGAATCCGAGCCAAATACTTGAGACAAATTTGAAGAAACAATCTTATTCATAAAAGAAGAGGCGGTGGCCAGTCCGCAAAAAGGCTTACATTTTGGGGAAAAAAGAAAAAAAAAGACGAGGGGATCAGGGGTCCACCTGCGTCGTCGCCTCGACCACAGGCGCCTCGTTGGACGGCCCCTCGTTTCCCGTCGCCCCGGTCTGAGCCACCTCCTCCTCTTCCCCTTCATTCTCTTCCTCGTCACCTTCGCCTACCTCCTCCTCGCCATCTGATGGGGATCCAGGCCACAGCCTGTAGCCGACCCGCTGAAAGCCGGGGACGCGGTCCTGAACATGGTTGAGCGCCCTCTGGTAGGACTTCTCCATGTTCGAGGTCATATGCGCCTTCGCTTCGGCCTCGGCCTCGACCTCGACCCTGATCTTCGTCGCCAAGGCGTCCTTCTCCGCCTTCGTCTCCGCCAGAGCGTTAGCCGATGCCGCCAGCTCCTCGGCAGCCTTAGTGACCTTGGCGACCTCTTCGGCGAGCCGCCCCTTAGTCTGCTCCAGGTCTGCCTCAAGGTCGGCGACCCGGACCTCTAAGCCCTCGGCTCGTCTCTGCTCCGCTTCGAGCTGCCGAACCGCCTTCACCTTGTCCGCCCTGTCCTTATCACTGGCAGCCTTCAACTCCTTCTCCTGTGCGGCGAACGCTTCAAGGAGATGGTTGAAGTGACAAGTAGTCTGCCGAAACAAAAAGATGGTAAGAAAAAAGTGAGAGCCGAACGGCAGACTTAAAGAAATTTGGCAGAAGAAGTGAACGCAACTTACCGATACGAGCAACCGAGCGATCTCATAGGAATCGTCGCCGACTGTCCCCGCCTTCAGCGCGACTCGATCCTTCGGGGTCGCCAAGTGCTTGACGGCCTGCATGGACATCTGCGAGTTTCCGAGGAAGCCATCGTGCTTCTTGACTCACCAGTCCGGGACGAACAGCTGCTTATGCTGCTCGGTCAAGATAACCTCGGCCTCGGCGGTCAATGGCGGAGCCTGAAGTGACAATGCCGCCGAGACGTCGAAGGCCTCACCGACCGTGGTAGAAGCAACAGGGGCCGAGGGCTCGGCGACAACAACCACCATTGGCGAGGGGACCTCAGCGACGGGGGGAGGCGGAACAACTGCCGAAGCAACCTTGGGGGGCCGACTTGACGAGGCGGTCGCGCTCGGCCTCTTCCTCTTCCTTCCATCGGCAACCTTACCCCTCCCGTTCATCATGGCCAGGAAGTCCATCTTCGGCGCTTCTGTACCAAACAACAGACAAGTTGAAAGTTAGTGAAACGAGCTAAAAACTTAGAAAAAAAATAGTGCGAGATGCCAGGAGCGTACTCGGGTCGATTGGACTAAAGCCTGACCCGTGTAGCACCTCCTCGGTCATCTCCCTCCAGCTCAACATCGGGAGGGCCATGATCTTCCCAACCACTTCCTCCTCGGCTGCAGTCAGTTCCGGGTCGGCCCTCGCGAACTTTGGCACCTCTACTTTCCACCGACTCGGAACTTGCAGCATCGAGGCCCCCCTCAAGATGAAGAACTTCTCCTTCCAGCCTTTGATCGAGTCTGGGTTTTCTATTATCCGAACCCCTTTCCTCGGCGCCAGGTAATACCGATGTTCGGTCTTATGCATTCGGTGAATCCGATACATGCTCCGGAAGATCGTTAGGTCTGGTTCGACCTCGGCGTTACGGCACTGCAGCAAGTAGGCATTCACATGGCGCCAGGTGTTCGGCATGAATTGGGTCGGCGCAAGACAGTACCACCCGGGGACCTGAAGAATGAAAGGGTGCAGGGGAAAGCGCAGTCCGGCGTTTAGCGAGTCGTAGTCGAACATACACATATCCGACGACGACAGTTTGGAGTTCGCTTGCATCCCAGGGCCGGGGAGAATTAGCTTGTACTCCGGAGGGATGGCGAACCCTTTCCTGATCCGGAGCAGGTCCTTCTCGGATAGCACCGATCCAATCTCGTCCGCCTCGGTAGTCAGAACCGGATTGCTCTCCTCGTAAACCTCCGACCGACCTATGATTGCCTTCTTCATGAGGTCGCCCTCGTATTGCCTGACCCCAGCGTGCCCGGACAGTACACAAGGGTACCGGCCCGTCTCAGGGGCTTGCCTCGGATTCTCCACAATCTCCTCAACTACGGGAGATTGGGCCACTGCCCTCTTCTTCTTCTTCCTCGCCTCGGCCACGGATGGCTCGGCCACCTGCTTTCCCTTCCTTCGGATCTCCATCTACCTCCTCTCCTCGGCACCACTATCGCCCGAGGACGAGGCCTCACTTCTCGAGTCTACCCTTGACATCTCTAGAAAAAGGCTAAGGCAAGAAAACTGATCTTGATGTGACGTGCACTTGAAGTGACGTTCGCGATCGGAATAAGTTCGCCGGAAATCGCCTGGCCCACGCGACAGCTAACAAAACCGCCCTGGAGTAAAAATCGCCGCTAGCAGAGAGCGCAGAGAGTAAAAGTGAAAGCTTGGAGTAAAAAGTAAGAAATGAGCTTGGGGGTGGGGGAGTAAGAACTTATAACCACAATGCGACGTTTGGGCTTCCTTGGGAATCTAAAAGCCCACTAAGAAGCCAAAGCGCCAAAGCGGAGAGTGGCGACGCTTCAAAACAACGACTCCTCAAGTCGCTTAAGTCCACGACTCGGCCACCAGTGTGCCAAGCCAAGCTACCGAACCGCTTGATCGAGCAACCGAGCTACTGAGTCGACTTCAAAACATCTAACTCCATACCTCGGCTAACAGTACCGAGCCTCCGAACCGAAGGGACGAGGAACCGAACCTCATATATGGAGAAAAATCCTTCCGAAGCTGAATCACCGTCGGATCTCTCCAAAATTCGTGTCAAAACGCGATGGACGGCTCAGATTGTGCCACGCCCACAAAACGACAAAATAACGTTTTCTCGTGATCTGAACCCTGTCCTCGTGATTCACGCAATGATGGACGCTCCAGATCTGACCACGTGTATCTTCCGAGCCGCTGGCCACCGGTCTGCCTAGCCAAGCTACCGAACAGCCTGGCTAAGCAGCCGAGCTACTGAGTCGAAGGGTGACGACGCTTCAAGTCCAGAATGCTTCAAAACGTCTAACTCCATACCTCGGCTAACAGTACCGAGCTGCCGAGCCGAGGGGACGAGGAACCGACCCTCGTATATGGAGAAAAATCTCACCGAGGCTGAATCACCGTCGGATCTCTCCAAAATTCGTGTCAAAACGCGATGGACGGCTCAGATTGTGCCACGCCCACAAAACGACAAAATAACGTTTTCTCGTGATCTGAACCCCGTCCTCGTGATTCACGCAATGATGGACGCTCCAGATTTGGCCACGTATACCTTCCGAGCTATGTGCCAAGCTGCCGAGCCGAGGGGATGAGGAACCGACCCTCGTATATGGAGAAAAAATCCGCCGACCCTTCTCAGCCATTGGATCTTGTCAAAAAACGCGCTCGTCGTGATGGACGGTCCAGATCTTGCCACGTTCGCTAAACGACAAGATAGCGCTTTTTGGGGATCCGCACTGAGATGGACGCTCAGGATCACGCCACGTAGTTCGGCTGATTCCGAGCTGGTGCCGAGCGGCCGAGCCGAGGGGATGAGGAACCGACCCTCGTATACGAAGAAACTATCTGCCGAGGAACGCGGATCGTCCGATCGCCCAGAAAATCGCGCTCAGCGCTGATAGAGGGCCCAGATCGCGCCACGCCATAAATCGGTATTAAAAATTAGTTTTTATTTATTTTAATCGTTTTATTTATTTAAAAATTGCGAAAAAATTACTAAAAATTCGGAAAAATTAACTAGAAATTCTAGAAAATAATTATAAATTCGGGGGAGTATTTTTGAGTCCCTGAACAAACAATTATTGCCTAGAATGTGTTGTTAAGACCCCCCGAACGACTGGTTAACACATCGCAAAATTAAATAAATAGTCCGAAAAAATAAATAAAAATCACCAGATATCCAGAGAAGCCCAAGAACAGCTTAGAGTACGAACAACTTGAAAAATCACCTCACTACCTCCTTCAAGATTCAAAACCTTCTGTTCGGACTCCGATACAACTCCACTAGCCATTAAAACAGTAAAACTACTCCTCAAAGACTGATCAAACTCAGTCTTTAGGAGTGGGGGGCTCATGATATGGCTAAAAATGGGGTTGAATCGGAACCGTCCAAATCAGGCACGAATCTTGAAGCCCAAGGGTAAAACGGTAATTTCATCCCCCAAGGGGTCTGAAGCGGGTACGGGTTTTCTTTCTTGGAGACCCACTAACCCGCGAACGGATCCATCTCAACTGGGTGTGGGTCTCAACCCGCAGCAAACCCGGTCCAGAAAGGATAGAATTAGGGTTTCTGATTAAATCCTAATCAACGGCCCTGATTCATGTCTATCCTTTCACTGGGAATTAGGGATTACATTTCTTATCTAACCATAGGGATTACATTCCTAATCTGATCCCAGCGGCGCCTATAAATACCCTCCATCCATCTCCATTAAGAGATAATCAATCTTTTGCCAGTTTTTACGCTCTTTCATAATCTTCTCTGATTACTGACTTGAGTGTCGGAGGGTGCGTCGCCGGGAACAGCCCCGGTGTCTCGCACTTTTTGCAGGTGTACGGCAGGAGTCAGCGTCAAACTCGACGGAACAGGTATACAGGTTTGCTATTCAGTTTTTCTAAGAATCCACAAATACTATCTGTTTGCCCCCACACCAGATTTAGCGGCAACAGGTACCAACAAAATGAAGGCATCTACTTGTCTATACTCAAACTCTCATCAAATGCAGCCTTGGTGAGAAAGTAATTGCCTGCATAAAGCAACTGAATAAATACGAGACTACCATATATGACTTTTTATCATCTACGTCAAACTCAAACAAGAAGAATTGAAGGATATATGACTTCTTATCATCCATGTCAAACTCGAACAAGAAGAATCGAAGGCTGATATTCAAACTTATTACTCCATCAATATAGATATTGAGAGCTTGAAGTCTGGCTAAGTTTACTAAGGATACCTAGCTATACTAGTATTTTTCACATGCGATGCACGTTTTGATAAGAGTTGGAGGATTTTCATGTGCAATATATGAGTTAAGAAATAGTTTTGGAGTTGGACGTGCGTTGCACGTAATTGAAAAAAAAATGAAGGAAAAGCTATAATTTGTACGTACAATACACGTGTTTATAAGTAAAATTTGAGTTGTACGTGCAACATGAGCATGTTTAGTGTTAAAAAAAATATTATAAAATTATTTTGCACGTGCGTTGTACGTTTTTAATAGGTGGCATTTTTTTACTTGTTCATTTTTGTTGTAATTAATGGGAGAGTTGAAGTTGTACGTACAACGTACGGGTTTATATGTTGACAAATGGCAACTCCAGCTCTCCCATTATAATATTAGAGATATAAGCTAATAGGCAGTCTTGAGAACCAGTTTGAACTTATTAAAATATCTGTGAGAAGATATTCCAATATAACTGAAGTGCACGAATTCTAAAGGTCAACAATGGAACAGGCAGTTTAAAGTGCATGTTGACTAGGAATTCGTTTTCAATAATAGAGTAGGAGATAGTCTCCTTAAAGCAAAGGGTTGGATGTTTTAAAGTGGAAAATATGTTATCATTCGAAGGTTGTAAGAGCATCCACAGTCGTTCAATGGAAAAATGACAATATACATATTTTAGCAATGCATTTCTTCGAAATGCTGTAGTCGTTGAAAGGTAAAAAATGCATAAATTTATTTAAAAAGTAACAGACAAAACATGATGTTTCGTCTATTAATAAAAAAATAATTTATACAGGCCGAAAGTTAAAAAATATTAATAAAAAATACGGGACGAAACATGATGTTTCGTCCCAAAGGAAATTTTAAAAAATAAATAAATAAATAAAAGGAATGGGACGAAACATAGGGGAATAAACATCATGTTTATTCCCACATATTTTATTTGGTTTTTATATATTTTTTTAATTCGGACGAAACATCATGTTTCGTCCGATCAATTAAAAATATAATTAAATAATCCAGACGAAACATGATGTTTCGTCAGCTATAATATGCATTTTGCTATTTCGAATGCTATTTCTCCCTTTCTACTGTACACAGATTACTAAAAAATGGCAAAATACATTACGACTGTGTGCGCTACAGTACCAAAAAAAATAGCAAAAATGACAAATAAGCAAACGACTGTGGATGCTCTAAGAGGCCATTCATGTGTAGGACATTTGCTTTTCACATATAACATGAAACTCTCTAAAAATTTGAAGTACTTTGTAGTTGACTCAGGCAAGTACTCCTTTCTCCATGGCAATCATAATTTTTTCCCCTAAAAATAAAAAGTAAACAAAAATACTATCTTTCACAAAGAAAACTTACTAATCCAGAAAATTAACATATTCTTTGCTTCTTTTTTATTTTTTTAATCAATCCAATGACAACGGCCCAAAAACAAAGGGATTTATTCTCAAAAGAAATGAAGTGAGCATACTATTATGTGCATGACATAACCCACTTCAAGTCACCAAAGATGATAGTGGACATTAGTATTATTGAAACAAATGCCTTATATCAGTTTACCTAAAAGAAAAAGAAGAAGAAAAATTGACATCCACTATGAATCTATCCTAGTGGCAAAGAAAAGATTACTTGAAGTTGATATAGTTTTCAGCGTAAAGTCTACTAATTACTTTTAAAAAATTGTGGATATTTGAAATAATGTTGGATGAGTTAAAGATATTTATCAAATTAGCGCAATAACATTTTTCATTTTCCTGAAAATGAATGTGATAACAATGATTATCTAAACAAATAGAAAAAGATGACTGTTTTTTTTAGGAAAGAAAAAGATAACTGTTGTCAAAATATATTGCGGACTTGGTGCAGTTTTGTAAAACAGACATGTGTGTAGTAATACAAACTTTTCTCACCAAATATAAGATTTGTGACAGGATGATGGGCAGGAGAAGAGTTTTCCTTATTATTTTTAAAGAAATTTTAGTCGTTAACCTCATACAAATCATTGATTAAAACCACTAAGTAGGATTTTAGACCATATATATATATATATATATATATATATATATATATATAGTCCCTAAATCCCACTCTTTTTCTCTCTCTATCTGATGTTTTCTCTCCCCTCTCTCTCAAGAACCCTACATCCCCAAATCCCGATCAAAACCCTAATCCTCACTTTCGCCGTCGTCGACTCCTCATCTCTCCGTTGGCTTCTCCACACTTCGCCGTCAACTCTGTTTCTCCACTCGTCGCCGTTAATTCCTCCTTTTCTCTGCCGTTGACTCTGCCTATTCCTCCACCGTCGACTCCTCCACTCTTCAATGTCGCCGCCTACTCTCTTCAGTAATCCACCATTAAACGTTGTTGCTTCATGTTGCCAATATCCATCATTAAACTTGCTTTGAGATTGGTGCACATACTTCACCTGTGATGAAGTTATAAATATAGTTTTTGCTTCCTGTTGTGATTGTATGACCATAATTAACCTTTATTGCTTCCTGTTGTGATTGTATGATCCCACAAAAGTCCGTACAACCTTAATTAATCCTTTTTTGCTTCCCTTTTTTTTGCTTGCTTGTTTATTTGTTTACTGTGATTGTATACATAATAATATAATATGCTGTGAACTCAAATATACATAATAATATAATATGATTGTTTGCTGTGATTATATGAACTCAAATATACATAATATGCTTGCTTGTTGTGATTGTATGAACTGAAATCTCTTGGTTAATGTATGATTATTAACAATGATTTTGGTTTTTTATACAAAAATATAAATATTAATATAAATATATAATATATAAAATAATTATTTAAATATTGGCCGAATCCCAGTCGCACCCGCACCCACACCCACATCCTACTGTTTTTTGAAATTGCCGCATCCCCGCACCCAAATCGGTGCTTCCTAGAGCAAGAGCCATTTTATTTAGAATAAACTGTGTAAATAGAATTTGAACCTCATACTTCTTATCCACTAATCTATGCTAAGTAGCACTTGAGTTAGATTAAAATATGCAATACAAACTTCCTAGTTAATTGCAAGATAACCTCCTTGAATTACCAGGTCAGCACAGTTAACCCCCTCAAATAGTATTTGTCAACTCAGAAAACTCCTCTGATATATCTTATAGAGGGTACTATTAGAGTAATTATGCATATGATATGAGGGTAGTATAGTCTTTTGTTATTTCAACCCTTAAAAGCTCTCTCTCTCTCTTGTAACAAAACGGTTTTTCACAACCCCAATAATGAGAAACCCTAATTTCCTTTTCTCTTCACTATTGTTATCTCTTTGGATCTGAGTTTGGATTTGATAGTTATCATGGTATCAGAGCAGGTTTGATTTTTACATGATTTTCCGTTCTTGTTTGCTTCTCCCCGTCGTCGAATCTGCCGTCGCCTCCATCTCGAAGCTCAACCATGGCCGACGCCGCCATCTGCACCCGTCTTCCGTCATCTCCCGCTCTCTTCCTGTTCTTCAGCACCGACACCCACTCATCCTTGGATTTGATCTCCATTGCTGTTGTCTAGGGGTAATCTTCTAATCCTCTCAAATCTTGGATCTTTGTAGTTGGTTGTTGGGTTTTATTTTGGGTTGTTGGGTTTGTTTTTAAGTGAATAAATAGTTTGGTGAAGAAGAAGAAAAGAAGCAGAAGAAGTAGAAGGGGTAGCAAAATTTTTATTTGGGAATTTGAAGGCTTTGTGATAAAGTTGTGATCTTGAAGGCTTTTGGGACTTCTTCGTCTATATTTTTGTGCAATTTGAAAGTTTATTTGCATTCAAAATGCCTGGTAATAAAGATGATTCACTTCAATCTATTAGTGTGAGGTTGGATGGAAAAAATTATTCGTATTGGAGTTATGTGATGAAATTTTTTTGAAAGGCAAGAAAATGTGGGGTGTTGGGTTTATGTCTTGCATACTATATTGGATAAGAAGACGATGAGACGATAGAAGAATCGAGATGATCGGAGACGGAGTGGAAGCAACGAAAACAGTCGGCAGCAGTAGCAGCAGGAGTTGCGGTCGACCGTCCATGGGGTGCGGTCGACCGCCCAACTTTGCAGAAATTTCCGAGAAGGGAACGGTCGACCGACCTTGTGGTGCGGTCGACCGTACGTGGCGCTGATGGATAATTTGGGTCGGATCTTGGTGATTCGTGTGAAACCCAACTTGCTCTTCAAGTTAGATCTGACGGCTCTTATCATAGGGTTATCTCTTTAGGTATATCCAAAGGCTATTGTATCAAAATATCAAACTAGGGTTTCTCTAGATCTCTATATATTGTTGTTATTGGTCTCTATTGAGAGCAAATAGAGAGAGTAATTCATTGAAGGAGGGATTGAGTGATTCTGTAATTGTAAACAACTAGTACTTGCTGGTAAGGTTTGAGAGAGGATCGTGGTGAGAATTGTAATATTCTTGTATCTTCTCTAGTTGAATAACATCTTGGGTTTCTTCTCCCCCAAATTAAGGCGAAAGCCCCAACCGGGACAAATTTGTGTATGCTTTGGTGTGTGATCTCATATGTGCTTGGTAATTTGTATTGATTGCATCGAATAACTCAACAAGATCCTAAGAGGGATTTTCGGTGGAAAATCCCTAACAATTGGTATCAGAGCTTCGGGTTCAAGGGTTTGTTCGAATTCTTTGGAGATGATGGCAGATCAAATTACGAAGACCAAGCAGTTCAAAGGCAAGATCAACTTTGATCTCTTGAAGGTGGACATGCATGAAGCATCGGTTCAACAGGACTTGGATCTAGTCCTAGAAAGAGATAAAAAGAGACCAATCGGCACAAAGCAGGAGAAGTGGAAGAAGATATTTTCAGAAGCCTTGGGTTTAATCCGGTTGTCATCGATGAATGGAGTCAGGTATAGGAGAAGCACAACGAGTCTTTGGGCAAGATTCAGAACTGACTACTCGGGATCGTCATCACAAGGTCAGATGTACCAGCGAAGAAAGTTGTGAGATTTCTCAATGAAGGAAAGTACCACTCTTCTAGATCATGAAGTGGAGTTCAATATGGAGTTATCTAAACTGAAGGCGTTCAATGCAGATGATCTAAGGGTTTCCAACTCGATAAATTCACCACCAAATCTATCCAACATGATAACCGTGCTAGATGAGGAATCTACCAAGGAGAAGTTTTTCATAGCATGTATGATCAAGGGATTGGAGGAGGATGCACTTAGGAAAGAAAGTCAGAAATCAGCGTCAACTTCTGTGAGTTGCTTGGAGGTGGATTGTACTTTGATTGAAAGGGCAAGTGTATGTAGGAGAAAGGTCCGTGGCCACCAGTACAAAGGGATTGAGCATTATATGAAAGACGGTTGCAAGCGATTGAGTCAGAGGGGTGCCAAATCAAGTGCCGCTGAATCGGGTGATGGCTTAAACAGTGCTTTTGTTTCAAGTTCTTTAGATGTGAATTTCGGTTGTTCTTTTGATTCGGTTATTTCTTCTCAAGTTTGCTTCGAGAGGGAGATGGTTTCCATTTACAAGTTTGCCTCATGTCATTGTGTGAGAACGGAAATTGACAAGACTTGTGAAGTAAGATGTGAGAAAACAAATGAGTCGGAGATGACAGGCGGAATGGGGCACACACTAGAGGAGGGAATGCATATTCCTTTGATGAAGCAGAGCCTTATTTCCATAACTCTAGAAGCTCGGAACTGCAGGTACACAGATTCAGGTGGAGTTCGTTCAGTTTGGGAAAGTTATCGCAAGGTGATGAAGGGTGAGAAGGGGATTGAGCAGGGTCAACACAACCTCTACCAGGTTTTGGAGGAACTAAAAAACTTGCGCAAGTGTTTCAAAGCCTATTGTTCCTAAAGCATCATCTAGTATGCCGTCACTAGAATCATCCGAGCGAGACTGCGACGTTCGAATATCGTCGGAAGGTGGAGAGAACCTTGAGGTAGGTGGAGTTCGTGTGGAGGGTGGCACCTCCATGATTACATCTACTGGGATGTGCCCTTGAGGGGGGCATACAGCGGGAGAAAAACAGGTGGAGATAGATTCAACTAGCAGAGGAAGCCATTGAAACGAGTTGTTTGCAAGAAGAGAAGGAAAAGAGTCTAGAAGGTTTTAAATCACACAGGTGTGGATTCATGAGTATGCAATCCAAGGTGGAGATTGTTGGGTTTATGTCTTGCATACTATGTTGGATAAGAAGACGATAAGACGATGGAGGAATCGAGACGATTGGAGACGGGATGGAAGCAAGGGAAACAGTCAGCAGTAGTAGCAGCAGGAGTTGCGGTCGACCGTCCATGGGGTGCGGTCGACCACCCAACTTTGCAGAAGTTCCCGAGAGGGGGACGGTCGACCGACCTTGTGGTGCGGTCGACCGCGCGCGGCGCTGATGGATAATTTGGTTCGGATCTTGGTGATTCGTGTGAAGCCCAACTTGCTCTTCAAGTTAGATTTGACGGCTCTTATCGTAGGGTTATCTCTTCAGGTATATCCAAAGGCTATTGTATCAAGATATCAAACTAGGATTTCTCTAGATCTCTATATATTGTTGTTATTGGCCTCCATTGAGAGCTAAGAGAGGGAGTAATTCATTGAAGGAGAGATTGAGTGATTCTCTAATTGTAAACAACTAGTACTTGCTGGTGAGACTTGAGAGAGGGTCGTGGTGAGAATTGTAATATTCTTGTATCTTCTCTAGTTGAATAACATCTTGGATTTCTTCTTCTCCGGATTAAGGCGAAAGCCCCAACCGGGACAAATTTGTGTGTGATCTCATATGTGCTTGGTAGTTTGTATTGATTGCATCGAATAATTCAATAAGATCCTAAGGGGGGGTTTCGGTAGAAATCCCTAACGTGGGGTTATATTTTTTGCACTGTGAATAAACCTACAGATGATAAAGCTACGGATTATGCAATCATACTAGATGATTAGGAAGTAGCGAATTCTAAAATTATCATTTGGATAAACAATTAACAATCAGCAAGTACCGCTTCTCCCCAAAACTCACTAGGAACTGAAGATGACAACAAAAGAGAACGTGCAGTTTCAACAATGTGCCTATGTTTTCTTTCAGCAACACCATTTTATTCAGGAGTATCAGTGCAGGAAGATTGGTGAACAGTTCCATCTAAAGCAAGCAAATCGCAAAATTTATTCGAAGTATATTCACCACCCAAGCATATTAGAGTAATTATGCTTATGTTATAAAGGTAGTATAGTCTTTTGTTATTTCAACCCTTAAAAGCTCTCTCTCTCTCTTAACAAAACTGTTTTTCACAATCTTCTACAGAGGCAGAGTATCGTGCAATGACATCCACTACTAAAGAGATTATTTGGTTACATTGGTTACTTACAGATATGAGTGTTGTTCTCTCTCATCCTACTCATATGTATTGTGACAACCAAAGTGCTATTCAGATTTTTCACAACTCAGTTTTTCATGAACGGGCCAAACACATCGAAATTGATTGTCATATTACTCACCACCACCTCAAGCATGGCACCATTACTTTACCGTTTGTTCCTTCTTCCATGCAATTCCATGCAGATTGCAGACTTTTTTACCAAGTCACATTCTATTTCCCATTTTCGTTTTCTTCTTCGCAAACTCTTGATGTTTATTGCAGCCGCATCGTGAGTTTGAGGGGAGGTATTTGAGTAATTATGCTTATGTTATAAGGGTAGTATACTCTTTTGTTATTTCAACCCTTAAAAGCTCGCTCGCTCTCTCTCTCTCCCTCTTAACAAAGCTGTTTTTCGCAGCCCTAATAATGAGAAACCCAAATTTCCTTTTCTCTTCACTATTGATATCTCTTTGGATCTGAGTTTGGATTTGATAGTTATCAGGTACAACATAAACCTTCCAATAGATGACTAGGGCAAACATTTGATAACTGAAGTGTGTGAACTTTAAAGATTATACAAGAAGGCAAAACTTTAAAGTTTGTTCCAACGTTCCAGACTAGGATTTTTTTTTCAATAATAGAGTAGTTGCTAGTCCTTTTTAAAAATTAAAAAAAAATACTTAAAAGTAGATAGTCCTTTTTTTTATACAAAAAAATTACTTAAAGTAGCTAGTCCCCTTTCTCCTCCTGTTTTTTTGGGGAACAATTAGATAGTCTCCTAAAAGCAAATCTTAGAATACAGTTACTCTAAAGCTTACAATAATATGGCATTTATTTTACCAAATGTGACTATAAAAATATGATTGATAGGGCCGAATTAGATTACATGAGGTGTGTTTTCAACAAACTAAAGGGTTATGCTATCTTTTAAGCTATTCCTGATTAATTTATTCCTCCATGATAACGAGAAAAGCAAGAACATTGTGATATTAATTAGTGGGATGTGAATTCATTCCCACATAGAAAAATATACGCATGTGTGGCTGATTAAGACAAATGTTCTTTTCTGATATGGTATGGAATAAACTCGTTTTCTCTTCCAAAAAAAAAATTAACTACAAATTGCTACACAGGGATGTCATGCCAAACTTATTAACTCACATAAATGATGGATATATCGATACTTTCACTTCTGTCTTTAATTGTTTTTTCTTTTTTTTTAACTTCACAAACAAAGAATGTCCACTTCACAAAACGCAACAGAATCTATATAATAAAATACAAAGAAAGCTATCAAGTGGCTCTCATTCAATAGGGTTGAAATCAACGGTCCAGATCTAACCTCACAAAATACATTTTTCCGCCCAAAAATCCCCCCTCCCCCCTTAAAACTCAAATTCAAATCACAAAAACAACTCCTTTATTTATTTCTCTCTCTCATTCTCTCTCATTCTCTCTCTATTTATTCAGAAATTTATATTTTCAGATTTCAGGTTTGTAAATTTTCAGATTTTTTATGCATTTTTTTTATTGTTCATGTTACATTCAAAATAGCAAATATCTCATCAACAGTTAAATTTCATCATTTTCCACACTCTAAGTTCTAAGAAGTTGGATTTTACACCACCATTTATAATTATTTTTCAACATATACTAATGGAAACATTGACTTTTATTTACAACTAATTTTTGTTTTACTATTCAAACTTGAACTACTTAATTGTTGTTTTACTTTTTACAAGACTTTCATATACTGTATCGTTCCAAAGACGTGGCGTAGGCACGTGCCCACGGGAAAATCTAGTATAACTATATAAGCCAAATGCACGAATACTTAACTAGATGTTGTTATTCATTTTTTCATGCCTTATCAATTCGAATTACAATAACAATGATGAATCACCATTTTAGCAATAATTATTAGTGGTCATTGTTAGGAAAGAAACACACGAATTCCCCTTTTGTGCTTTAAAATTCGTGCACCTTTTGTTTGGTAACTTTTCAGTGGCATTACATCAAACACCTTGTATGCAAAATCCAAACTGAACAAAATGCAAAGAAATTCAACAGTGAAGGAATCAAACTGACCCCAACTCGAGCTGCAACCTTGAATCCAGCGCCCTCCAATTGCTTCTTCATCATCTCATATGAGCAATCCATTTATCGGAAACCCTGTAAAAAAAATTGATAGATGAAATTTCGAGATTGGGAGGAAATAATGCTATTTGTAAATTGGAGTACTCACACTCTTCAATTACTTTTTTTTTAAGGGAATTCAGAAGACTAAATTTTGTATGGGCTTGGACACCAACCCGGCCCGGCCCAAAATCACAGCCCAAAAATCCCAAAACTACCATATCCAAAAATACCCCTAACAAATGGCCAAAACCTCATTACTACCCACGGGTGGTATATCGTACATTACCGTACCATCAATGCTCTACCGTCTACCGTACCGGGATATCTGGTACACAGACTTCTCTATCATTACCGTGCCAAGATTTTGGTATTAATTACCGAGTTCGGTAATACCGGAATATCAGTACGGTAATGGGAATACCACAGTAGTACCAGACCTTAAAAATAAAAATAAAAAATTTAGTTAGGTAGAAGTATATATATTTGATTAGTGTATAATAAGATACTTGAAGTGTTGAACCATCAACTCCACAGCAATTTTAGATGTAACATGATTGCAGCAGGTGCTAGTAAAGCATTTAACCACACACAAAATAACATTTGTTTTGAATCTAGGGCCTTGGCCATCATTTATTAGAAAAGGTATATCTATCAAATCTCAAATTTTATATCACTACTAATTATCTTGTATTCTCCTTATTTCCTATGATTTCTTATACGACTGCTAGTTCTACTACTACTACAGGAAGACATCATCTTCCCAACCCCTGATGCGCATGAGGTTGAGGACGGAGGAGATGAAGCGGTGCAACTGTCCTTGCCATTTGGTAGAATAAAGGATGGAGGAGATGCATCTGGTGGGCTTGCGTTGAATTCTACCCCTCAGAATCAATTATGTAGTCATCAAAAGTTGTTAACTTTTTCAACTAATTGCCGGGTGAAGCAATCGTCTTTTGGCACTCTACCAACTTCTCAACAGCCATGACAAGCTCCTTCCCCTGCACTAGATGTACATCTATATATTAACCAAAGGCAAACTATGGAAATGATGGATTATTTTCGATCACTGATTTTGGACCGAGAAAATAAATAGCAACAGTATAGTAAAAAAACTAAATGCAATTTGAATGCACCTATTTTACGGATAATTGTTCGTTTAATCCTGATACAAGTCGCACTTCAACTTCTATGCTCTTCTTTGAAAGCTCATCCTTGGCACTTCACCACAAATTGGGCATTTAATGTCTTCTCGATCTCAACTCTCCTCTCTAGAAACCGCACCATCTCACTTAGATTTTGAAGTTCAAATTGTGCAGACACATGCTCAAGCTCCGCAGTCTTTTTCTCATCCTTAACAACTTTTAGTTTAGCGGAAAACTCTGTAGACAACGACTCCTCTTCTTCAATAATTTTCTCTAATAATTTCACCATCTCCTTTAGCTTCTTAACTTCCAAATTAAATTAAATATACCCAATACGGTACAGTACAACATTGATATTGTTAGAATACAAGTGTAATTTCGCTCAACCCTTCTAAAACTTCGAAGTTTTAGTTTTGTGGAAGGGACTTTCACATGGTATCAGAGCAACCTAAGTTTGAATCCCACCGACTACGCAATTTAAATGCGGATTTTTTAAAAAAATATACCGCTGCGTATTGTCCAAGTCTCGGTCCACAATTTGTTGGATATTTATCTCCTTTTTTTTCCCATAAAAAAAAGATTCTCGACTTGAAGGAGCGTGTTAGAATATATAAAATTGTAATTTTCCTCAACCCTTGTACGACTTTAAAGTTTAAGCTCAGTGAAAAGGACTTTGGACTTTCACATGTATTAATACTGGGTATTACCATACCATATAATCTAAATGCATTACATTACCGAGTTTTCGATACTATCCGGTGTGGTACCAGTGCAATACGGTATTACTGTATTTTTTGACACCCCTGCCACTCAGCCATAACAACTTTTAGACCGGCCACTGGATAAAAAATCCGAAATTTGGTACGGATTGAGAATTTAGTTTTTTATTATTCTAACAGGATGTCTGTTTGTAAGAAAGTACTTGAAGTTTCTGTCAGAAATTTCACTGCATACCTTTTAAAATCATGGATGAGGGCGTCTGAAATATGTTAACTCGATAGGTTTTAAATTGATGGTATTAAGTATTTAAGAGCATCTGTAGTCGGTGGGCTAAATACTCAAAATCTGGAAAAAAAATTGACAATTAAATCGTTGTGGTCGTCTGCCAAAAATCTAAATTTTGGGTGTACAATGAATAATGGACTGCCAAATATAGAATACGGTTTGGCAAAAGCCATAATATAGCTGACAATACATTTTCTATCCTCCCTTAAAAGAGACGAAAGATCTTTCGTCTCGTAGGTTAGACGTACAAAGAATCGATCGAACGAAGGATTAAATGTCATCTCTTTAAAAAAATAAAATTAAAAAATTAAAAAACCCAACGACGAGGGATTATACACAGTCCGGAAATTGGGGAAGGAAATTTCAGGCGTCGGACGGGAGATAATCTCTCGTCCTTGCCAAAATTTAAAAAACAAAAAACAAAAAACAACCGACGATGGATAATACACCGTCCAAGACATCAATTTGATTTTTTTAAATATTTTTTCAATTCACAGACGATACATTATTTTTCGTCCCGAAGTTTTTTTCCAGCTGCAAACTCAACGACGAAAGACACTCTTCCGTCTTAAAAAAATAAACATGCGACAATTCGAATATAGCTTTCAACGACTGCAGCGAGATTCCTTTTTTCCTATTTCCAATTGCTATATACCCAAAATTTAGCAAGCAACGACTACAGATGCTCCAACTATCCGAAAAGTTGGGGGACATGATGTATTTTGATTTTTATGCATATTTGTTGTGGCCATTATGGTATTTTGGATCCACTCTCCTTGTTTGGGGTGGAGATTATGTACTTTTGTTTATGTTTTTTTTTTCCCTCCTTAAGACCTTGTAACTGGCTCAGTGCTCTGAGTTTATTTTATTAATCTCTTATTAATGAAATAGGGTGGCCATACTCTACATTTTTCTTTAAATAAAAAAAAAACTCTCCGAAAAGTTTCAGTACGGAAGAGCATCCGAATTCAGAATGTCCAACATAAAACCCCAGTATCCAAATATAGCTAGCAAACAATGAATCAGTTATAGCGAAAAGACAACGTATAAGAAACGATCGATCTAGAAACAGTTCACTTTATGCAGGGGAAGCAATCTTACAATATATATATATATACTAGGTTTGTCCATTGACACGTGTCTACGACACGTCTTCGATGTTTTCTCTTAGAAACAGAAAGAAAAATAGAAATGTAAAACACACATATATATGTACATGCAGTCACATCTAGCTAGCAGTAGTCTATAAGAGATATGTAAGAGATTAATATGATCATATCGATTGTAAATACTAAAATGATAAACACCTCACTAACTTTTGACTTATAATATTCATGGTAGTTGCATTACAAATTGTATGGATGCCATACATAGTCGATACAAAAATTACCTGTGAAGCTTAAACTGAAAATACTGAAAATACATAGTCGATACAAAAATTACCTGTGAATCCTGTTCCGAAGGAGGAGAGTAGGTACTACTAGGTATTTAGATTTACTTTTATCTTCTTTTTTTGGAGAAAATACATACTTTTATATCTAATAATTCTAATTGTTTTTGAAAAATTGTTCTAAAACATTAAGGGTGTGTTTTGATCGGGTTTTAAAAACAGTTTTGGCATCAATAATGGTATCAATTTAGGACATGGGGATTTTACTAGTAGAATTTTTACTTAATTTGAGAAGGATTTTGCCAATGGGAAACTCTACATTGAGGACAATGCTTCATACTGTGAGGATAGCATATTCTGAATAAAAGCTATGAATAGGATAAAGCACTAGGTTATGAAAGGTAAGAAGCCCACAAAAAAATACTATAAGAATTAAGTGAACTACATATTTTATAATGATGATGATGTTGAATTGATAACCCACGATCCATCCTCCTCCGCTATCTGTATACATTTCCTGCCTTGTCGACAATTTATTTTTATTTATAAATATATCTTAATTACTTTATTCTTGCATTGTTCCTCTTCTTGTTGTTGGACAGCATTCATTTTTTTATGTTAGCAAAACTAAGTTCATATAAAAAACCAACCAAAGACCTGATGCTTGACAAGGTGCCACATGTTGATGTAGAGCTGCATGTGCGACATCATACATACATAGAAAGAACCCTTAAGATAAATCAAGTGACATAAGTACTTACTTGCGGGATATTCCGTTCAGAAAGAAGAAAAATATAAAATGATGATAGTATGCAAAGTTCCCTTAATTTCTCTGATAGTATGCAGAGTGTTCTGAAATTCACACTGGCAGAAATTAAAGAAATTCACACCTGGTAGTTGAGGAGGTGGTATCAAATAATTTTATTTATTGTAACATCAAGTATGAAGGAAATATATGTTTGTTTGGCGAGCGAGAGAAGGATGTGTTAATGAAGAATTGTACATGGGGGCGTCATTTAATGTGAGGGGATGAATTTATGGAAATTGTATGTGATAAAGGCCACTCTGAAATGACTACCTTTTTCTGATCATGCCTATTCACTGGTGGAAAAGCATGTTGGCATAACAAATCTTTTGAGTAGCGCTAAGCTTATTAAGGAGTTGAGGTGGGTATGCAAAGTTGTAGAAGCTATTTAGTCTAAAATTATGAGTCATAAATAAAATGTTAAGCTCACAGGGTTATAATAAGTACAACCATTTTATCTTTTCTGTGAATGTGTTATTACAACAGAAAAGAAAAAGAAAATATTCTACTGAAAATGCTTTTGTATTATTTTGTGCAGAATTTTCATTGCAAGCATGAAAGGCTTATCTATTCAATAAGGTGTAAGTGTCTTCACTTTCTTTACTTGCTGTTTTACTGATTAAGTCATTGGTCTTACAAGTTAGAAAATTTTCTTTGTGCACTTTGTTAGAAAGTATGGCTTCTTGCAGTTGTCGATTTCTATGACGGTACCATGTTGCTAGGGTCTTTTTGCTCTTTATCTGGTAAGCAATATCTTATTCACAATTTGGAACTGTAGTATGAAAAATTTATATTCCAATGACCCAGGAACACAACATTTGTAGAGTTTCCATGTCCTTATTTGCATGTATTTGTGCACTTCTTGATGTATTTGTTGCATCGACTCCAGGTATACTTTCTTTCTTGCATGGCCACCTATACTCTACTTTAAACGACAAATGATCATTTGTCGTAGTGAACTGTAACTTGCAATGGCATCTCAATATTGGCCATTTTTACCAAGCATGTGATTTTTTTTATTTTTTATTATTTTTTTTTTTGTAGCACTATTTTGATAGTATGCTAAGTTTGTGTTTTCCTTCTCTTGTTATCTTTCAACTATTTAGAACAATGGGCATGGTTTGACTGTGAACTATATGGCTGGTGGAGGACTGGGTTTATAGTATTATAAAAGAGTTTCAAAAGGACAAAATATCCTTTGAGTATGCGTAGAGTTCATCTTGTTCTTGTCTGGTTATTTGTTTCCTTTTATTAGCTTCTTAGTTCTTCGTTAACAGTGTAATTTATAGGTGGTGATGTGAAGCAGATTACAAGAAGGTACCAAATGTCAGAAATAATCAAGGTAATAACTCTGTTACCTTGAAGATGTAGTTTTATTTGTTTCATATTTTGATTATATTTTTGATTTATAATTAACCAGCTAACTTAAGAACAGAATTTAGTGGGATAAGATTGTTAGTTTGGATCATCAGTAGGACATATTGATGGTGATACAATCTGTGGATATTGATGGTGATACAATTTAGTGGGAACAAAATTTAGTGGGATACAATTTAGTGGGATAACCCTTTTTGTCGAATGCTTTGGTTCTTTATGTGCTAATTCTTGGTAAATCACATCTATTTTAGGTATCCAGATCAGGATGCACAATACCATTTCTTCAAGAATTGTTTGTTTTGTGCCTAATAAAAATTATTTGTTACTGGGTAGTTGTTGCTTCTGGTACCTGTGTATGGAAAGAGAAAACCCCAAGTTCTGCTCCCTGATGCACCACGAGAAGATTTGAAAACAAAGATTGACAATATTGTGAAGCTTCCTTCCAGATCAAGAGGAAACCCCAAGTTAGAAGTACTTTTGAAAACATTTGTTGTATTACTTAGAGTTTGAAAACTCATATTTCCTTCTAGAATGTACTGTTGGTATTTTGGCACTTCGAAACAAATATAATTTTGTAATGAGAATGTTCTATACTGTATAATATTAATGCTGATTTTTGTGTTCTTAAGTTTACTATTATCTAAATATGTATTGTTTGTTCAAATTGCATATTTTTCATTATTATTTTTTCTTTATATAATTGTGCACATCAACGGGTGAAATAAGTATATGTTCTTCATTGAAGAAATACATCGTTTTTAAAAAATTGATTCAGCCATCCGAATTATGATAAATTTGACTCCTGTAAATTCAATGGGCAACAATGAAAAAGTGCGCCCAATTACATTTGCGATGTAACAATTGCATTTGTGAGGTAACATGCAAGGATATGACTACTTTGCGAAACTCTGTAGCAATAGTTCATCAGCAATAGGGAAAAATCCCTTTTAAAACACACTTGCAATGGAAATATTTGTTGTAGATATTTTCTTATAGATGGGGACAGCAAGAAACAACTTTCATTGCAGATATTCTGTTGTAGCTAATATTCGCAAGGGATAATTAAAATTCCGTTGCAAATGTGTGCATTAACCAGGAGAGATTCCACAACAGCACAACTACAAGGGAATGAGAAAAATTCTCTTACGAATGTGCATTAACTATGGAATTTCACTCTTTTACAAGAAAAATTTTTGTTGCAATTGTGGCATTTTTTACTAGTGTTCGGAACGGTACACCTTATTTGATCATATAAAATAGTTTTGGAGGTCCAGCAAATTAATTGAAGTAGCAAACATATTATATGAAAAATTTTTGGGGATCCAACAAAAAAATATATTATATGATTTTTTTTATTTTTTTGAATTATTTTTAAAGTTTTTTAATTTTCAATTTTTTAGTTTTTAAATTTTTTTTAAATTTTTTAAATTTTTTAAAATTTTATTTTCTTAATTTGTTGAATAGAACATGGAGGGAGAAAGAGAGAGAGGAAAAAAAAAATAATTAAGTAAATATAGAAGTTGTTTTGGGTGGGGATTTGAATTTGAGTTTTGGGGGAAAATTTTTAGAGAGAAAAAATATGTTTTGTGAGGTTAGATCTGGACCTTTAATTTTTGGGGAGGTTGAATGATAGCCACTTGATAACTTCCTTTGTGTTTTATTATATAGATGCCTACATTTTTCCATAGATCCAAACATGTAAATTCACTGGCTCCTAACTTTTCATTTGTATGAAGCCATGGTTTTACTACTTGATGTGGATAGAGAGTGACGTTGTTTCCTAGAGTGAGATTTGTTGTAGCTTGTTTGTTCTTTCTTTTACTAAAAATTTAAAACAAAAATGATGAAGCCAAATCAACAACTTTTTTAGTGTCACAGAATATAAGGAGCGCGCAATATGTAAGCATACCGGTCCAAAAATATATATATATGTAAGCATACAGTGAAAATGTTATTTTTTATTATAAATTTTGCCGCTATATATAAGTCACATATTTTGTAAACAGACTTGATCAAGTACATCTGTCGCATAAATTATTCAGAATGAGGGTTATAACTTCATAGGACCTTAAAGCAAATGAAAAGTGAACGAAAAGACCTGTCTGATCCGATCATTTAGCGTAGTAAAAAACAAAAAAACACTTTCAATTAGCTTTCTTTTGTTAGGATTGTCTCCACTTTAATATCAGGTTTGCATTTGAAATATAGAATTCTGCGTCCAGTTCAAAGATCCGTGCATGTGCATTCTCTCGAAGAGATAGCCTTTTAACAATCTACCGGTAAGTTGCAAATATATAAATTTCCGTTCAATGCAAATAATCTGCACAAGTAACATATATACATACAACTTTAATGATTGAGTCCAGCATAACAATGACTGAGTCCAGCATATATATATATGGGTAAAAGGGATATGTGCAACTTACTCATTTAGTAAATGAGCAATTGATTATGTGTCGTGCATGTGATACATTGGATAACTAACTAACTTAATGATTTTTCAATCACATGTATGGCACATCCTCAATTGTTTATTTACTAAATGAGCAAGTTGCTCATAACACCCCCCCCCCCCCCCCCCCACACACACACACATATATATATATATATATATCGCAAGGCACATGCCCATAATTTACATCATCGCAAAATTGCACGGCTGAAAATTCTACTCCATTTGATGGATGAACAAATAAACTTCAAATTACTTAATTTCTTTATGTTATGCTATCTAAGGTGTGTAGAAAAAAATGGTCGGTTTGGATTTTTCATGGGGGGTCTACTTCGTGAGTTCTCAGCAAAATTAGTTCTCAACCGAAGGGCTACCTATATATATATATATATATATATATATATATATACATATATATATGGGGAAAAGGGGTATGCGCAACTTGCTCATTTAGTAAATAAACAATTGATAATGTGACATACATATGATTGAAAAAAATTTAAAAGGGTTAGTAGTCTTAGTTGTCTAATGTATCACATGCATGCCACATAATCAACTGCTCATATACTAAATGAGCAAGTTGCTCATATCCTTTTTATCCTATATATATATATATATATATATACTATTTTAATGGGAGAGTTGGAGTTTGTAACAAACAAACTCTAACTTTGTAACTATATACTATTTTAATGGGAGAGTTGGAGTTTGTAACAAACAAACTCTAACTTTGTAACTATATAAACATATATAATACACGTCCAAACTATATCCAACAAATATGAATGTGCACCGCACATGTAGCCCAAATAAAAATATTCAAATATAAACTATTTTTTTCTTATTCAATATATATTCATTTAATTTGATAACTTTACTTTTTCTAGACGTGCATCGCACGTGCATTATATATATATATATATATATATATATATATATATATATATATATATATATAGAGAGAGAGAGAGAGAGAGAGAGAGAGAGAGAGAGAGAGAGAGAGAGAGAGAGAGAGAGAGAGAGAGACTCCGTTGTGAACTAGGCTGCCATGTGCACTCGGCCTTCCTGCCTTCGTATTGACGATCCGAACTGTTTACATTGATTTACACATCTAAATTAGTCTAATTAAATAAATAAAATCAAATTATTTGAAATTCATTTGCCCATCTATTGAAGTATTACAAAATTATATGGCTGAAAATTATTGTTTTTTATAATCACATGGTGGATAGGCAAATGAATTTGAAATGATTTAATTTTATATATTTAGACTAATTTAGATGTGTAGATCAATGTGAACGGTTCAGATCATCAATATGAAGGCGGAAAGACTGAGTGCACACACGTGCACATGTGGCCGAGTGCACAACGGAAGGACTTTCTCTCTCTTTATATTTATATATATGGTTATCTGCAATTTACCCTAGTATATTCCTATCAAAATCAAATACCAGTATTAACTAATATTGTTTCGATAAACCGGCCATACGTACATGCAAGCAAGCAAGCATGCATGAAACACCATGTGTCACAAAACCATCCATTCATCATGTTCTCTCCTTGTCGTCTATTATTATACGGCCGGCAAACCCACCGGGCCCACCTCTTCCCTTTCATATATTATACATACAGTACTATACAAAACCCTAGCTAGGTACGTTCTTAGTATTACCTAATAATTTCGTATACAAACATGAAGAGAAGCCAACATCCAAACCTCCCCAAAAAACCAAAACCAAAACCCACCAAAGATCGCAAACCCCCAGTGGTGCCACTTGTCATCTGGTCAAACTCGGCCTACTCCAATGGTGCTCCGAGCGACGTCCAATCCAGCGTCGCCAGCAACAGCGAACTACTACTGTTGCTGGAACGTCGTCGTCGTCTGTCACTACAGGAGAGAGTGGCTTCTGTGACGACAGACCTTCGTGAGAGTTTCAGAGAGTCAACGAAGAAGAAGAAGAAACAGTACTCGTCAGCGAGTACTGATCAGAGACGTCTCATTTGCGATGAGGAGCTGAGGTTGAGGGAGGAACTAGGGAGAGAGATCGAGGAGGAGTTGGAGAGGGAGCTGATGGATGGGATCATGGTTCTTGTTCGGAGGCTGAGCGAGCTGAAGGCGAAGCAGTTCCTACGTGATCAGGTCGGAGAAGAGACTCGAATCTTAAGGAGTACTGAGGAGAGCTCTAGGGATGCAGTACTACTACCAGAAGAGAAGCTCGAGATTTCGGATGCAGAGTCGAGGACGTCGGAAGTGAAGGGTGGGAGGAGGAGGTGGTGATGATGGGGGAAGGTGTACGTAGTGAAGGGATCGAGGTAGAATTTAGGTGATTAATTAGGTTAATTGCACCTTTTTAAGTCGAAGTTATGAGATTGGTTAAGTATAAGAGTTATATGTGATGTATATGAATCAACTTTTTTTTTTTACCCTTTTTTTCTTTTTTTTCTTTTTTAAAGAAAATGTGGAGGATCGTCATCCTGTTTTATTAATAAGGGATTAATAAAACAAACTCAGAGTACTGAGTCAAATATAAGATCATATAATCAAAACAAAAGTACATAAACTCCACCAAAAACATGGGAGGTGGGACAGAAGATGAACAAAATGGGCGCAATATACATGCGTCTGAACAAAATACATCATATCCCCAACAATTTTTTAATTATTTATTTATTATTATTATTATTATTATTTTAATTTTTTTAATTTTTAATTTTTTTATTTTTGGTAGCCTATTGATATGTCCCATGCATGTGTATGATTGATTTGTTTCTGAGCAGATAATTTTGGGAGATAGATAGATAGATAGATTTGGGTTTAAGCAACAAAAAATATATTGCATTTTCTCTTAATTCTTTTAGGGTTTTTCTCACAGAGATCCCCGACAATTATTGAAATTCCACATTATTCCTCCATAATTTACTAATTTCATATTAATATCTCGACCAACTACGCGCAAAAGTGTACATCATGAACATTTTGATCTATTGTAAGTATTTTCGAGAAACATTCTTGAGTAGAATGGACTTATTGTCTAAAAAAATGGATTCTACCATTGTGATCTTATTCTCTTCAGGAGCATTATGCTTAAGATTTTTTTTCTTCAAAATTCATTCAATGAGTTAGAATTTGTATAATGTTGTACTTGAAATGAAAATTAATCATTTTTAATTACTTTTTGAATTAATTGAGAGACTAATATTGAATTGAAAAAATTGTGGGGAACTAATATAAAATTTCAATATTCATTGGGTACTTGTGTAGAAAAAATCTTTATTCTTTTAAGAATAATACTTCATCCGCTACCAATTTCATTATATTTCTCTTCACTATCTTAGATGACACACTCCAATAGATGAGTTTCCCAACCTAATCTTTCTTCCCCATCTATTGAAGTGTGCCAACTAAGATAGTGAAGAGAAATATCCTCAAATTGATTGGGGATGTAGCATTACTGTTTTTTTTTTTTTAACATTATTGTTTGAACAATTTGGAATATGCATGTCTCATTTCATCTACATTTGGATTTACCGAGCTAATTAAGGCCCCATTACCAAGCAATCAATCAAATGTGGGCTTTCTGTGTATAAAGCCCATTTACCCCATCTAACTTGGCGCAAGTCATGTTTGCAAAAGATATAAATTCTCTTTACTGAGAAAAAAAACAAATTTCTAACATTAGAGCATCCACAGTCGTTTTCTATATCTTCCATTTTTCCATATTATAGCAAATGATGTGCTGAACTCGTTTGCTATAATTGCCATTTTTTCCATTTCTCTCAAATCTGTTTCTCAAATTTGAGAAACGAAGTAAGAATTCTCAAATTATAGAAGACGGGAAATCATATACCGTCCGAAGGATTTTAATATTTTTTAATCGACTGAGACGGGGAATCATATACCGTCCGAAGGATTGCCGATTTTTTTTATTTAAAAAAGGGTCGAACGGGGAATGATACCCCGTCCTTGACTTTTAAAAAATCTTTTTTTTTGGGAAAAAATCCCCAGACGGGGAATCTTCTCCCGTCCGGGAGATGATACCCCGTCCAGGGTATTTCCCCCCCCCCTCCCCCCCTTTTTTTTTTTCTTTTTTGGGTTTTTTTTTCCAAATTGCCCTTCAATCTCTTTTGAACGAATTTAAAAGTCCAGGGATAATTTGGTCTTTTGCCAAATGAGAAAAATTTGAGAAACGACGACTGCACGATACTCCCCTATATGCTATTACTGTAGCTGCCATATTTTGGCAAATGAGAATAACGACTGTGGATGCTCTTATAATGTGAGAAGAACTTAGGAAGCGTTTGGTACGTGAAAATGTACAGGTCAATCTCATATTCCCTCCTAGATTATCTTGTTTGGTATGTGGCAAGCATAGTTTTGGAAGGAATGATAGATTTCCAAGGGAATCAAAATTATTTGTTGGGAACGATTTCCATTCCCCTCAAAAATCATGGAATTTGAGGATTCACATGGGATTTCCATAACAAACAATAAATAACCCAAAAAATAAGAATAAAAAAATATATTTTTTCCTGAAATCATAGGATTTGAGTATTTTCATAACAAACAATAAAAAAAATTCAAAAAGCTAGAATAAAAAATTACAATAATAAAGGATTCCCTAGAATGTAATGTACTATACAAAACGCGAGAATGCAATATTTCTGGGAATCTTCATTCCCACCCTCACATTCCCGAAATCCTTTTATTCCTAGAAAATTTTCAATCCGTGTACCAAAAGTCCCTTCAGTGTCATTTGTGAATCTATCAACACGTGTGATGCACGTACATAACTAATATGAATGAGGTTTCAGGTTCGAGTCCTCACTACGTCAGAGTTTTTATTTTAATTTTTTTATTAAGACGTACATCACACGTGCAACTCCAACTCTCCCAATATACTGTTAACACTTTAAAAAACTATTAACTTACGCGCAGCGCACGTGCAACTCCAACTCTTCCATTATACTTTTTATACTTAAAAAAATGATTCAAACGTGCATCGCACGTGTTTAAAACTAGTAAAAACAATTGGAGAGACGATTGTCAATCAGGGTCATCGAAAACATTACTAATCGATATCCTTCGTCGGCCTGTTATTGTATCAAGTGATGTTGCTCTTTCAGATTAGACACGCGATCGATCAAAGTTTTGGCGAACTTCAACCTAACAATATACATTCACGGGATGTATTCTCTATTTCTGCTCCTATTAGATCTAATTCGACCAACAAGTGGTAGGACAAAGTAGAGTACTGCTTTATAATCACAGTTACCATGACTCCAACTGCAGAGTCCTAGGGCCGACCCGAACTGAGAAATTGTTAGTCCAAGCCCACTAAATAGGTTGACCCACAACGCCTTAGGGCATACACAATCGTGATTGTCAAAAAATGGTAAAATACACATTTACATATAGCATATATAGCATTTGCTGTAGTCGTCAAATGCTATATTATAACAATTTAAAATAAAAAAAATATAAGACGGACTTTGAGATCCGTCGGAGGATGAAATGCATATAAAATGAATTATTTAATTAAAAAAATTCGTTAGACAGGTCTTTAGTCAGAAGGGGATTTTTTTTTTTAAAAACATTACATGCTGATAGGGACAGAACTTTTAGTTTGTCTTATAATGCATATAAAAGATTTCATGCATAAAAAATTTAAAAGATTCCATGCAGATAGGATGCGGAAGCAAAATTGTCATTCATTTTATTAATTTTTTTAAAAATAACTAATCTGCCACCTCAGTCCTAAAACCACCTAGGGCTCCTGCCACGTCAGCCTTAAACCACCTGGGGTTCTGCCACGTCAGCCCCAAAACCATCTGGGCCTCCTGCCACGTCAGGCCCACGGGCGACCAGGTCCAGACCCGGTTGAGGTTGTCTATAAATACCAGGCCCTCTCTCACCTTTAAAGGTAATCAATCTTTTTTCCTCTCAAACCCTAGTTACTGTTGCTTTACTTCAGGAACTAACTAGACCGTCGGAGGGCCTGCCACCGGGACCAACCCCCGGTGTTCCTAGGCCGAGTGCAAGTACACGAGACTCTGGGATCCGAGCCTCCAGATCCGAGCCGAGCCTCAACTGCCGAGCTGACCTTCCGACCTCTGCCTCAAAACCCCCTCACGCCCCTCTCACCGAGGATCGGGCGTACCATCCAATACCACATCCTTCCACCAATACAAATCGAGTAGAACTCACACCTGGTGCATCCACACTCCTCCCAAAAACAAACCGCATCAGGTTGGCGCCGTCTGTGGGAACCTCCGCTCGGTACGGACGTCAGTCCGAACCTCGCCATTACCAACGGTCTCTCGTCGAACCACGCTCAAATTGCTCCCAAGCCCAGGAGAGCGGTTACCTCCATCCTCCGTCCAAACGGGCCTCCTCTTCAGGACGTCCTCGACGGCGTACACGGATCGAATAATCCGGGGACGAACCTCGGACACCAACAAGGCGCACCTCACCCGGTCGCGCCCGTCCTTCGTCGGGTCATCCAGAACCGAAGGGCCAGTCAGGCTAGGGGAGGGACCGCATACAACTCGGCCCCCAACCATTCCAGACCTATGCCCGAAGGACGGGCATCGGCACTCAGCCGCATCGGCCGAAGATCGCCGCCCCGGCAGGACCCGGTCGACCATGGTGCGGTCACAAGGGCCAAGTTCCGCAGCTTCCGGGACGAAATCATGGAGGCTATCCACGAAGCACCCAGAGCCGAGACGTTCATCCAATCCCACCGGGCGGGCGATGGGAGGAGCCACACTCGTGACCTGACCCCTCCCCCAGAACGTACAGACGAGGTACTCCGACGCCTCCTGGAGATGGAGAATCGCCACGACCACATCGGCAACGGCAATTCGAACCCCGTTCTAGGCCGCAGGCCGACCCGACCGCCATTCTTGACCACCATCTTAGAAGCGGAGATTCCCCGGAATTTTTGACCTCCACAATTCGAGACCTATAACGGCGAGGGTGATCCAGCTGA